>CM040244.1:87481002-88081002 GCA_022545495.1 Chrysanthemum lavandulifolium
TCTTCTTGCTTGTTGTTAATATTCCGCGTTAGCATCAAGTACTCATTGTTAAAGAGTTCTTCATATAATTAGTTTGGATTTATCCAAGTTAGTTATTGTCTTACAAGGCTGCTTAGATCCATAACCTTTGAACCTACAATATTACTATATGCATATGAGCTTTAGAAAGTTTTATCACCTATATAAACTTGTATTGGAGTTTTTATAAAGTTTTCACAAGTAAAATCATTTAGAAAATGGGAAAATGTACATTTGGTCTTGAGAAATCCATTATAGTTGGTTGTTAGGAAGTGTTTACCGACTTCAAATGAGCGTAACTCACTCGTTTTACGCTATGTTCGAGGCACTATGGATTACAGTTTATAGTTGTTTTATGCTTCAACAACTTCTTTGGTTGCATATTCTGATGTTGATTGGACTGGTTGCCCTACTACCAGGCTCTCTACTTCTAGGTATTATGTGTTTCTTGGAAACAACCTTCTCTCCTGATCCTCTAAGCATCAATATACGCTTTCTCGTTCCAATACTGAGCTTGAGTACCGAGGTGTTGCCAATGTTGTTGGGACTTGTTGGTTGCTTAGTTTCTTGTGTGAGCTTCACACATCATTGTAGTTCATTACACTTGTTTATTTTGATAATCTTAGTGCGGTTTATATGTCCTCTAATCCTGTGCAACATCAGCGCACAAAGCTATATTGAGATAGACATACATTTTGTTTGGGATTTAGTTGATGTCGGACATGTGCGTGTTGTGCGTGTTTTGCATGTTCTTTGTCGTGATCGTGATCGGATATATATATATATATATATATATATATATATATATATATATATATATATATATATATATATATATATATATATATATATATATATATATATATATATATATATATACCAAGTGTCTTCCTTTTGCCTTGTTCACTGAGTTTCAAGACAGTTTGAGTGTTTGTTCCCCTCCCGCTCCAACTACGGGATGTTGTTAGTGAACTTATGTAAATTTAAATATGGATTAGTATTTGTATTAGTATAGTTTGACCTAAAGAGGCGAGTTATTTTGAGGACAAGAAGAAACAAATAAACTGAGGGACAAATCTGGACCACACAAATCATTAGATCTAAGAGACAAGATTTAAGGGGAAAAATATGGAGGGACCTAAAGTGAAAATTTGGACCACCTTTTTTTAATTAAAACCCACTTTTATCTCTCTTCTTAAAATATTACATATCTCAAAAATTGTAAACAGTTAACCTACAAAAATTATACCATCGTGATTAGCATTTAATTATCTTTTAATAGAGGGGCACTTTCATATACTTTCGACAAATTTTTTTGTTGGTCTTTTCTTTTTTCAATTCACGTTTTTCAATTCATACATTTTCATTTGTTTTCATCCATTTTCATCTGTTTTCATACGTTTTTGTCCTTTTCATACGTTTTCGTTCATTTTTCATACGCTTTCGTCCATTTTCGTCCGTTTTCATACGTTTTTGTCCGTTTTCCATACGTGTTTTTACGCTTTCATACGTTTTTCTCCGTTTTCATCCGTTTTTATATATTTTAGGCCGTTTTCATACGTTTCTAAATATCACAAGTGATATGCTGTGATATTCAGAATATCACAAATGATATTCTGAATATCAAAAGTGATTTTCATCTAATAATCTTTAACATGAAAGTTACCTAAAAATCATAAGTGATTATAGCTAAAAATCACATGTGATCTTTGACCAAATCATCTGTAACCTAAAAAGTTACCTTAATCACATGTGATTGTTTACTAATGTTTTATAACATGAAACTTACCCACATATCATTAATCATATCACATGTGATAACATCTCAAATGAGAGGTGATTTGGACACCTAAAAGTATTGTGTCTTGACATTTATACACTTGTGATATTTTGAATATCACAAGTGATTTTCAACTAATAATTTATAACATGAAAGTTACCTGAAAATCATAAGTGATTGTAGCTAAAAATCACATGTGATTGTTGACTATGTTTTGTAACATAAAACTTACCTAAATATCATTAATCATATCACATGAAACATATGAAAACGGCCGAAAACGTAAAAAGGTATGAAAACGGCCAAAAACGTAAAAAAGGTATGAAAAAAAAAAGTATGAAAACGTCTGAAAACGGCCGAAAACGTATAAAAATGGACAAAAACATATAAAAGCATAAAAAAGTAAGAAAACGGACGGAAACGTATGAAAACGGTCGAAAACATATCAAAACATACGAAAACGGACGAAAACGAACGAAAATGTATTAAAGCGTAAAAACGCGTATGAAAACGGATGAAAAAGTATGAAAACGGACGAAAATAGACGAAAACGTATGAAAAAAACAAAAACGTAAGAAAATGGACAAAAACGTATGAAAACAGACGAAAACGTAAGAAAATGGACGATATGAAAACGAACGAAAATATATAAAAATATATGAAAGCAGTCGAAATCGTTTGAAAATGGACTAAACGTATAAAAAAGACAAAAACGTATGAAAGCGAGAAAAAAACGTGAATTGGAAAAAAGACAAAAAAAATGTGAATAAATAAGAAAGACAAGAAAATAAGAAAAAAAAAAAAAAAAAAAAAAAAAAAAGACAAAAACTTTAATTGAACATATTAAATTTTATATTAATCTCCATCATTAAATTAAATTAAATACATGATAAAAATTAGTCCCTTGATATGCGATAAAAACTTAGTCCTTAAATTAACTTTTCTCCAGCACTCAAATCCAAATACTAGTATTAAAGAATAAATATTAGGAAACACATTAATCGATTAAATCAATTACGTCTTTCTCCTGTTGAATAAACTGATAAACTAACACTACGCAAAATATATTAATCTAAAAGGTCACACTGTAAAAAGTTTGTTTTAGCCTTCAAATTACTTGAGCCGCCCCTGTCTTCCGTACAACTTTTCGAATACGAAATACTCCGTATCAATCTAAACGCGAATATAAAATTAGCCTTGTGAAAAATAGTTCAAGAAATGAACATGGTGTTAGACAAAAGAAAAGGGCCCTATATTGGTTGTCTTTTTGTAGTTGAACTTCATATAAATCAAACAAACAAAAAGCTTCCCAACAACACATTCAATATCATCTCTAGTTTGCTCTACTTGTACTGTGAATAGGTGCACCTTTTTGCTACTATGTTGGTTTCCACTTCACATGAGGAGAACCTCAATTAAAAACTAGGTGGTTTAGCTTCAAGACTATAAAGAAGTAAACAACAAGAAGAGAGGTTTTGACTTTTTGGTCAAATGTTTCATTATTTTCAAAACTTGTCAACTGATGATCAGCACTTTGATGACTTTTTTCACTCACAGAAGTCCAATGCTTGCTTGGTAATCTCAGTTTCATTTTTTGTAGTTATATTTGTGGGCTGATTATGATATTCATGCTTTTTTATTGGTTTTTATGAGTTGTGTATGCAACTTAAGTTTTTATAAGTGTCTTTCTTGGTCTCATAAGTATCGTCTTTCTTGTTAGTGTCTTGGTTATGACCATTGTCTTATGAGTTCAAGTGAAAAAACCGTAAACTAGCCATGCTTTGCTATAGTCACACCTAGTGCCTTTTGTCGTCGTGCACCCTCCAACTAATTCTGATTACAATCCTTGTTTTAAATAATCTTAAAATTTTTGTAACACTTAAATAACTTTGGCCTGTTTTTTTGTAAGTTATGGAGTCATGAACTTTCTAGCGCCGATACTAAGCACACTTATAGACATGAAATGCCGTACTTTTTGAAAACTGGCTACCCGATATATGATTGCTTATGGATGCACATTTGTTTGATCACTTGGTATGGTATTTATTGATTTTTGGTCTGTTTGCTTGGTTTAGATCTCTGATATATCAGATTATGACCTTTATGGCCAAGGTGATATTTTCGAAGTGCCAGAACCGACAATCGAACAACCGTTTGTTACCCTTGATCACATGACATCATCTGCCATGTCAATGATCTTGTGTGGAGAACAAGTCATTTCTCAAGATATCGACTCACTTCAAAATGAGGACTTCATGAGCAATATCCTTTACGAATATAAAGATATCTTTTCAAATGAACCATCATCACCCTCACAGGTCCTGAACTCCAATAGCATCATTTTGAATGAAAATTTGCAGCCTCCAGGAAAGATCATAAAAAGTAGGAGCTCTGTTAGTTTAAATGTGGATGGGGCTCACATTAGACCGAGTTCTATGAGTTTTACTGAAAAGGAATTGAAGAAGGTTCATGGTATGAGGAGGGCATTTAGTGAAGGATATATTAAGGTTCAGCTTTTATCTAATTTCTTCATTGAGTTAGCATACAGAGGTAAAAATGGTGGGTCGGGTTACTAGTTTAAAGTTTGAAACGTGTTATTTTTAATGCTCCGGAGTATGAATAAGTGGTATCGTTGGTTTGACACTTTGACCCGCAAACACTTTTTATTTTTTCGTTTAAAAGAATTACAAGTTACCTGTACCTTAATAGTGATTATATAACAGACTTACTGGTATTACAATAGTACAATCATGCAAATATGAAATATAAACAATTCACTAATTCAGGATGTTGTATAAGCAAAAGATAGACTTTGGGTCACTTTTAACCTAGTTGACCCATTTGACTCGTTTCCGTTTTAGCTATGAAAAAAAAAAAAAAACACGACCCAATCGACTTATTCACAAGTAGACTGGCCAAAAATGCAACCTTAATCACTAGGTTATAGATCTTTCATCTGTGCATATATGAGCTAAGCAGTATAATGGTTATATGACCTTTGGATATTCTTGTTCTTGGCAGCCACAACTTACTAGTGATCATACCACAGAAACCCGCATGCAGAAGCTCTCAAGATACAGGGATAAGAAAAGAAAGAGGAATTTCGGTAGAAAAATCAAGGTAATCAATCATATGTTGAAATCTTTTCTTAATACATGCTTATCAGCTTTAAATCATTGCTTTGTGGGTTCATTTCATCATTTAGAAAAGGAAATGCTCTTGTCTTTTACTTCTAGATATCGAGAAGGGACCCACATCCCACAAACTACCGTATAAAATTAAGCCTAATCACTCGACTGTTCGTGTGAAATAATAGGCCGGGTGATGGGGACTGTATGAATGTATGCACGTGTATATCCATAAATAAAATTGTAGGGTTAATAACTTTAAAAAAATCTTCTTATGGAAGTGAATTGCTGCCTGTAATTTTTATGACCACCATCGTCCGTGTTTGTTAACTTTCAAATTCCAACTGAAAGCAATTCGGGCTTATCACTAAACTTGTTATTTTATTTCATGTTAGTATGCTTGCAGGAAGGCGTTGGCTGATGGTCAACCACGGATCAAAGGAAGGTTTGCCAAAACAGAAGAAATCAGTGTCTTTAGAAAGTAATCATAAGTCTAATTATAATAAAATCATGGTCTAGAAGACAGAGAGAAATCATGTAGCTAGGCATGTTGCAAGCTTTAGAGCCTGACTGAGACGTAGTCAAATTCTTAGCCAGTTTTGATTATTACTGAGATTCTTCAGTTTACCGGCAGAAACATTAAGCTATGTTAGTAGATGATGCACAACTCAGTGTTCACTGTGTCTTTCTTTTTTTTAAATAATGTTAAAACGTCATTGTATACAAGTGCTTATCGAATAAATGGAAGTATTGGGTGTACTTGTTATCGAATAACCATATATTTTAGAAAATTTACACTAAATTTTTTTTCGCTAGGGGGTCACGTGCCCACCCTCAGTGGCGGAGCTTGAAAGTTTTTCGTAAGAGGTCCGAAACAATTCAAATTTCAAAATGCAAAATTTTCTCTGGAAAAACATTAACATACTTAACTAATAATGTAACTATACAAAAGGGTATTTAAATATTGGATTTGAGTAGGCCATTGATGTGTTGGGCTGGGAGGGCCAAAGTTAAGTTTTATTTTTTTCACACATGAAATCCAAATATAGTAAGTTAATGGGCTTAATGCTAGGAGGCCAGCACCCTTCCCGATCCATAAGTAGCTCCGCCTACTTTTTATGGGCTTATTTTGATTTCGATTTAAGAGACTTACTTTTTATGCATCTGTTTTTAATGATAGTGTTCAGAATTCAAAACAAACATCCTATCACGATTTGGCTGTCCGTAATGAAGGTAAATTGAATTACTCAATTTTAGGTTTTCTTTTAAATCCATTTGCAATGACTTTTTTTATTGTTTGATTTAATTTTCAATGATGTTTGTGATTTTCGTTTTATTCACTTGAAAATTGAAAATCTTAGAAAGTTTAAAAGTGAAACTTTAAAATCCTAATAAAACTGTTTTTGGTAAGCCCATTAGGCGAAACAAGTGGGCATATGATCTTTTTTATAGTGAAACACGTTTGCGAGCTCTATTAGTTTGAGAGCTGTTTTAGTTTGCGAGTTGTTTTAGGCGAAATATGGTGTCTATGAAGATGGTGAAAATGCATACGCGATATTACACGATGAGGTATACACAGATCTTGGTTATTGGTTTGTTACTTGAATGATATGATTTTTGGTATGACAATATATTTCGTTTAATGTGGATACTTCTTACTTTAGATTGGTGTTCATGCGAATCATTTGATGAAGATGGGTGAAGAAGACAACGTATGGACAAGTGGCAAGGAGGGTCCTGGTGATCCATGCTCAGAGTTCTACTATGATTTCCATCTCGAAAGGTATGCACGTCTAAATTTTTTATATCTGTTTGTTATGCTGATATATTCCCTTGGTAAGTTACTCAGTTAACACCATGTAGAAATAATCAAGCGATATGGGAATATAGTTGTTTGATAGGTTCTAATCAACTCCTATCACTACCATCTTCAAGAAAAGCGTAATTCTATATTCCAATTTTCGAGCTCACAACTATAAGAGTTTAAATCTGAATTTTGTGCATTGTTTTTTGTAGTGGAATTGAAGATGTTGAAGATTCTGGTTTGTTTTAGCGGTGGCACTTGCAGTGTTTGATAGCAACAAAAATTGAGCCTATTGATGATTTTCCTGTTGTAAGTATCCACAATTTCTTTTTTTCCCCTTAATATCTTGATATTCTACTCGTACTAAAAATGACTCGTACAACCCTTTTTCCCAAACCCGCCTGTTTTTCCACCTCTGCTCTAGCCTTAAAAAATGGAACATTTGGCTCGACGTATAGTTGAGTACAAGTGTTTGGCTATATGACATGATTTAAATACATATATGTTAAAACACTATAAGAAATTGATGAAATTTGGAAAAGCCGATAACCTGATTATTTTCGGCTTTGAGCTAATCAAACTGAGCTTACGCCCTATATAAGTCCATAAACTCAAGGCGAATTAGCTATTTTCGGCTTTGAGCTAATCAAACGTGTTACCTAGGGGTAGTTTCAATTTGCTTATTTTAGGCTTCGAAAAAACTCATAAGCTCATTTTTTTAGTGTGTATGGTTATCAAGTTGAGCTTATTACTAATAGAATGTTCATCAACTCAATTTGATAAGCTGATAATCAGAAAAAGTTGGCTTACGAGCTTTTTCAAATTCTAGTTTCTTAGTTGTCATGAGCATAGCCATTTGATTCATGATCCCATGACCCGTCTCCTCATGAGTCGAACCATCTTTCGGCTCATTCGGTATTCTTTACAATAACCCATGCTAAAGTTTTTATTTGACCCATTTGGTATTTTGATAAATGCATGAATCAAAATAGTGAATGTTCAAAGACCAATATTAAAGAATGAACTAATGGCCAAGTTAACCACAAAATTAGTGCTTGTAGGGCTATTTGGGATTGCTTATTAGATTAACTTGATTCGATCTTCAAAGCACCTTTCACTAATGCCTTTGACTCGATCTTCAAGGCACCTTTCACTAATGCATTTAGCCTTGACTTTTAAGCACCCTTCACTAGTGCTTTCAATACGGACGATCGACACCCATCACTAATGTCTTCGTCTTGACTCTTTTAGATATCTTTCACTAATGTCTTCAACACTACACTTCTTATGAGAAAGAAAAGAGCTATCAACAAGAGAACCTCAGTAGTCTTGATGATAACGAAGCATGGCAACTCATGGATTTGAGCTTGAACGTCTTCAAAAGATGGTGATCTCGCCTTTAAGAGGAACCTAGAGAATCACAAAAAACAAAACTACATACATAGATCACTTGGATCTGAGTTTAGAGAGTTTATAACTCAAAGAGAAAATATGTGAGGAAGGGGTGAGAAACAATGAAGAAATGGCTCGCTATTTATAGAGAGAAAATAGCTATTGTTCCACGGATCCCTCACTTGAGGGATTCGTTCAGTGTAATATTGGGGATCCGTGGGACGCTCCCCTTTGCCCATGGTTTTTGGGTCATGGGTCATGGGTTATGGATCATGGGTATCCAAGTAGATAAAATATATCTATAAGATGCATTGCATCTAGTCCATGGTTCATGATTAAAACTATGGGCCATGGATTAAAACCATGTATGACTTAAGCATGATGTCATGCAATGGGTTATGGGTCAAACTTCATGGGTATGGGTCATGGACTTTGGGTTTTACCCAAGTACATTCAATGTATTTGGTCAATAGGTCAAATACTTAAGTTTCTACCCAATTGTATTACCCATTATAATACATACTAGTTATGTATATATTTGCCCAATATGTAAACACTAGTTGTTGTACATATGTATTACTAAATCATAAAATCACTTATACTTGTTTTAGTGTTTTATGTGAAAACATAAGTGTGTTAGAACTATTGGCTCAAACCATTTGCGTATTTTATTTGTTTCGTTAAAATGATTTTACGTTTGTTATCGACAAAACATTAGAAGATCGTAACATATAAATAATGTTTTTACGGCTTATTTGTATTAACAATCTCCCCCTTTTGGTTGATGACAAAACATAAAATTATTTTAAGGAAAAACTAAAATTTTTTACTTTCTTCTCCCCCTTTTGTCGAAACAAAAAGATCGTTGGAAAGGAACTAACACATTGTTTTAAGAAAAACATGTGAAAGGAAAAAAAATAGAGGGCAAGTGACGGGAAGAGTTCTCGTCTTAACTCCCCCTTGACGAGTCCATCCCTTTGTGAGGGCGTCAAGTAAATAAAAACTACTAAGCTAATGTATGCAACTGTTAGCCTTAATAGTTTTTATTAGAAGTGATGGTCATTCACATTTAGGAACTTTATATCGTGTGTTAGATATCGTGATAGAATAGTCAACGGGCTCGTGGATTGGACTAAGCTAAATGGGTACTAGTTATGTTAAGCTTGCCTTTTATCCAATCCAACCCATGTCCAAGCCCACGAAGCCCATAGAAAGCCTTTTAGGGCATCATGTTACTTGTACTATATAAACCCCTCAAAGTCTCATTTGAGGGGTGTGCTTGAGTGTGTGTGTGTGTGTGTGTGTTTTATTTGGAGCAATATACAACTTATTGTTTTCATCTTTCTTCTCACATACACGGTTTCATATATTCAAGTCACCATCATCTTAATCTTTCCTTCTTTATTTACGCATATGTTTGTGTTTGTGTTTGTGTTTAACGAGTTCTACGCATAACATGTTGGGTTTGTGATAAGGTTGATATTTGTAAGGTCCTACAATTGGTATCAGAGCCTAACAATGGTTTAGAAGTGTTTTGGTTGAAGTTTTTTGTTGTAGTGTACGTGTAGTGTTCGTTCTCAAAGATTCACGCATAAAACTTTAATTTTTGCACTTAAATCTTCAAGATTATTATGGTCTAAGGTTTATATAGTGTTAAAGATTCTAGTTTTGGAAAAAGTTCAAGCTTTATGTGTTTTACATCGCTTTTAAACTAGTTTTTGGTTCGTTGTTCATTTCACGCGTAAGCACAAAAAGCATTTTGGGTGTTTTGGTCAAAACAATCTTGTTATTTGAGTGTTTTTAAAGGCGTGTGTGCATCGAAATTGGTTGAATCATTGGAAATTTTTACGCGTAAGTCAAAACCCTAGTTTTACGAGTAAGTCAAAACCCTAGTTTTACGCGAAGAAAGTCAAACCCTTTTTCACGCATAAGTTTCTACGCATAACTTTTGGTGAAGAATCTTCGTGCAACAAAGGTGACTCGATGCTTCCTCACTGGATAAGTGTGTGGAACACCGACTTTCGGATATCTTTTACGTTGTGACGGTGTAAAGGATTTTGGTTTTAAACCAACTCTTACGCATAAGCGCGACTTACGAGTAAGCACTCCACGCATAAGTTCACTCTTACGCGTAAGGTTCTCTACTTCTACGCTTAACGTTTACGCATAATACTTACGTTTAACCTAAGGTTTACGCATAAGGTATCCTACGCCTAAGAATCCTTCGCCTAAGCTCTTTACGCATAAGGACTCCTACGCATAAGATCCTACGCATAAGCATTCTACGCATAAGCACTCATTTCTACGCATAAGAACTGGTTTACGAGTAAGATTTTGATCAAAACTTCAAACGGCTATAACTTTTGAACCGTAACTCCGTTTTCAGCGTTCTACCCATCAAAACGACCGTGAGAACAAGGAGAATTGCACGCCGAATAAACTAAAGTTTATTCGAGTCAACCTTCCAGTCCTAAAAACGCTCCGAATAGAAGTTATTGAGGTTTTTAAGTTTTTAGAGCAAATTTTCACTACAACAACCGAGCTTAATCTTCATCAAACACAACTCCTTTATCGTTGAATCGATCCTACATCAACTTTATCATAGCATACCTTCATCAATGGCAACTCAACAAGATATTCATGCAGCCGGTGCCGAAAACCGTCCTCCTATGTTGGAAAAAGGTGGTTATCTTCAATGGACAAGTCGTATGCTTCGTTACATAAAGACCAAACCTAATGGGAAACTCATGATTCAATCCATTCGAATGGACCCTTCAAGCCTCGACAAGTCCAAGTCCTCGAAATGCCGATGCAACACCTCCCATCCCACCATCCTCTCGCCTTCAAAACGAATCGAATACGTAAGAGGATCGAAACAAGTCGATGCGAGATGACATGGCAATTCATATTGTCCAACGGGTTTACCAAGAGACATCTTTCTTCTTGTAAGCAGTTGAAACCGCTTCGATATGTGGGAACGTGTTAGACGGCTTTGTCATGGAATGTAAATTGGTCAACAAGACATGGAGAACAAGTCGCTAAGCGAATGGGAAAAGTTCACTTCAACTCGGGAGAATCCATTGAATCCTACTATGGAAGGTTTTGCACTTTGATGAATGAGCTTATCGAAACAAGTTGGCATCCGAACTATCGTGCAAAATATCAAGTTCTGAACAATCTTCCGGAAGAATGGGGACGATATGTCACTATTGTCAACCAAACAAAAGACTTACATCAGGTGAACTTTGATCAACTAAACGATTTCCTGAAACAAAACCAAGGTGAAGTGAATGAAGTCAGGAAAGAAAGATTGGCAAAGAATCATGATCCATTGGCACTCATTGCAAAGACTCAAACTTCAGTGAATACACACCAACAAGCCTCAACATCTTCCAACAACAACAACTTGCAGTAATACATTCCACAACCACAAGCTGTCTTCCCTCAACAACAATTCTATCCACCAGAACAACAAGTCATTCAACAACAACAACAGTATCTACAATACCAGGAACAAGGAATCACTGATCCTGAACCGAACAAGCGACCTTGCAGCGGTATACTCTTTATTGGGTAAAGCATTGAAGTCGCTATTCCACTCCAACTAACAACAACCAAAGGATTTCATCAAACACTGCATGTGCAAATTGCGGTAGGGTGTGAATATGGGTAATCAAGGTCAAATGGTTGGAGTTATTGGGAATCGGCAGGATATGCTACTTGGATTTCGTATGGGTAATCAGCGGTTCCGTATCGTGGTGTCAGTTGGGTCGAATGTTGGAAATCAGTTAGGCAAGAATGTTGGGAATAGAGCGATGGGTAATCGAATGGGAATGTTGCGACTCGATCGTTGGGAATTATGGAAATGTGAATCGGGGTAATAAGGTTAAGTGTTATAAGCTGTCAAGGAGTGGGTCACATGGCACGAAACCGTCCCACTAAGCCGCACAAGAAGAATGTTGAGTTTCTTGAAAGCTATGTTGTTAGCACGAAGCAAGAAGCGTGGATGCGTTAAGGTTGAGGAAAATGATTTCTTCGCTATTGTGGATGATTTGGAAGACCTCGAGGAACTCAATGCAAACCGCATCTTCATGGCAAATCTTGAGGAGACTAAGTACGACATCGACGACGCACCTCCCGTCTATGACGCCAACGCAAAGATGTCGAGGTACCAATCATTGATCCATGCTATAACAATGTCATATTTGATGTGTTTACTCATAACGAATAAAGATTTCGTGACGCCAACACCTACTTATGATACATACCGGACAATCCGAGTTGTAGCAATACTAACTCGAAACTCGGATGTGGATCCTAGTGGAGGCGTGTGGCACAAAATTCGAGGCGATGAGGAAACACGTGCTTATTTTGAATCATTAATCAATAAGCGTGGCATTGAAATTGAGAAAGTTAGTAAGGTCAATCGCGATGTTAAGGCCGCGAATCGAAATTGACCACCGAGCTTGAGAGTTACAAAGAGAATGCGAGCCTTTGAATTTCATACAAACAAACTATCGAATTAGAAATTGGTTATCGAGATTACATTTTAAGAGAAAACAATTGCAACTCAAGTATGACACACTTGATGTGAATTTGAACTTGAAAATAAAATCTTTAAACAAAGAAATTTCGATCTAAATGACCAACTTTCTAAACAAAAAGCACATTTTCGATCTTGAAAAGAGAAGAAACAGTTGATTCTTGATTTTTCAAAACGAGAATATTCTCTTCTTGATGAAATTCTTGATAAAATGAAACTATCAAAAATTGTACAATTTACTTCTTACAACGGGTCATTCCGCTAAAACTAACAAGATGCTTTCTAATCAAGTAAACCGATTTTTCATCTTGCGCATAAAATGGCTCTTGGTAACAACCCTTCTTCGTTCCTCAAGAAAGCTCAGAAATCTCAGAATGTGTTAAACAATGGAAAACCTTTGCATGAACCTATAATTGTTCATGATTCTCTTGAAACGTTGGAACTATCTGAGGAGAGTAGATCAAAAATGAAACAAAAACATCCGGAAATCAAACCAATTGATTATAACAAGTGGAACAAAATTAATGGTATTTCGTTTGTTTCTCATAAAGAACAATCAACGTTTTCCACCACACCAAGTGTTTCAAACAAAGTGTCAACACCAGTTTCAAAATCAGTTTCAAAACCAGTTGTTGTCTCCAAATCTCTTTCGAACATTGAACAAATGTCTTCAAACAATCCTTTTAACACAAGTGATGCCAGAAGTATTTTGGAAAATGTGAAAACGAGAATTGTAGATCTTCAAGAGACTGTTAAAACTAAAACCAATATTACAACAAACATCCGGTTTAATAGTTTTGATAATGAAGAAAAAGTTTTTGAAACTCAAATTGCCCTCGGTGAATAACATCAACTCAAGGGTAATTCATTTTGAACAAGCATTTTTGAAAGAAATAGTGACTTTGTCAAGGACCATAAATCCACAGTAAAGCAAGCTAATGAAAGTGTTGAACACATCAAAGTTTTGGAAAATTTAAATGATTCTCTCTTGAAGATGTTCGACCATCGATATTATGTCCATCATTTTGCAAACATATTCATTGAAGATCATGAAAGACTCGATCCGAGACCTCGAAATTGTTTCAAAATATGAAAAGCTCTTGAAAAACTTGAAAAGAAAATGTGTCATATTTTAAACAACTTGATCGAAAAAGCGAGGAATGCAAATATGACAAATTGTCATATGAGCGTGCCTACAATGACATGAAAGCGAAAAATGATCTTTTGAGGGCTCATTGGAAAGTCAAAAAGGAAAGGTAGTGGAAGCGTGATTACAAAACCATTGACCGAGGAGAAAGCAAATGATCCCAAACCGGTTTCCAAACCAAAATCTGCATTTCTATGCCTCCTCCAAAAGTCAATGAGAAAAATGTTTCATCAAAACCGGTCACTCCACCGCCTACCTAAACAAAATGTTGATAAAGGTAAAGCGGTTATCGAGAAACCAAAAGTTTTAGCTTTGGCCTTTTAAGATGAGTACCACTAATAAATGCTTCCTCCACATCTAAAACATATGGAACAAATGCCATAAGTTTAGAAAAGCACTCTAAAGAGACTAGGAAAGCTGAAACCACCTCCTTCATAAAAATGTGAATCTAATGCGTGTGCCTTACCTTCTACGGGACTAGAAAGCACCTCTAGGAGCAGCAGACTAAAGCCTAAGAGCAATACAAGGAACAATAGAGTCTCGAACGCCTCTAGGAGTAGTAGCTTGAATAAAGAGAAGAAAGTAGAAGAACACCCTAGGAATTTACCGCTTTTGAATAAGAAAGACATTTCATCCGAATGTACTAAACCTATGAAACTTGCTAAGTCTAATGAATGTGTTGAATCTCTTTGTTTAACTTGCAAGAAATCTTTAATTAATGTTCAAGATGATTGTGTTTCTAAGAATGTGAATGATAAGCTGTTAAGAAGAACGTTCCAAAAGATCTTACGCTAAACAAGTAGGAAGACTAGTTGCAAAACTTAGGCTTTTCACTCTCGACAAGAACCATAGTGTTTACTTTAGGGATGATATTTGAAACCCAGGTAGAACTTTCACACTCCGAATGGTAAAATGAGTGATAAACCGAACTCCTGTAGAAAACCTCATTGAGTGTGATCGGGATTTTACCTCTAACCCAAAGGAACCAAAATCAAAACGGTTTCCACAATATTCTTTTTCATTCTTCGCGTGTTATCGAAATTTGTCTTTGGATCGTCGACTCGGGTTGCTCCAAGCACATGACCGGAATCAAAGCTGGCGATCAATTTCGTTGGAAATTCATGGAACCGCACGTTTTGGAAATGATCATGTAGCGACTATCATGGGTTATGGAGATCTACCTTTTGGAAATTATTTGATCACTCGGGTTTACTATGTCGAAGGGTTGGGACACAATTTGTTTCGATCAGGCGATTACGTGATGCGATTTAGAGGTTGCTTTAGGAAAATGCTTGCTTCATTAGAAACTTGGATGGCATCGATCTCTTAATGGGAATCGGGATACAAACTTGTATGCTATCGACATCAATCAAATGGCCTCTTCATCACCAATATGTCTTATGACACGAGCATCCGGAACACGATCTGGTTGTGGCATAGAAGGTTATCACATCTCAATTTTGACACCATCAACAATCTTGCCAAAGACAACATCATCAACGGACTTCCAAAGTTCAAATACACCAAGGATCACTTATGTCCATCATGCGAACAAGGAAAAGCAAAAGAGCATCATATAAACCTAAATCCGTACCTAGTTCGGAAGCAAAGTTGCATATGTTGCACATGGACTTATGTGGCCCAATGAGAGTTGAAAGCATTAATGGGAAAAGTATATTCTTGTTATCGTCGATGATTATTCAAGATATACATGGGTTAAGTTTCGAGGTCAAAAGGCGAAGCACCGAGCATCATCATCACCTTTCAAACGAATTCAAGTACTTCTTCAAACTCCAGTAAGGGTTGTAAGAACAGACAACGACACCGAATTCACAAATCGGGAGTTAAGATCTTATTTTGAAAATGTTGGAATTACACATCGGACATCGGTTGTTAGAACTCCACAGTGAGAATGGGGTAGTTGAAAGAAGAAATAGAACTCTTGTGGAAGCGCCGCACAATGCTAATCTATTCTAGTGCACCGTTATTTCTATGGACGATGTTGTTGCTAACGCTTGTTTCACTCGTAACCGATCCCTAATCCATCCAAGATTCAATAAAACCCCATATGAAATAGTGAACAACAGAAACACGATATCTCTTACTTTCACGTGTTTGGCGCTTTGTGCTATCCGACGTCGACGAGAGAAGATCTAGGTAAATTGAAAGCTAAAGGTGATATTGGAATCTTCATTGGATATTCGGATAACTCGAGGGCATTGTGGTGTATAATGGAAGAACTAGGAGGATCATGGAGCGATGAATGTGAAATTGATGAACTTTCACATATGGCTTCGAGAGACTCGCTCTAGAACCCGCACTAAACCCGAAGACTTCTGGACACATCAGTTCAGGACTCGTACCTCAAAGAGCTCAATCAACTTCGTTTGACAATCCTAAAGAACAAGAATGGGAGAATTTGTTCGAGTTAATGTTCGATGAATACTATGGTGGAACTTCGACAAATGCATCAAACCATCATTCCGCTGAACCCGCTCAAAATCATCCACCACCACCAACAGAAGATGCATCTACAACGGTCGAAACCAATGCACCAACTCCATCTACATCTACTACAGTTATTGCACCCGTTCTACCAGCAGTTGATGAGCAAAACCAAGACCAATTGACATTCGCATCATTGACCTCAAATGGTTATGGAAGAACAAAAGGGATGAAGAGATGACTGTAATTCGCAACAAAGCTCGTCTTGTGGCCAAAGGATACAGACAAGAGGAAGGGATATACTTTGAAGAGTCATTCGCGGTAGCTAGACTTGAAGCGGTCGGGATATTCTTAGCCTATGCACTCACAAAACATCACGGTTTATCGGATGGACATTAAGACCGCGTTCTTGAATGGAACTCGAAAGAAGAAGTGTACGTGAGTCACCGAAGGCTTCATTGACTTGGAACATCCGAGTACGTCTACAAACTCAAAAGGCAATCTATGGATTGAAACAAGCTCAAGGCGTGGTATGACGATGTCCTCTTTCCTTATCCAAAACAAATTCACCAAAGGAACAGTTGATCCTACCTTGTTTACACAAAATGCAAAACGACATTTTGATTGTTCGATTTATGTGGGCGACATCATCTTTGGGTCCACTAATCCGAATCTTTCAAAACACTTTGAAAATCTCATGAAAAGCAAATTTGAAATGTCCATGATGGGGAACTAAAATTCTTTCTTGGTTTACAAATACATCGGTCCCTCGTGGCATTTTATAAATCAAGCTAAATACACAAGCGAGATTTTGAAAAATCATGGTATGGATAATTGTGACTCGGTCGAACACCAATGGTAACTTCACCAAAAATTAGAGCCGATTTGTTTGGGAAACCTATTGATCCAAGAAATATCGAGCATGATTGGTTCTCTCATGTACCTCATCGCTAGTCGACCAAATATTCATTTCTTTGTTTGCTTATTAGCACGGTTCGTGCAAATCCTACCGAATCGCACCTCAAATAGGTTAAGCGGATCTTCGGTGCACGAAGACATCCATTCACATGGGACTTTGGTATCCGAAGGAATCGGATTTGATCTAATAGCTTTTTCGGATCACGGACCACGCGGTGATCAAGTTCTGACAAAAAGTACATCCGGAGGAGCATAATTTTGGGTGAAAAGTTAGTCGGTGGTCTTCAAAGAAACAAGATTGCACTTGCACTTTCAACCGCTGAGTAGTATGTGTCTCTATCTGCGTGTTGTGCTCAAGTTCTATGGATGAGAACACAACTCACAGATTATGGCTTTACTTTCGATAAAATACCTATGTATTGTGACTCGAAAAGTGCCATAGCCATCTCATGCAATCCTGTTCATCACTCAAAGACTAAGCATATCAGAGTCCGCTATCACTTCATCAAAGAGTACGTCGAAAATGGTACTGTTGAATTATTCTTCGTGAGGACTGATTACCAACTCGCCGATCTATTTACTAAAGCCCTTCCAAAAGAAAGGTTTGACGATTTAGTTCGACGAATTGGAATGTGAAGCCTAACCCCTGAGGAGTTAGAACGTCTTCTCGATTCTTCTTGAAAATGTTTTTCCAAAAGCTTACTGTAAGTATTTTGAAAACAAAATACAAAATTTGAAAAACCAACAAAAGCAAAATATAAAATATAAAACTTTCAAAAATTCAAAACAATAGAAAATCAAAATCCAAAAATATTCTTCTCACGACATGTCTCGTATAATCGATATTTCATGCGTTTCTAGAGATGTCATTCAACAATGATACGGGTATGTACAGATGCTTGAGCGAGAGTTCTTTAATATGTTTTCTAAAACATGTCGTTTCTCAAAATTTCTCAAAATAATGGCTTTCGTATACTTCAGTACGAAACCCGGACGAAAATGATGACTTTTGATTATTTTCAAATCAAAACTCGTGTTTTTAATGAAAAATCTAGTGTACGCTTCAGTGCACTACATTTAAAAATGGTGAGAAATCATCATCATCTTGAGCACCTTTTCAAGATTGTTCAAAAAGTTTTTTCAAAATCTTTCAAAATATTTTGTGCTCAAGATAACTCTCTCTAAAACCCTTTAATTGATTATGCTTTATTAAAGGGGGAGTATAAAACTAAAATGTTCCAAATTCATCAAATTCGTTTGTCTCCCCAAAAGACTTTAAAATGATGTTTAATCCGTGGATATCAAAAATATCACGATTATGCTATTTTTGAGGGGGAGGAGACGTGATTAAAATGTGATCAAAAATGTTTAATGATCGGTGTTTGAATCTCAAAATGAGCTCGACTCAGACGGAACCAATGAATTGAAGGGAATCAATGTTAGTAAATGTACCATCTCGATTGTGATAGATATGCACTTTCATGGGTCTAACCTCCTTTTCAAGGAGTGTTTACAACTTCAAGTTAGTTATTAGAGCTAGTTGTCACCTAAAAACTGACAATGGAACTCTTTAACTAGGCAACGTAACCGTGTCTCGTGGAGAATTGTCTATCATGAGCCGATCAATTCAAAAAGTGCGAACTCTACTCTCATTGTGCGATTTCATCAAAACTTATAAGCACATGTGAAGGGGAGTGTTTACGAAAATATAAAACTCTCGGAGTGTTTCAAACATGTTTTCTATCATAAACACTCGTGAGATTTTCAAGAAAAATGGGTTTATGGCAACATGGGACGGTCATGGAGTTATAAGGTGACTAAGGATAGGAAATTAGTCCTATGATCCGCCAGAGCGGAGGATCTACCAAGGACATCACAAATAGTTAGTATTAGAAGTCCTTAGGAATGATTGAAAAAGGAGTAATGTGAGAAAGGAGAAAGAAGGATTGAAGAATTAAAAGAAATAATGAAAAGGGTGAAAAGAAATAGCCTCCATATCCAACCTTAGGCGTAAACGGGTTCAATACATATGCTACTGGTTTTCACTAGATGACACTGGTATTGAAGACAAAGACGTCATGGACCCAGTGACGCACTGCACCTAACCTTCTAGCCACTCAATTCCTCTAAAAAAGGATTTGTTTTATTCTCACTGGGAACCCTACATAATCTATTGACCTTCTCTTAGAGATCGTTGGTATTGAAGAAGGAGACCCTCTCCCTAGTCTCCGCTCAGGAAAACCAAAATGCACTATTGAGTCTAGAGCCACGAGATTCTTTAAAAGATCTCATAGGAACACTTGACATGACATCGCTTGTTGTTCATCAATAAGGACACAAGTGATATATTCTAGACTCCTACGCAGATCTTAGCAATCTGCCAGAACATTTATGAGAGGTTTCACAATTGTGATCCTCAGTGATTGAATATCACTTCGGTAACTCCCCGTGGATTACGCTTAGTGTGTCTCAAACGGTCTACAGTCGTGGGGTGATGCTTCGGTGTACCTCAGCGACTCATCTGAACTGTAGGTGTATTTGGCACATCGCGTTATCTCACTTGTGGGACTCCGGTTCAAGAACGGCCTCTGTGAGAATTAGAGGCGTGTTTTCACACTATCTTGTTAACACCTCAAAATTCAAACTTGTAAGTGGCGGAATCCGCTTATTACTAACTTTGTTTTATGTTTTCTTCTTATGGAAGCTCAAGCGGATTGATCGTGCGAGACTCTCCTCATGCTCATACCAACAACACATGAAAGTTCTCATCAAAATCAAAGGCTACTCAAAGTTAAAGATGATTCTTCGTCAATGTCAAAGAATCTACAAAGTTTAAAGACTCGAGAACTACATCATTGGTAACCAAAAGACAAATAGAAGTGTGAGCATGGTGGAGAAAGACGTGGAGACACCAAACCAACGAAGTTGACAACGGCAGACAACCACATTATCTGATCACAAAGCATGAAGGAACAAAGATTCAAGACTATTCTATATCTACGCACAAAGTTCAAGCTCGAGAAAAGTAAAGACCAAATCAAGTGGAGCATCTTTTGAATGACCACCCCTTAGGGGGAGATTGTTAGCCTTAATAGTTTTTATTAGAAGTGATGGTCATTCACATTTAGGAACTTTATATCGTGTGTTAGATATCGTGATAGAATAGTCAACGGGCTCGTGGATTGGACTAAGCTGAATGGTACTAGTTATGTTAAGCTTGCCTTTTATCCAATCCAACCCATGTCCAAGCCCACGAAGCCCATAGAAAGCCTTTTAGGGCATCATGTTACTTGTACTATATAAACCCCTCAAAGTCTCATTTGAGGGGTGTGCTTGAGTGTGTGTGTGTGTGTGTGTTTTCTTTGGAGCAATATACAACTTATTGTTTTCATCTTTCTTCTCACATACACGGTTTCATATATTCAAGTCACCATCATCTTAATCTTTCCTTCTTTATTTACGCATATGTTTGTGTTTGTGTTTAACGAGTTCTACGCATAACGTGTTGGGTTTGTGATAAGGTTGATATTTGTAAGGTCCTATAGCAACTAAGTATGCAAAAGATTTCGTCTAAGTGACGAATATGCTCCCCCTTGATGATTGCAAGTTTGCAAAGGGACGTCATGATATGTAATCCTAATATTGCAAGTGATCTTGCAATGTAATGCTTTGACACAAAGCTCCCCCTAGCTTAGGGTGTCAAAGTCTTCATGTGTAAATTGAAAATCTACAAAACAAAGGTTAGAAGGCAAGTATATAATGCATAATATCCTGCAAATAAGACTCGAGTTAGTAGAAAACTAGTCCTCTGTTGCACGGATCCCATGGTTCCCTCCTTGGAGGGATCTGTCTAGGTAAAACGTAGGGATCCGTCTATCTGTAACTAAAATACAGAAAGAGTGATGTACCAAAAGGTATGTTGACATCAAAATGAGATATGTATTAGACCAATAATCATATACTCAAGACCAATAATCATATACTCAGAAATATAGCAAATATCAGGTAATTTCATTTAATAAAACTAGAGGTATGATATACAACTCTAAAAACTAAGAAAATGAGCGATACATGACTTTGAGTTACTAGATTATCTATGTCACGCTTGATACTTGGACACCACTATTTAATCTCGTCAAAACGTTCGAGGAGGTGATAAAACATGAAACGTTGATCTTCCCGTACTTCATGTATCAAACTTTCAACATGTTGGCAATGATAACAATCTTTGTCATGGCTAGGTAGTGATGGTGGAAGAAAGGAAATTGCTTGATGTGAAGGATCAAGTGAAGCGGGTTGAGGAGCCTCAAACGAGGGAGGGATTGGTGGAGGTGCATTCGAAGATGGCTCGACCAAGAATGATGGTGGTGGTAGAGAGGTGTCAACTTCCATGTGGTCGGGTGGTTGACTTTGTTGATTTCTCATAATCCAAATGGGATTATTTGATGGTGACGGAGAGAAGGAGGCCGGAGCTAATGTTGACTCAACACCTTGATTTTGTTCCATTGTTCCTCCTAATGAGGAGAATGTTGCCAGTGGTGGAGGATGAGATGGCCTAGGAGGCAAGTCCTCTAGATTGTAGAGGTGAGGTGATGAGAGTAGAGTGGTGAATGATAGGGCTCTAGGCACCAATGGTGATGGTTTAGTGGAAATAGGATTGTTTGGTTTAGGAGGTATGGTGATGTTTGGCATTGGTAGTTTTGTGGGAACTATCTTTTTAGGGATTGGTTTGAATGGTTGAGTAGGTGTAGGAGAAATCCTAGCATTTGTGGATTTAACCGAAGATGATTCGGTTGAAGAAATTTCGTGTACAACACGAGCAATTTTCTTGGGTGGTCCTTTGGTGGATGAGTTACCACTTGGAGCTTTTCTCATAATGAGATGATTCAAAGAATTTTGTAAAGGTTTATAAGTGCTGAAAATGAAGATGAAGATGATGACTTTAGGAGTCCTAACAATGTGGCTTATAAAGCAAGGGATTTGTCAAGTGCATTCAAGACTTAAGCTACTAAAATTCCTTGGAATGTGATGATTAGCATGCACAATAGTCAAGATGAGCTTGAAATGATTGTTTTAGCTAGAGTTGACATGAATTTGTCATACGGATCCCACGGTTCCCTCCAATGAGGGATCCGTCTAGACTAATCCTAGGGATCCGGCTCTAAGCAGCTAGGAAAGGATAAAAATGATGTTTGTAAGGTCTAATGCCTATACCTTCTTGAGTGTTTCAGTCCATCTAAGTGCCTTAAATGAAAGGGTACTTAAATGCTTGAGGGCAATGAGTGATGTAGCTAATGATTCCCTTTTATGGAAGAAATTGGAACTTTTATGAGTACCAATGAGTGACCAAGGATGACACTAAAGATTTGAGAGTGTCAAATGGAGCTAAATGATCCTAGAGATCAGATAGTAACTTAAGGTAATCTTTTGGAGGATATCCTAAAAACTTTAAGAAGGAAAAGCTAGAGTTTGATCCATTTTGACCTTATTTGAGGTAGGGATTGCTACAATCAATTTGCTAAAATCGAAAGACTTCAAAAGCTAGATGTATTAACATGTGAGGGATCATGTGTGAGTATAAGAGCGGAAGAGTAATGAATTTTGATGAAATGATAGATCTACAAGCGTTTTGATAGTAATCTAAGTGAGTTATGCGTGATTGTGAAACTTTTACTCAGCTTGATAAGGACTTAATTTGTCCTAAGACACTATGTCTAGCTTAGTGTGAAGTGATCTAAAGACATGTTTTGAAATAAAATGATTGCAATTTGCTTTTCTGTTTGCCGGATCTCACGGTTCCCTAAGTTTAGGGATCCGTCTAGCACAGACTTTGGGATCCGTCTCTCTGCTAAACAGAACCTTTACAAAAGGTATGCAAGGGTTGCACAAGGCATTATATTTCAAGGTTAGTGTTTCCTAAGAAGTTCTAACACTAATATAGAGAGATATCAAATGTTAAATGTTTTATTTCATGAAAGAAATTGCATTACATTGATAAAACATGAATACTAAGGATTGACCTTATTTTGAAAGAAAAACTAAGTTCCTTGAGCGTTTTTGCTAGATGGATCATCAAATGGTTGATGAGTGTTTGCCGATTCAGGGATGAAGAAGGTCTTCATGAGAGATGTGTTTAGAGGTTCCATCATTTTGTTCACAAGTACGTACAGCGGACTTTGAAATTGAGGGTGGAAGTACATGATGTGATGAGAAAGGCGTGTCAAGAACATTCCATAAGGGATTAGTTTGTTCTTGGACCCTTGAAGATTTACAATTCACCTTGCGAAGAAGTAGGCTAGATTGTATGGTTGTTGTTTTAGCAAACAATACATTATGCGAGCACAACAAGCGGGAAGGATTTCTCGATTTCCCCTAAGACTCCAAACATTTTCACGTAGGATGTGTGCGAGAGCCTTGCAATCTTCTCGGATATCGCGTGTATAGATAATGTTTGGATCGGAGTAATAGGGTCGAGGTTCGCATATCGTGCGAGTCAAGTATTGCGTGGAAGGTATGTGTGAACAATATGGACTATTTTCTTCACGAAAGTTGAAGAGAGAATCAAGAGACCAATCTTCAGTGAAGACACATTCTCCATGATTTGGAATTCGGAGGATGTGAGCAAATTGCCCAAGGGTTAGAACAAACTTTTGGTTTTTGATCCAAAACCAAAGAGATAGAGAGCGATCCTCGTTACGAACGAGTTCAACTTGACGGAAGAATTCCAATACAAACCTCAGACATATTTTCTTGTTAATTTCGAGAAGACATTCTAGTCCTATGGTTCGGAAGGAGGTATTGATGCCTTCTTCGTATTGTAGAGGAGTGTCCACAATACGTCCTTCATGGAAATGACGGGTTTCGAGATTCTTGAACCCACGAACATGATTGCCAGGTGTGTTGGGCTCAAGAGAGATGTTAGGGGTGTAGACACTAGTGAGTGAAAAATCAAACTCATACTCATGCGACATAGCGAGACCTATAGAAAGGAAGAGTTAATAGGATGAGACATATTACGGGCAAAGCAATTATTACCGAACGTTTTTAAAAGATGATTATTAACAATGATAATTAACTCACTTAATGTTTGACAATCTAGTGGAACATTTCTTTTAGGAAGAAAACGGCTTTTATATTGCATGAAAAACTATTTTTCAGAATGACGGTTCTCTTTTATAAGGGATCCGGCTAGTATACCTACAGGGATCCGTGGATCTGTAGTGACAAAAAATGGTTTTGACAAAAAACGGTTTTTGCATCTTATATGTTTATACAAAGGTATGTATTTTAGCCAATTTTTTACTATAGCATGCATTGTCGGTTTCAAAAGTATCTCAAGATCTAAAAAATACAAAAGATATAAAGCAAAAGAAATGACAAACACATTATGAGAAATTAACTAGATAAATTAGAACATTAGTAATATTTCATTTCAATGCTAAGAACGATACAAAGGATTGGGTATATAACACCAATGTAGATTAACAACACAAAGTGTATGTCTCCAAACGTGAACTTCGTCATAGGAAACACGAGAGCGATGAGTGCTAGGGCGATGAGTACGAGGGCGACGTTAACCATGTTGATGAAGAACCTTCTTGATTTTGGTTTGAGATGAGATGAGATGAGGAGGAAGATGAAGTTTTGAATGAGAGGTAATTTTTGAAAGTGGAAGAAAAAAAATTGAGGATTTGGTGGAGTGGACGTCGGAGGGGCTTTTATGAGGAAGGAGGAATTTTTGAGATTTGTGTTTTGTTTTATTATTAGAAAGATATTATTGATGGATTAAATAAATTAAAAACCTCGACTTTAGACGAAAGAGTAACACGTATGCGAGAAAAAGTTTCCTAACGAAGCTACGTGTAATATATGAATATGCACAAAAGATAATCATATAAATTTCTATATAAGCATACTTATTTATTAAGCTAATGTCATTTAGAGATAAGCGGAAAATCATACCTCTAAAGCACTTAGGAATGTCTTTACAAATGACACAACAAATGTCAGAAGACAATTCCGGTTCCTTCGTGTTTAAGATACCTTCTTAGGGAAGGTAGTCTTGTTACCAAGCAATTCCTATGGCTTGGTAGGTATGAGCTTTAACTAAGCAACATGACAAGGAAAGTTAGTGCAATTAAATAAAAAAAATGTTGTTATCTAATCAACATCCAAACAAGATGTTTTAAAAATATGGTGTTTGTTTTTGTAAAAGACCTTTTTTGTAGTTTTCAATTAAACACGGATCGTATCAAGTTTTTAAAGTACAATATACTTTAAGAAACTTGATAACTAAGCTCTGATGCCAATTGTGGAAAATTAAAATGGGGGGGGGGTTGAATAGTTTTACCGATAAAAACTTGGTTTTAAACTATTTAGATCGACTTATGTCAATTTTATTAAACATGTGTGTTGGATGTTGATAGACAAGTATATATAAGTATGTAATGAAAAGATAAGGAGTAAGAAGCACAAAACCACAACGCGAGTATTTATAGTGGTTCGGCTACAAGGACACCTTCCTTGCCCTACTCCACTCCCCGAGTCACCTACTCGAGAGTTCGTAATCACTACACGACACCAACTCCTTATGGCGGAGAAGCCTTCACAACGTCGCCTACTCTTTATCCGGTACAAGGCTAGATACCGGGTTCTTCCACGAGCTAGAACCAAACCTATCACAACGTTGCCTACCCTTTATCCGGCACTAGGCTAAATACCGAGTTCCATTACAATGGAGGAACTACTACCCAAACACTACAAAACACCTAACCCCAAAGGAGATCTACTCCTTTTCACAACATCAATAAGGATATCGATATCCTTTGACCCAATACTAATCTATCTTGTACATCGAATCACACCATATCGAATGTACACCTTAGGAACCTTTCACTAATGCCTTTTGACTCGATCTTCAAAGCACCTTTCACTAATTCCTTTGACTCAATCTTCAAGGCACCTTTCACTAATGTCTTTAGCCTTGACTTCTAAGCACCCTTCACTAGTGCTTTCAATACGGACGATCGACACCCTTCACTAGTGCTTTCAATACGGACGATCGACACCCTTCACTAATGTCTTCGTCTTGACTCTTTTAGATATCTTTCACTAATGTCTTCAACACTACACTTCTTATGAGAAAGAAAAGAGCTATCAACAAGAGAACCTCAGTAGTCTTGATGATAACGAAGCATGGCAACTCATGGACTTGAGCTTGCGCGTCTTCAAAAGATGGTGATCTCGCCTTTAAGAGGAACCTAGAGAATCACAAAAAACAAAACTACATACATAGATCACTTGGATCTGAGTTTAGAGAGTTTATAACTCAAAGAGAAAATATGTGAGGAAGGGGTGAGAAACAATGAAGAAATGGCTCACTATTTATAGAGAGAAAATAGCTACTGTTCCACGGATCCCTCACTTGAGGGATTCGTTCAGTGTAATATTGGGGATCCGTGGGACGCTCCCCTTTGCCCATGGTTTTTGGGTCATGGGTCATGGGTTATGGATCATGGGTATCCAAGTAAATAAAATGTATCTATAAGATGCATTGCATCTAGTCCATGGTTCATGGATTAAAACCATGTATGACTTAAGCATGATGTCATGCAATGGGTTATGGGTCAAGCTCCATGGGTATGGGTCATGGACTTTGGGTTTTACCCAAGTACATTCAATGTATTTGGTCAATGGGTCAAATACTTAAGTTTATACCCAATTCTATTACCCATTATAATACATACTAGTTATGTATATATTTGCCCAATATGTAAACACTAGTTGTTGTACATATGTATTACTAAATCATAAAATCACTTATACTTGTTTTAGTGTTTTATGTGAAAACGTAAGTGTGTTAGAAAACTATTGGCTTAAACCATTTACGTATTTTATTTGTTTCGTTAAAATGATTTTACGTTTGTTATCGACAAAACATTAGAAGATCGTAACATATAAATAAACGTTTTTACGGCTTATTTGTATTAACAGTATTCTCACCCCAAAGTAGTTCAAAACGAGTATGAAACAAGTAAATGTGAGGCTATGAAACTCACCTCAACAAAGTGGTGATAATGGAAACAAGTACGCAAGCTTGAATGAAACAAAGTGTCCTAACTACGACCTAATTCAATAAGATGCCTTAGAAACAATGTGATATGTACTATATGCATATGAGCTTTAGAAAGTTTTATCACCTATATAAACTTGTAGTGGAGTTTTATAAAGTTTTCACAAGTAAAATCATTTAGAAAAATGGGAAAAATGTATATTTGGTCTTGAGAAATCCATTATAGTGGGTTGTTAGGAAGTGTTAACCGACTTCAAATGAGCGTAACTCACTCATTTCTTATCCCCTTTTGGTCATTTAGAGCCTAGAATGTAGGTTTATGTGTCTACGTTCAAGAAAACATGGTGTTGCTTAGTGAAATTGAGTTTTAGTCACTCAAAAGTACTTCATAAACCACATATCCCAAACGATAGTTTTTATCGAAAACTTTACCCAACTTTGTGAGTCCATAACTTCTTCATTTCTTACTCAATTTTAATGAAACAAATTCTCAAATGTAGGTCTATGTCTTACATTTTCAAACACTATAATTAAACCCCTAGACACCAAGTTTAAGGTCTCCAAATGTCTGCTATACCACACGTATCCAAATAGCAATAGCTGATGGATAACCTCTTTTTCGAAACAGTTCAAAAATACTAATAAATTTCCATAATTTATAAATTTCGGAGAAAATATACCTAAGACCTAGTAGTATAATAATATGAAAATATTTTTTTGCCATAAGTCTTTTTAAAGTGGTTAAAACTAGCTAACAAGACGACCCATATTTTGCCCAGATTTAGTGTTATTCGCAACCAAGTTTATATCAACTTTCGACACTATAAATATACAAAGGTGATATGGAATGATGCATGATATGTTAAATATGAGTAAAATAGGATATCATGAGACACTTACATAAATTTATGGGGTGTATGGAGGTCGTGAAGTGCACTAATATCAACCCGAGAGCTTAGAAACCCAAGAAATGCAACCCGAACCCTAGAAATCCTTAATAACCCTTAGCAACCTCCTAATACTTGCTTCAATCACTTTGAATGAGATAAGATTATAGAGTGTTTATGAGTTTATTTTGTATGTTAAATGAAGAAAGAAAAGGTTTATATTTATAGGAAAAAGAATGAGAAGTAACTAGTTTATTTACTTAGCTAGTAAAAAAAATCTAGAGACAATATATGACAGAAGAGGGCTATGAAGTACAATTTAGGGTGGTGTGTTGGCTTGTGATTAATAAAAGAAACAAGAGAGTAAATTGGTCTTGGGTAAGATATTTTCATATATTTCAAGGTAAATAAGATAAGTGATAGGTAATAAAGATAAGTGTAAATTTTGTGATATTTTTATAATGTAATAAATAGAAATAAAATAAGTTTATTTCAAATGTATATAAGTGTTAAAATTTGTTAGTAAAAAGGTAGTGAGTTTGTCTTGGGTATAATGTGCATGCATATATCTAAAATGATATGAGTAAGAAATCCTATATGTAGACAACGAGTTTATATGCTTATAATCACTAAAAATATTTATGAAAATGTTAATGAGCTTGCTAAATGTAGACTAAACCGTAGTCTAGTGTAACGTAAAACGTCCAAAGATGGTTCTCGTTATGCGCGGGTTAACCTAACGGTTACGAGTAAATTTTATTACGGGTCCTCTTATAGCAACACCCTAATCGTACGGTCGAGCAAATTTTATGAATAAAGTCGAGAAAAAATTATAAGTAAGGTCGATCAAATATTATAAATAAGGGGTGTTTATATAGGATCACCAATTTATTATGTACTAGCTTAGAGACCCGTTGACACCGGGTTAGTTTTTAAAGAAATAGATAAATGAGATAATAAGAAAACAACGAACATCAACATGTTTCATTAATATAAAAAAGAAATAATGATATAAAACTTGAATTATTCAACAATCAATTGAGTTTGTAACATTAAAAATAATTGGCGTCCGTGCGTTGTCGTCTCCACATTGATGGTATTGAATAGCAAATGACGTCTGTGAGCACTAATCAATATAATAGTCAATGTCCATTCGGTGTATACCCAATAGTTCATAAAAACCCTTAAAGACCCTCCATACATAGGAGTCGAACCGAGCTCGAACCGAGCTCGAACCGAGTAGCCTATGTTCATTCCATGAACACCTTTGAAAGAGATTGGCCATGGCTTTTGTTTATTGTCATAGCAAATGAAACGGCCACAAGATATTACTGTAAATCATTATGATCTTTAGGGGTAAACGTTTATCAGACGGTGTAATTTCAACCTCGGAATAAGAGTGTGAAACACATAACCTTTAAACAATGATGACTTGTACGAAGAAATCTACAATGTACAGGCAAACATGTAAGTGTAAAATTCTTGAATATATATTCACAATAATAGGATATGTTACCAATATAATTGAATACACCTACAAATAACAATGATAGAAAAAACTCGAATTAAATAGGTCAATTAGATGCTACAGTGCTATGTGGTGCGAGGTTCATCCGTGACGCTCAATTTTTCTAACTTGTATATTGCCTATAGTAAAATATTATGAGTGCAATGATATAAGTTTTAAAGTTATACTTGACACTCCATATTTTATAGTTGAGTATATGGGAAAAACAACATTTGGGGTCACCTTGACCCGTTTTAATACACATCAAATATTACCTGACCATTTTGTGTGCTATCAAAAATCTTCATAATGCACAACTCTACCCTCTGAGCCAGCCACAAACTTCAAACTAATAAGTTTAATGTAAGTGGGACGATACTAATCCTACAGGGCTAATTGGGCTTACTTTAACAATTGTTACATTCAATACTAAATAAAGAATACACTAAGCCATAGTATCTTCCGATTGAGACATTTTCAAAAACTAAATTGATTAGGTAACATTAAACAATGCCCAGTAGCACATTTGTACATGCAAAAATATATACTTATGATCCCATCTGAGATGATAACTTCTACTTCATGAAACCACAGATTTTGAAAACCTTACTAACATAGAGGAGGTCCTACCATGTCATAGACTCATGGTATCCTAAGTCCATTTAAGAAACTTCATCGCACTGATGAACAATATTTAGTTCCAAGACTTGCGAACAAAGAAACAACAGCAAAAGTGTACAATAACCTACATTCGAGTTACATAATTCCTGGCTTAAGTAAGTAAACAAATAGACAATGTCACCTTGGCTAATTCTGAAACTCACTTTGCATAGTGTAGTAACCGTAGTGTTGTGGGGACGTCCGCATATAGGTTTTCTGATGGTAATTTTAGCGAAACTGTCCATTGAAGTCTGTAAAACATGATTTAGATAATATTATAGGATGTAACTGAAATATAATGGACATGGTATTCCAGGATTATAATTAAATCCATTTTAAGTCAAGGAGGCACAGGGAGGCACCAAACTCATAAGAACATTAACATTTCATTTATAAACAAATTTTGACTCGTTTACTTTTAAAAGCTTGTTCTTTTACCCGTGGATTCACAGGAATTTTAAAGAAATATAAAAATGGGATACTAAGAAAACAACGAATAAAAACATGTTCCATTAATACATGAAAGAAATAATCAGATAATACGTAATTATTCGATAATCATTTGAGTTTGTAACAATTAAAATAATAGACATTCATGCATTTTCGTCTCCATATTTGATGGTCTTAAATAGCATATGACGCATGTGAGCGCTAATCAATTTAATAGCAAAGGTCCATTTGCACTATATCACCTTTTCTTCTAATACTGTCAATAAATGTTTTCCATAAGAAGGTCCTTTCAGTACCTCCGTACCCGTAAATAAAACACATACCTCTGTTCCTGTCTCACCGGAGTTCATTATGGTGTCATAGACACCCTTCTCTTTCGTCATTAAAGAGACATACAACCGTTCATATTCAAATTGTAACTCTTGAGTAGTTTTGTATCATACTCTTTACGGATTTCTTTTAGAACAATGCTTTCCGGCACACACGCCACCACCCATGAAGAAGAGCATCGGGCTTGTATCACAATGAGCCATGACCCCCATTACCTCCGTAAAGGCGTCTCTGATATCAACTTTTTAGAGTGTTAGTTCGATCACTTCCAATTGTTCCTCGACCATTCTTTGAGGACATCGTTGTAACTTTCAAGTGCTTTGTCACTCTATGGAATCTTTTCTTTCTACATGTACATATCAACCAATTATCAATATGAATAGAATATCTCATCAATGAAACATTACAAAATTATTATATATATTTTTTTTCATTTAAATAAGCTTATAATTTATGTTTGAGAAATGAGCTAAAAAATCATATGTACTTCGTTTGAGAGCTCAACTTAGTTAAAGTTATTACATAACTTATACTCTCGGATCAAATGAAATGTAAAAAAGTATTTCTAATTCACTTTGACCATCAAACACAATTTTAATTAAGCTAATCTTACTTTTGAAAAAAGTATTTCTAATTGATTTTGACCATCCAACACAACTTTAATCAAGCTAATGTTATTTTTGTATCAGTTCACAACTAAACATAGTGGAAGGCTCTTAAGTAGTTTTTGAACTAAACATAGTGGAAAGGCTCTTAAGTAGTTTTGTATCACACTCTTTATGGATTTTTTTTAAAACAATGCGCTTTCCGGAACCCATGCCACCACCCATGAAGAGGCGCATCGGGCTTCTATCATAATTAGTCATGACCCCTATTACCTCCGTAAAGGTGTCTACAGTATCACCTTTGTTGGGTGTGTTAGTTCCGATCACTTCCATTGCTGAGAACGTCGTTGTAACTTTAAAGTGCTTTGTCACTGTATCGAATCATTTCTGTCTACATGTACATAAGAACGAATTATTAACATGAATAGAACATCTCAGCAATGAAAAAAAATACTAATTGTATCATCGTGTCATAAATTACTTCTGTTGTGACATAAATGATAGATGCAAATGCAAACTATATCAAGTTGAAGCTCCAATAACAAAGCAATATCAAGATCGCCTATATCAATGTTTAAAAATTATATGTGTCACTAAATCTATAGATTACCAAATATAATTCAAATTTCTTTTTCTGTAATCATCTTGGATAACAAATGAATTAAGAGGTTCTAAGTAAATACAATTAAAATTAGAAAAATAAAGAAATTAGAAAAACTATAACAACTTTCAACTGAATTGACCCATTACTTCTTCACCCAAATCTTTATTTTATAAATCTGGCTTATTAGAGATTTAAGGTAAACAAAATTGACTCATACATCTGTAAATTGGTCAACCTTGCCATATGTATTATATTCATGACGAAATGTGTGTTGGAAAATTTAGTGCACTTGTGGGATGGTTCACACCTTGTAATGGGTTAGGAGGTACGGAGTGTACACCCATAAGGTCCATGAACACCCTGACTCTAATAGTGGTATGTATTGGTAGTGCTTGGTGAAAATCTTGTTGTGGTTAACTGCGATTATCGGTGTTTCCATGAGCGATGCAAAGAAGATCGATGTTCCACGAAGTGGTGTTTCCATTGAAGTGGTGTCTCACCTGAAGTTGTGTTTACCTTGAAGCGGTGGGGTTTCCAGAAGCGAGTGTAACCACCGAAAGCACTATGAAATCTTGATATAAGTCTTGATAAATGCGATTACAAGCGCATCATTATGACCACGTTTAATCGGTCATGTAACCACTAACGGCTATAATGGGGATAATTATGAGGCTATTAATGGGCGATTAATACTCATAATTCCATTGGAATAGCTCAAGAGTAACCTCCTATATAGGAGATCCGAACATGCATGAGAGACACACGTAAAACGTAAACACTTATTAGCGAAAGGGTTATAGAATTGTGCCTAATTCTCTAGCGCATTTGGTCTTATCCCAGTAGATATTCGTGATACCCGGGCATTAGGGTCGAATAGTTTACTTTGGAAAGTGATCACACGATTCAAGTGATATCCGGTAACCACCGAAGTGGTATTTATTCTTGCTAACCTTTGTTTTGTTTCTGTGAAAGTTGAGAATTCTCTTGAAGTTGATTATCTACACCTCGATTTGGGACGAATAACCACCAACAATCAAAGTAAACTACTTTGTGATAATCAATGGCAAGCTAACGCAATGAAACACATGGCTTCAAACTTTGCTAAAAGTGGACAAGTTTGAAGGGGTGGACTTTAGGAGGTGGCGGAAGAAGATGCACTTCTTCTTCATCAAGCATGAGTGTGGTGTATGTGCTTACTACACCTATTCACGATGATGGGGATGATGCTCTTGTGGAGCGGATCGGAAGGAGGAGCAAATGGGAGAATGATGACTACATATGCAGAGGTCTTATTCTCAATGGTATGTCGATTCTGTTTGATATTTATCGAACTTTGAATCTTCCAAAGAACTATGGATTCCTTGGATGCCAAATATATGGTGAGGATGCATCAAGTAAGAAGTTCCTTGTTAGTAATTTCATAAATTACAAAATGAGTGATTCAAGACCGGTTATGGAGCGATACAATGAACTTCTTGGAATACTTGGAAGGTTTACACAACACCAAATGAACATGGATGAGGCTATCAAAGTCTCTTGTGTCATTGACAAGCTCCTCCTTCATGGAAAGATTTCAATCATACCTTGAAACATATGAAGGAGGAGTTAACTCTTGTTGAGTTGGGCGATCATCGCACATTGAGGAATCTCTCAAGGTGCGGGATAATGACAAGCCAAAGAGTAGCAATGCTCTTGGACCATCTGTTGTCAATATGGTGGAGCATAACAACTCCACCGGTACAATGATAACAAAGGCAAACGCAAATATCATGACAACACAGAGATCCTAACAAGAAGGCAACACCTACTTGTTGGAAATGTGGCAAGACCTGGTCACATTAAAGGGAATGCAAAGGTGTTAAAATTGGTGGTAAAGCCAATGGATCGAGCACTAATGGTTCGGGGTGGTGGTTCACCAACTCACTTTGAAAGGTCGAAATATGTTTAATAAGTCTTTTCATATTTATTATGTTACATATGTATCTCGAATCTTTTATGTGCGGGATGATGATGTTGCGTGGTAGGTTGACTCTGTGCAACAGTTCATGTGTGTAAAGATAGAAGTTGGTTCAAGACTTATGAGTCATTGAATGATGGTTCTATTCTTCACATGGGAAATGAGTCAACGACCTTGGTGCATGGTAGGTGGTTGTGTAGATCTTAGGTTTAGTTCGGAAAGATTGTAACTTTGTTTAATGTTATTCATGTTCACGATATCGGGAAGAACTTGGTTTCAAGTAGTGTTTTGAATAATCATGGATATAAACAAGTTATTGAATCGATAAATTTGTTCTCTCTAAATGTGGTGTTTTTATTGGTTTTGGTTATTTATGTAATCAAATGTTCGGGCTTAATATTACCAGACAGTGTTATTTGACTTTTGTGACCACATATGATCGACCGATTCTACATCTGTGGCATGCTAGACTTGGTCATGTTCACTATAAAAGAATGCAAGATATGTCTAGGGATGGTTTAATCCTGCTTTTGACATGGACACCGAAAAGTGTAAAACTTGCATGTTGACCAAGATAACCAAGAAACCCTTTCGGGGTGTTAGTCGTGAGACTAAGCTCTTGGAACTCATACACGGTGACTTGTGTGATTTGCATGCCACTCCTTCTTTGGGGAATAAGAAGTACTGTGACATTTATTGATGATGTTTCTAGATTTTGTTATGTCTATTTATTACATACCAAGGATGAAGCATTAGATAAATTCAAAGTGTTTAAAAGCAAGTTGAATTACAACTTGGGTCTTTAATCAAAGATTAAGGGCGATAGGGAGGTGAGTACATGGATACTCGGTACTTTCGGTCTGTTGGAATAATCCATGAAACAAGCGCCCTTATACTCCTCAAGAAATGGTATTTACGAAAGGAAAAACGAGTCTTGAAGGAGATGGTTAATTCCATGTTGTCCTATTCGGGATGAGTCAAGGGTTACGGGGTGAAGCTATGTTAACGACTTGCTATTTATTAAATAGGGTTCCAAACAAAAGGAACAAGGTTACCCCTTATGAACTCGGACTAAAAGGAAACCAACTGAACTATCTCAAGGTTTGGGGTTGTAGTCATTGTAAGACTCCACGATCCAAAGCAAAGACTTTGGGTGAAAGAGGCATGATTGCATCTTTGTTGGATATCTTGAGCATTCCAAGGCTTTTAGGTTCTATGTTATTGAACCTAATGAACATGTTTTAGTTAACTCAATAATTGAATCAAGGGATGGAGACTTTGATGAGAATAGATTCTCATCGGTCCCTAGACCAAGTTAGAGGATTCCTAATGGAACTCGTGACCTTTGGTGTATCGAGGTCACGATGATGAACCACCGGTGGTCCCCGATGAGGTTGTGGTTGACAACGAACCGTGCTCGGGAAGAGCAAAAGGTCGAGGACTCCAAAGTCATTTGGACACGAGTTTCAACTATACTTAGTTGAAGGTACTAGGATGAGGTCTCGGACCAATACTCCTATTGCTTCATTGTTGAGGATGACCCCAAAACATTTGAAGAAGCAATGAAGTCGAGGACATTGCTTTACGGAAAGAAGCAATCAATGATGAGATGGATTCCATCATGGGCAACAACACTTGGGTGTTGGTTGATCTACCTCTGGTTGCAAACCTCGGGTTACAAATGGATTTTCAAAAGGAAAATGAAGGTAGATGGAACTATTGAAAAGTTCAAGGCTAGACTAGTCATTCGGGGCTTTAAACAAAAGTCGAATAGACTATTTTGATACTTATGCCCCGTGGCTCGTATCGATTACCATAAGATTCTTGATTGCTATGGCATCTATTCACAATCTGGTTATTCATCGATGGATGAAAACGACTTTCTTGAATGGTGAATTGGAAGAGAGGTTTATATGAACCAACCTCGGGGCTTCATCATGCCGAGCAATGAAAACAAGGTGTATGGCGATTAAGTCTCTTTATGGACTTAGCGGGCACCTAACAATGGCATCAAAGTTTGATGAAGTAGTTTTGTCTAGTGGTTATGTTCTTAACCAAGGTCGACAAATGTGTATATAGCAAATTTGATGAATCGGTAAAGGAGTCATCATTTGTCTATATGTTGATGACATGTTGATCTTTGGCGACCAAAATCAGTTGACGACAAAGGAATTTTGTCATCAAGGTTCTCCATGAAAGACATGGGGAGGCGATGTTATCCTTGGTATAAGGATTAAACATGAAAGTAATAAATTTCTATCTCTCGGTCTCATTATATTGAGAAGGTCGAGGAAATTCAATTACTTTGATTGTACTCGATGAGTACACCTATGGATACTTGAGAAGCTAATTCCTAATCATGGCAAGGTCGTATCTCAACTTGAGTATTCTAGGGTAATTGGTCGCACGATGTATGCCATGACTTGTACAAGACACGATAATGGTTTTGCGGTGGGAAAATTGAGCGGTATACTAGTAATCCTAGTGCTCATCATCGCAAGCGGTTCAAAGTCTTGAAGTATTTGAAGAGAACTATGGATTATAGTCTCTCATATCTTGGTTACCCATCGATGTTGGAAGGTTACAGCGATGCAAGTTGGATCGATAACTCGAAGACAATTAGTCTACCGTGGTGGGTATTCCTACTTGGTGGAGGTGCAATTTCTTGGGCATCGAAGCAAACTTGCATCACCAGTTCAACAATGGAATATGAATTTGTGGCTCTAGCATTTCTTTGGTAAAGAAGTCGAATGGTTGAAAAACTTGCTTCTTGAGATTCCATTGTGGCCTAAACCTATAGCACCTATTTCTATCCGATTGTGATAGTACGACTACATTGGCTAAGGCTTATAGCCGGATGTACAATGGTAAGTCTAGACACTTAGGTGTCGGGCATAGCATGATTCGTGAGCTTATCATGAATGGGGTGGTATCTATAGAGTTTGTGAGATCTCAACAAAACTTAGGCGATCACTTGACGAAGGGTGCGGCTAGAGACTTGGTTATAAAGTGCGCTAAAGGGATGGGTTTAAGTCCAACTTAGTCACTTGAATGCTAGGACACCTGACTCCTCACGAGGAAACTTAGGAGCCGAGTTCAATGTGGAAAGGCGAACATTGGTGGTGGAGCACATGTTTTATTTACATCCCAAGGTTGTGCTCGGAACTGCTTGAAAGGAGGATGAAGTCTTTACTTAATGGTTATATTTTCTTTGAAAAAGTGCTTGGCGGGAGCATGACTAAAGAGGAACCACCTATGTAAATGTTGAAGTTTTGCCGCTTGAGGAAGCTTTGGACTTTTAGCTTTTACAACATTTATGAATTTGGATATGGACACATGGCTTGTATAGTGTCGAGGTCATTAAGTGTTTGAAAACTTGTGTGTATTTTATCTTGGTATTCAAATGGGTTGAAGGGTTCAATTCTTAGAACACCACGATTCTCGAATATTTGAGCGTGTAATTTACTAAGATGGAAATTCAATCCTCGGGACATTTTCGTTTATGCACATGTTTGATTGATGTTTATTTTTCATGCAAAGGAAGTGAACTAAATTTGGGGAGGATTGTTGGAAAATTTAGTGCACTTGTGGGATGGTTCACACCTTGTAATGGGTTAGGAGGTGCGGAGTGTACACCCATAAGGTCCATGAACACCACGACTCTAATAGTGGTATGTATTGGTAGTGCTTGGTGAAATCTTGTTGTGGTTAACTGCGATTATCGGTGTTTCCACTGAGCGATGCAAAGAAGATCGATGTGTTCCGAGTGGTGTTTCCCAGTGGTGTCTCATGAAGTTGTGTTTACATCAAGTAGTGGGGTTTCCAGGCGGTGTAACCACCGAAAGCACTATGAAATCTTGATATAAGTCTTGATAAATAGCGATTACAAGCGCATCATTATGACCATGTTTAATCGGTCATGTAACCACTAACTGACTATAATGGGGATAATTATGAGGCTATTAATGGGCGATTAATACTCATAATTCCATTGGAATAGCTCAAGAGTAACCTCCTATATATAGGAGATCTGAACATGCATGAGAGACACACAGAAAACGTAAACACTTATTAGCGAAAGGGTTATAGAATTGTGCTTAATTCTCTAACTGCATTTGGTCTTATCCCAAGTAGATATTCGTGATACCCATGCATTAGGGTCGAATAGTTTACTTTGGAAAGTGATCACACGATTCCAAGTGATATCCGGTAACCACTGAAGTGGTATTTGTTACTGCTGACCTTTGTTTTGTTTCTGCTGAAAAGTTGAGCATTTCTGCTGAAGTTGATTATCTACACCCTGATTTGGGACGAATAACCACCAACAATGTGAAAAAGATAATAAGCAAACCAAGATAGAAACGTAAATAGCCTTAAAGCAAAGACTATAAAAAAGATGGATGGTTCAAACACTTCACCACTTTTATAGATTCTTAAAGCAAAGACTCTAAAAAGAACTTATATCATAAAACACCATGTAGAATATCTACATGTACAAAAGTAACCTTCAAATTTTCAAAAAGGCTGGACTAATATGGTCTAACATTAACCCAAATCAACTGATTGGTTTTGTTGTTCATGGTTTGAAGTGTATAAAATTTTCCAAGAATACCATGAAATGAAAAAGAAGCAACAAACATTATACATGGTTTGGACGATGCATACATATTCCAATTTAAACTCCATTGTGTTAATAGGCTGCAATTTAGAGATGAATTGTTAACGTTTATGTAGTAAACTAAAACGAAGTGAAAATGAAAAATGTACATGAATTTGAAAGGAATAACATAATCTAACTTTTATTTAGATTTTTTAAGTTCATATGGAGTAACAAATCAACAACAAATCTAAAGTCCCTAACACGGTTGTTAAAGAAAAAAAAATCAACGAAAAGGAAGGACTTACGTATGGAGCAAGAACTCCAAATTCCTATTAAGGTTAAAGGTTAGACAAAGATTGTTTTACAAAACCCTTATGTTCAATCCAAGATGATCTTGTAGCTATGCTCCCGCCTTTGATCAAAGGCGTACCTTTTCACTTATGACATATTGAATGATGACACTGGAAACACTGTTAATGATATTTGTCGTGCTTGTAACTTTTAAGTCAAAATAGCCCACTTATTGCCTCAAAACTTTTTCCAATAAGTTGATCCCAGTCTTGATGCTTGTCTCTATTCTTTTCTTAATCATCAGTACCCTTCTGCAACAAAACCCATTAATTTGAAGCAATTTAGTTGCACCCTACTGTATTTTTATCATATTATAAACTGATACATAAATGAAAATCAATATTGTTTACAATATTGCTGCAAACAAATAACATTACTGGCATGAAAATCGATATTATAAACTGATTACCTGGTTTATTTTGTCCGTGAGAACACGGGTAGACAAAGAAAAAGAGACTCCAATATAGTTTACAATACTACTGCAAACAAATAACATTACTAGCATGAGAATTCCATCCCCAATGGCACATAAACTCCAAGGGGTGTTTATAGCAACACCCTAATCGTACGGTCAAACAAATTTTATGAATAAAGTCGAGAAAAAATTATAAATAAGGTCGATCAAATATTATAAATAAGGAGTGTTTATATAGGATCACCAATTTATTATGTACTTGTTCGAAATAGACATTTTAGTTTATGAATAAATTTTAACCTGAAATTGTCAATTGTCACATCCTAACCCACCCCCAAACAATTTCTTGGAAACCTCGCCAAATAATAAATCAACAACTTCTTTCATCTAACATTCCTACTGTTCGAGCCTAAAATCCCACTGTCCAGACCAACAACCCCACGTCTCTACTCTCGGTTCACCATCTACTCTGGCCCAGCCCAATCTTGTTATGGATCATCTGGCATACACACCTCAACAACAGCCCAACAATCTACCCAGTCCAACAACCAACAACAGCCGACAAACAAAACTCAACAACAGCCTACAAATCATTCGGCCATTGGTCCGATTACAATAGCCCAACAATCAACCCAAAATGCACCAAATCCCAATCCCACGTACTTGTTGGATCTAATAGGCCTAATAAACGTTTTAATTTACAGGTTTCTATTGTGTCTCCTCCTCCTAAATCTTATAGTGATCCAAGTTGGCAACAGGCTATGTTAGACGAGTATAATGAATTAATTAAAAATAATACTTGGACTCTTTTTCCTCTTCTATTTGGTGCGAACATTGTTCGTTTCATGTGGATGTTTAAGCACAAGCATTTAGCATATGGTTCTCATATTCGCTACAAGGTTCGTCTTGTGGCGAATAGTATTTGGCAGCAATTTGGCGTTGATGACACTTTTAGCTTAGTTTTCAAGTCGACCACTATTCATATTGTTCTTAGTCTTGTTGTTTCTCGGCATTATCTTGTTCATCAGCTTGATGTCAAGAATGCATTTCTTCATGGTAGTTTGTCTAAGACTGTTTATATGCACCAGCCACTTGTTTTTCGGGATCCACAATGTTGGGAATTATGTGAAGTTTGGATTATCTTTGAAATTAATCTTTGAAGTGTTTCTCTTGAAGAAGAGTGGATTCTAGAAGACATAATCTCTTGAAGTATAATAGTTATTAGTCATTTTGCGGAAGTGTTTATTCCGTGTTTAGTTTATTTAGTGTGGATATACATGAGCTTTATTAGGAAGTGATTGTGTATATCTTATTTAGTTTTACGTTTATCGTTTCTTGGAAAATGGTTTAGCGATATTGTTTAGGATTCCTTGTCTATAAAAGGAACACATTAGAATGAGTTATGTACCGATTGGAAAACTCGGTTTAGTTAATATAAAGATCCATAGAGGATCAAGAAGTTCTTAGTTATTACTTGTGTTTATATTCACCGATAAATATAAGTTGTAGAGATTGTCTTTTATTGTGCTTGTGATTACATAGGCATACATAACGATCCACGAGCTCAAGATCTATCAAGGTGCATTTGTTTCAACAAGTGGTATCGAGCCTCGTGAGAGTCTCTACGATACTAAGGACAAGTTTTATGTACACCCATACAACCATAACAAAATCATCATGCACGGTTCGGATGTTGACTTTGAATTCACCAACAACCAAAACTCCACCCATCCGCAACAACTAAGTCTCTAATAGCAATGCTAAGTTTCCTTACCTTAAAGGGAGGAATATGATCTTTAGGCGATGAAGATGCGAGCTGGATCTCAACATTGATTGGAATCTATGGCGATAATTATGAAGGAGCAGTTTGAAGAGAACTACCACGGATCTTCTTGGTAATATGATGAATGTTCCTCCCAAAAGCTTGAAGAGTTCTTTGGCGATTCGAGAGAGAAACCAAGGTCGAACTATTCTTACGCAAGCTATTCACGAGGATCACTTGAGTGATTTTCACTTCATACAAGATGCTAAGGATATATGGTTAGCAATTAAGGCGAGTTCGGTGGGAATGAGGAGTCTAGGAGGCGAAGAAGTCCATGCTAAGACAACAGTTTGGGACTTTCAAATCTCTCAAGAGGAAGGAATTCACAAGGGCTATGATAAGTTTCACAAGATTTTAAGTCGGTTGAATCATTCTGAGCAAAGCCGGATAATGATATTGTAACTCTAAATTTACGAGGTCATTACCTCCATCACGGCTACATGTAAGCATAGCTTTAAAAGCTAAAGGTGGTTTGGACATGATTACCTTTGATGAGTGTACCACAAACTTAAAGCTCTTGAACATGATGTAAAGCCCTTTTCGATCATCTTCTTACGCTAGTCATCTCGCATTTGTTGGAGCCTCTACTCCAAAGTCTATCTATGGTCCAAGCCCATATCCATCATCATCTTATCTGCTCCTTCATCAAGTTCTCACTCTAAATCAAGCAACATTATGGAAGATGTACTTGGATCCTTCTTTCTTGATTATGATCCTCGCAGGATCGGCTTATGAGGATTTTGATCGGTGGACCCGATTGAGATGGAAGAGATGAAGGCGAGGTGGCAAGTGGCCATGCTTTCCATGGATATCAAGAACTTTGAGCGTAAAGTGGCGAAGGTTTGGTTTCAAAGGACGCGATCCGACAAGGTTTGACAAAGGAAGGTTAAATGCTTCACATGTCAACAGATGGGTCACTTCTCTAGAGAATGCAAAGGCAGGAAAGGCGGTGATGAGACAAGATACTCTTCTTATCGGTGATGTCGGAAGGAGGCGGGAACTTCAAAGGGATCATTGCTTTGGTCACTCTTGATAGCAATGTGGTGGAAGCAACATGAGGAGGCGATAATGATGGTCCCGATAATGTTGGGTTGATTGCAAGTCGTACTACGGAGGATAGGCATGATCAGATTGCCTTGATGGGCATCTCTCGGTACAAAGCTGTTTGTTTGGTTGTAGTGAGCGTTATAATGAACTCAAACAAGCTTATGATATTTTGGAACCTAAATATAATGAATGCTATGTGGAAGTAGAAGCTTATAAACAGGCTTTAAAAACACTAGAAAGACAAAAGGTTTGGTTTCGGAAGAATCAAATAGCTTATGATGAGAAAATAGGTGTTTTAGAAGAGATCTCGAATGTGCTACAAATGAATTAAAATGGTGCGAGAAGTTAAGAGCGGATGTAGAGTCGAGAAAATCTAGAGCTTAAGGAGAAACTTAAGGAGGAAATTGCTAGGCATAAAGAATGGATGATGAATGGAAATAAGTTAGTTGGTCTCATTTATAGTAGTCAAGCTTCCAATTCTACAGTGGCTTTAGGCTTTAAGAAATATGTAGGATTAGAAGCTAGGGATGACACACGTAAATCTACATCAATGAGGCCTAGCTAATTTTGTGAAAGAATGTGACCTACATCTTTGTCGTGGACCAATTAGAGGTGAGCACATGCCCATTGACCTTTCCACTCTTAATGACTTTGATGGATCACACCATCGTATGGCAAAAGTCAAGAGACATGCAGGACCTAATACTTCTACTAATGACTTTGTCTCTTGTGTTATGATGACAAGTCCTCCAACAAGGGTCTGAGTGTGATTCAAATGACAAGTCGACCTTCCCAAGTCGACCTTCCCAAGTCCGCCCTTCAAAGTCTTCACCCTGCACCCAAGACTACCAATAAGCATGTCGAGTTCTTTGCCAAGGAATCCACTTCCAAGGCAGTTGCCTCTAAAGACTTGCATTTTAATTCTTTGCATAATAGTCTTGTTAAAACAATTCTTTTCATGGTTTTGGTTTGAATACTTCTGCTTGTAATAATACTTCTTTTGGTTTAAATAAATCTTCTAATCAGAAGAAATGTTTTGTGTGTGGAAGTAAATCTCATTTAATTAAGGATTGTGATAATCATGAGCAAAGGATGAGTAGGTGTGGTACTTCTAGGAAATCTAGACCAATGTGGACAAATGTAAATGATATACCACCTTATGTTCCACAAGATACAAATTATAATACTTCTTTTTCTTGGAGGAAACCAGTTGTAAAACCATATGTTCAACCAACCGGTGAATATTTTAAAAATGGTTTTGGCCTAGATATGTTAACCCTATGGTGATGGAAAAGGGTATTGGGATCTTCTTGTCAAGACCTCGTGAGTTGTTCTTGGAATACACAGGGACCTAAGTTTCATTGAAACCTAAGAACAATAGTGGATCTTATACTTCTACATGGCACAACTCATATGATCCACAAGGCGAGGTTCAAGTCAAGAATGACTTGAGCCTCCATAGTGTACTAATTATCGTATATTTTTATTGTTGTAGGATCATCCCTTAAGCATAAAGATGTTGGAATTGTTGGCGATGGTTGTTCTAGAAGTATGTCGGGAAACAGGGACATGATGCATAACTTTGTACCTATTGAAGGAGGAGGCAATGTAACCTTTGGAGGAAGTGATGGACTAATTCTGGAAAAGGGACCATCAAAACACCTCATTTGGATTTTGAGAATGTTTATTATGTCAAGGAACTTCAACACTTCAATTTGTTTTCGAGTCTCACAAATTTGTGACACTAAGAACAAAGTACTCTTCACAGAGGATGAATGTCTTGTCTTTGTCTAAAGACTTCAAACTCCCGGAAGAAACTTCAATTTGAAGGTTCCTCATGATCACAATCTTTATACATTCAACTTAACTAATGTCCAACCAAACGGTGACTTAACATGTTTGGTGGCTAAAGCATATGGATGAGTCCACCAAATGGCATGAAGGATGGCCCATGTCAATTTCAAGACCATAAACCAACTTTCTAAAGCGGGCCTAGTTCAAGGTCTTCCGCCAAAGTATTCACCAATGATCATAAGCGTGTTGCATGCAACAAAGGAAAGCGACAGAGCCTCATACAAAGGTGTTCTATTACGTGATGAAGCATTATTTACGAACCTCTTGTTTGCTTCATATGGATCTGTTTGGTCCAACTAAAGTAAGAAGCATTGATCATAAATATTTTTGTCGGTGATCGCGATGGTTATAGCAAATTTTGTTGGGTATTCTTTCTAAGGACCAAAGATGAAACATCCAAGTATTGAAAGACTTCATTACCCTTATTGAGAATCGGTTGAACAAAAGGTGAAAGGAATTAGGTGTGACAATGGTACGAGTTCAAAATGCAATTACGATAGAACTCTGCGGGTTAAAGGGAATCAAAGGGACTATAGCACTCCAAGAACCCCTCAACAAAATGGGGTGGCGAGAAAGAAAAATAGAACCTTAATAGAGGCGCAAGATCAATGTTGGCGGACTCTAAACTTCCTACCATGTTTTGAATGAGGTCATTTTAGTGCGACTTGTTATGTACTCAATAGAGTGTCCATTACTAGACCACATCTTAAAACACCATATGAACTTCTTTTGGAAAAGTTCATGTTATTCATTACCTTAAACCGTTTGGTCGCAAGTGACAATTTTGAATACAAGTGATCCATTGGGCAAATTTGATGAGAAAGGCGATGATGGTTACATTGTGGGGTATTCGCTCATAGTAAGGCATCGGGGTTTACAATGTATCGCTAAGAAGATTGAGGAGACATTGAATCGAGGTATCTATAAGACAAGCCTAATGTTCAAGGACGGGTCATGTTTGGTCATTTGACCTTGATTACTTGATCGATTACTTGGGTTATTCTAGACATCGGCTAATCAAAATGCGATTCTCAAGCATCTCCAACTACTAGTCCGAAACCTTGGATGCTCATTACGACGGTGGGTCCGATGATGATGAACAACCCATTGTAGTGCCTTCCTTCTCCCTACCAATTTTGCGGTGACACTTCTAAAGATTATCTTGATGTGGGTGAAGATGAATTCTATTATCTTTGAGGACCTTGCGGTGAAGAAACAAGAGTATGCATCCACTTTAGAAGTCGAGAGGAATGTTGAAAATAGTACAAGTGAAGCAATCGGTGGAAAATTCAATTCACTGAAAGTGGTTACATTTTCCTCACCTCTCCAATTAAATTTGAAAGACATGTTGACTCTACTCCTATTTCTACTAGAGTGTCAATGAGACCTTGGAGAACCTTATACAAGGTTTCCAAAACCTTGAGATCTTGGTCATCATCAACCTAAAGCGGGCATCTTCAACACACCTTCCTATGATAATCGACTTTGAACCTTGGAATCACTCCTAAACAAGATTTCAAGTATTTATATTTCATATGTAATAGGTAGCTTTATTCGCCTTTATGTTTGTTTAAGGTCCACTTATGTAGAAGGCCCATGTCGAGGCCCAAGCCCAATAAGGAATAGGGAAGGAGAGGAGTGTTGCCCTAGCTCCTTGCCTATAAATACATTGTAATAACCTTCATTTGAAGGTTGGTTGTTCAAGTTATTTCTTTCACATGCTCTCTACGCATAACCGTATACTATATTGTGTGTGTGTGTGTTTGATACTTGTTCATCCGCCTTTATCTCTTCTCTTATAAGCTTGTGTTGTAAAACTTGTGACCTAACAATGGTATCAATCGCCAAATAGTTGGGTGTACTCGCTTGTTTTGAAGTTTTGGTTTGGGTCTTACGCCAGTAAAGATAACATCATCTTTGGTTCGCTTAAAACCGATTTTTACACTTTTAATCCAAGATTCTTGTACTTTCAACGTTATTAGGTGTTAAACTATTGGTTTTGGCAAAAGTTTGGAACTTTACGTGTTTTTCCTTGTTTTTAAGCTTGTTTTGCACGCAAGTGTTATCCTACGCAGAACTGCTTTTAAGTGCTTTGGATCATCAAATTTCACACTTTTGTGTTATTTTGGTGTTATTGAAGCTATTTCAACACACAAAACCGGTTTAGAAACACATTTGATAGAATCAAAGTTACGAGTAGAACTACGCGTTTCAAAACCCTAATTCTACGCATAACTTTATCCTTGGTTTGATCTTCAATTTTTTCGGTTTATTCCGTGTTTTCTTACTTGGATAAGTCCGAAAATACGTCGACTTTGGATATCTTTTGCACCGTGAAGTGTAAAGATCACTTGGGATAAAACCCTAATCTTACGCTTAAGCATAAAGCTTACGCGAGAAAATCTTACGCTTAAGATTCATCTTACGCGAGACTTAGTCCCACGATAAGGTAATCCCACGCCTAACTTTCACGCCTAACTTCATCGCTTACGCGTAACTTTAGTCTTTTTCCCGCCACGCAGAAGCTAAATCCCACGCCAGAACTATTCTTGTTACGCGTAACTTTTGGTGTTTTTACGCATAAGTGCTACTTGGTTCTTGTCATTTCTACGCCTAAGGATACTTCATCAACAAAGGTTCATTCGACTACAAAGATCCATTCTTACTACACAAGTTTATAATCATGTCTCAACCACCATACTCTAACTATTTCCTCACACTTATAATCATCAACAACAACAACAATTAACTCCACAACATCAACAATGGAATCAACAACAAGCCATTTATCAACAACAATTTAATCAAGAACATACTCCACAACTTGGTGCAATTCCACAACCACAAATGGTTCAACCACAACCAAGCATTCAAGTTCAACCCTACACAACCGATTTCAATCAACATCCATCACGGACCACTATGAAGGAACCCACTTGGTTTGCTAAGATGTGTGAAGCTTTAAGCGACCAACAATCAATTCATGAAGTCGGATCACTGATAGACCTCCAATGCTCACTCCAGAAACTACGATCAATGGGTGATTAGGTTCTTTAGGTTCGTGATCCAAGAAGCCACATGGAAAGTTCTTAAAGAAGGTTATCTTGGAAGGTCCATTTGAGATGCCCATCGTCACTGCACCCGGAGATCCAACCGCTGCTCCACCAAGAGATGAACAAACCAACATTGCTATCAAGCAGATTTAAATCCTACGTAACTTCTACACTATGAAGTCGATGAACTTGCAATGGAATACATCCTTTTAGGATTACCAAACCCAATTCTTCGTAGTGTTGATGCTCAAAAGATCGCACAAAAATGTGGGATCATATTCGCCTTCTTATGGAAGGATCTCAGACTCAATCGGGAGGATTTGGAATCCAAAATTTACTTGGCTTATGAACACTTCATGATTGAACCCGAGAGACACTAGAATCCTATCATCATCGATTTTAGATATCATCAATGATTTGGATAAACACAACATCATCATGCCAAGAATTGCAGTGAATACTAAGTTCCCGAGTAGTCTTGGTCCCGAATGGGAGAAGTATGTCATTTTTCTCCGTCAAGCGAAGAACATGCATCATTCTACTTATGGATTGTTGTACGATTACTTGAAGCCTCATGAAAAGGAAGTTGATCGAAAGGATTCTCCGTGCTCAAATTGCTAAACAATACAACCGGACAATCAACAACTTGCCTTGTATGCTCAATGTAATTATCCTCTCAACCAAAGAACTCAACCACCGCTTCCAACACACCTTCACAAAGAACAACCTCAACCTCAACAAAATCAATTGGTCCCATACAAAGAACAATGCTCAAGCATATGTCGTTGAAGCTACCGAGGAAATCGATCCATTCAAGCATTGCAACAAGGATTTGTGATGATTGCTAATGCTTTTGGCCGTTACACCAACAAATCCAACAATCGATTCGCTCCTCATCTAACACACGGACTCAAGTCTGTTGTGAACAATGGACGTGTTGAAGTTCGTAATCGTGATTATGGTCGCCGATGAGCGGTGGTCAAGGGTTTAATGTTGTGGGTAGGAATAACAATGAGCTCAAGTGGTGGAACAGGAAATGCTCGTAATCGGTTAAATGGTCTTAGATGCTACAACCGCAATGAAAAGGACACTGGCTAATGCATGCCCAAAGCCAAGGACTAGGGCGTGCTTATTTCAAAGAGGCCTTACTCGCTCTTAAGGATGAAGTGGTGGATCTCTTACGCACAAAGAACGAGCTTTATGGCGTATGCGCACTCGTGATGATGATATGGAGGACTTGCAAGCTAATGCAATTGTTATGTTGATGGCTAATATGCATGAGCCGCACATGAGTGATTCAGCCCAGAGATGACATCGATGGCTTGTCTCGTGTACCGAACAAACCATCATCATATCTCGAACTAATATCTCCGCCAATATCTCGAATCAAGCACGGATCGATCGCTCAAAATGAGTCTTCTACATCTTCCTCTCGACGATTTTCAAGTTAACCTCAGTAGTTACATTTGACGATCAAGATGACCTCATGGTTTCCTTGATAATCAAATTGACTCCGTGGTCGCATTTGAGGATCTTCGAATGATCATGTTGAGACTCACGTTGAACAAGATGATCTGTTGCCTCATCCGGATTTTGCTCGGTTAATTCAAGACCATAAAATCAAAATGGAGGAATGTTATGCATTAAATCGGTCCTTAAAAAGTAAAATGCATGTTAACAAAGGATTTGAATGTTTACAAATGCAACTCAACTTTTCAAAACTCAAGAAAACCGTGAAAAGGTTTTGAAGCCGCTTTGCAAAATCTCATCAAAACGAAAAATATTTAGAGAGACAGATCGTGATCTAGCCGCCTCGAAGAATGCTTTGTTGTCCGAAATAGAACAATCAAACATGAACATAAAAAGCAACTTAACGCCTCACCTTGGAACATCAAAAGCTAAGGTCGAGTTGTTAAATTGTCAAAACAGTTCTCCGTGATACAAAAAGCATTCAACGAATCGGTAGATGACCTTCTTGCGTAAATTCTCGGTTTGCAAAACAAAATTAAAGAGTTTAAAACGGTTGTTTACAAACATGGTGAATCAAGAATGACTATTGAAAAGTTTACCTTAAAACCCAATCCAAATGGATATGGAAAAATCTAGCGATTACAAACCTAAGCTTTCACTAAAAACATTCAAACCAACTCTCAAGTTTCCAAAGCACAATACAAAATTGATAATATGTCATGAGTGTTGTTGAATACCATCGTCAAGAGGAACTAGATGCGTAAGACGAGAGTCGATCAAAATTAAAAATGTTGTTTACAACAAACCTTTAATTATAAAACGCGGTCACTTTCACACACCAACGGATTCTTCTAACACACCAAGGGTTATCATCAAAACACCCGAGTCCTCTATTGTTAATCCCAAAACAGTCTTTGCACAAACTTACGGTCCTTTACCTTCCATTAGTGAAGTAAACTCAAAACCGAAAATCGAAAAATCCTTCGATATTTTGACATTTTCATGGCGACCTCAAAATTTTACAACATGAGATAGAATATCGATCCGAAATAAAAGTTGAACATTTTCAATCGCCTCGCGCGCGAACAAAGAGACATTTTTCGTAAAAATCTTTTACCTAATGTTAAAACTTGAAAAGTTGTGCAATTGCTCGGAAAAGGATTTTCATAAGGAACTTGGGGTAATGAAAACGTTTTGAGAAAATGAAACATCTATTACTAACACAAAACGCAAAAGAAAGCGTTAAGAAAAGATGTTGATCGACTCTTGGAAGATGTTATCTCGTGCCGATATCCATAATGTTGTGCTATTCTATTCGCTGCCATATGCATCCGATCATATCTCTACCGATATTGTTGAAACTGTTGTAATCTGTTGAGAACACGGATAATGTGCTTCAGATCGAGTCTTTAAAAGTCGAAAATAAACGACACACACGGAAATTCACAATGCAAAACGTCGTCTTCATTGGTGTGAAAAGATATTCACAACCATCAACTTAGTTTTCAAAAGAAAATCGCTCAATTGAGTGCAAAATCTTCCGATCCTAAAATTGTTCAACTGGATGATCAAAACGTGTCTTTGAAAAGTCAAATCTCAAAATATGAACAAGAACTTTTAAAAGTTAAACAGAATATGGTGTCATATTTGATTTACTCAAAAGACTCGAGATGAAGCATCTAATGAACTTGATCACTATCTTGCTCACACTAGAGATGTCATGAATTTTGCCGGTAATATTCGCTCGAAAATCAAGATCCGATTCACACCATCTCTAAGTTACGGAAATGTTAGGAAAGTATGAACTACTCCCGCCTCATGTGATTAAGAGATTAGCACCAACACACTCAAGAATCGTGAACCTAGAATTCCCACCGCCAAATCACAAGTTGCTAATGTGTTTCCCTCATCAAACAGAATAGTTGCATCTTTTCCAAACGTCCGCACTTCACACCTAGAGCACCCAAACGAAGAATAGGAAGTTGCGACCTAAGAAAAGATCAATAAGGAATGCCAAAGTAGAAGAACACCCTAGGACTCGAATAAAACTCATGTTACTTCCACTATAGATGTTAAGGTCCGCAAATGTAATAGAAATAGTGATGTAACGAATGCTAAACCGTTGAGTACCTTTGATATTCAGTCTGATGCACCTTGTGATATATGTCAAAAGAGTCTGAATTCTGATTGTCATGACAAATGTGTTGCTAAAGCCATAATCTCTAAATTACGGAATCCTAAGAATCGGAATACCTCTAGGCCAACTAATCATTCTAAGTCTGTGCTTGGTAAACCACCTTCTGTAGATTCTAAGGCAACCATTGCTATCACAGTAGCTCCCGCTACACCTCCTAAGCATGTTGTACCACCTAGTGATTTCACTAAGACTAAAGCAAAGAGTAGTTATAGATGGCAAAAATGGATATATAACACACTAGGATTTAAATGGATTCCTAAACTTATGAATGTGTGTATATCTGATATACCTGCTTTGGAACCCTCTAACATTTCGGGTTCCACATCTACTTCTATTCCATCTGTGTCGTCTGTGTGTAATGCAGTGATATATGATCATTCTCTGGATTGTTGATAGCGGATGTTCCCGACACATGACAGCAACCTTAAACTGTTATCAAACTTTATTGCAAAGTTCATTGGCACCGCCGATTCGAACGATCACTGCACCATCATGGGCTACGGAGATTATGTTAATGGGAACATCGAAATCGCAGGTTTACTATGTGGAAGGCCTCGGTCACAACTGCTTTCAAGAGGTCAATTTTGTGATGGAGATTTGGAGGTTGCTTTCGTGGAGAAAACTTGTTTCATTCGTGATCTACAAGGAAACGATCTTATGTCCGGCTCGCGTAATTCCAGCCTCTACACTATCTCTATGCAAGACATGGTTGCTTCCTCTCCCATCCGCTTACTTTCAAAGGCAACATCTACAAAATCTCGGCTATGGCACCGCTGCTCTCACATCTAAACTTTCAAACCATCACCAACCTTGCTCGACACAAACTAGTTGAAGGACTCCCACGATTCCTAGATTCAAAAGATCACCTTTGCTCAAGATGTGAACAAGGGAAAAGCACTCGTGCTCATTTTCCTTCAAAGGTGGAACACGCCTCAAAGATGTGCTTCATCTTCTTCACATGGATTTGTGTGGCCCAATGCGTGTGCAAACAATCAACGGCAAACGCTACATCTTAGTAATTGTTGATGACTACTCACGATGGACTTGGGTCTACTTTCTTCGTAGCAAAGACCAAGCTCCACAAATGATCATCACCTTCTCACAAAAATATGTGTTCAGCCCGCAACACCGCCGTAATCATCGTAATGCATAAAGGAACCGAATTTGTTAACAAAACCCTTCGTGAATTTTATGAGAAAGTGGGAATTCAAAGATCAAACATCTATTGCACGGACACCGAACAAAACGGAGTTGTTGAAAGACTAAACCGAACGTTAGTGGAAGTCGCAAGAACAATGTTAATTAATGCTAAACTTCCAGATTACTTATGGGCGTGTCGATCCATCGCATGCTATACTCAAAACCGCTCTATGATCACAAACGCCACAACAAAACACCTTTTGAGCTTGTCCACAACCATAAACCGAACCTCAAACACTTTCATGTATTTGGATCCCTTTGCTATCCGAATAATGATCGTGATGACTTTGGAAAGCTCAAAGCAAAAGTCGATATTGGAGTCTTTATTGATATCGTGACAATTCTAAAGGTTTCCGAACTGAATCGTCGAACTAAGGAGGTTATGGAAACGATTCATGCTCATTTCGATGAACTCACGGAAATGGCTTCGAGTATAATGACTTAGAACCCGACACAACCGCTTAAACTTCCTCAACCCCATCATCACCAAGAAAGCCCTCACTAACTCACAACAAATGGAAAGGTTATTTGCTCCTCCGCTCGTGATGATATTGATGAACGTGCTCTCGTGTATCCGCCTGCTCACCGCACAACCCGATAATATTCCTATACCGATACACTGCTACAACAACCATCGTTGAAGATGCACCTACACCAATTGACTCCAACACAACAGCTTGAACACACCGCTTCCAACAATGATGAACCGGTGATGATATTCTCAATGAAGTACCCCACCGCAGATTTTGATCCAAATGCGTTCTTCAACCCGCTTGCTAATGAGATCGCCGCACGGATGTTGCGGAATCTTCAACAAACCATTTGAATCCTCGTAATCGCACAATGTATATCAACATCAACCTCTACACATAGATGGACAAAAGACCATCCTCTAGCTAACATTATTGGCAACCCGAATCAACCGGCCGTTACGAGACAACGTCTTCACTCAGACGGTGAACATTGCATTTATGCACTCACCGTCCGCTAACTGAGCCTAAAACATTAAAGACGCAATGACAAAAGACAACCGGATTGAATCCATGCAGAAGAACTCAACCAATTCAAACGCCTTGAAGTATGGAATCGGTTGAAAGACCAACAGGGTCTACGCCATTGGTCTCAAATGGATTTGGAAAACAAATTGATGTCAAGGGAACGCCATCCCAAACAAGTCACGCCTTGTTGCTAAGGGTTATCGCGTGAAGAAGGGATAGACTTTGAAGAATCTTTTGCTCCGGTTGCTCGCCTTGAGGTCGTTTCGATATTTCTCGCGTCATGCTCATATGAACATGACGGTTCATCGATGGATGTCAAAACGGCGCTTCTAAATGGACAACTTAAAGAAACGGTCTATGTCACCAACCGATGGATTCGTTGATCCCGAGTTCCCGAACCATGTCTACAAACCGAACAAAGCTCTTTATGGTCTCAAACAAGCCCCTGCATGGTACGATAAGCTATCATCTTTCCTCATTGCCAATAATTTCACCAAAGGCTCGGTTGACCCAACTCTTTTCATACAATATCACGGGCACACATCTTAATTGTTCAAATTTACGTGGATGACATCATTTTGGGTCAACACATAAAAGTTTTCAATCGCTTTGCAAAACTCATGAAGAAAAATTTTGAAATGTCCATGATGGGTGAACTTACGCTCTTTCTAGGACCGCAAGTTCATCAATCACCCCGTGGTATTTTCTTGAGTCACCCAAATATGCCCTTGAATTGTTAAACAAATTTGGAATGAAAACCGTGATACTTATGCCACACCAATGACTCATACCAAGAAGTTAGATGTCGATTTACATGGAAATTAGTGGACCCTACCAAATACCAAGTATTATTGGGTCCTCATGTATCTAACAACCAGCGACCGATATTGTCTTTGCCGCTTATCTATGCTCCCGCTATCGATCGCGACCAATCGAAACCCACCTCTCGAGGCTAAAAGAATCCTCCGATACATCAAGGGAACCATTAATTTGGGGATCCGTATCCAAGGATTCTCGGTTTTGAACTAATCGCTTTTTCGACGACGATCACGCAGGATGCCTAGACTCAAGGAAAAGTACTTCAGAGCACTACAATTTCTCGGTGATAAACCGTGTCTTGGCAATCAAAGAAGCAGGATTGTACATCACCGCCATCAATCAAGCGTAATATGTAGCCATGTCCGCGTGTTGTGCTCAAGTCATTTGGATGAGAACACAACTCAAAGACTATGGTTATGTATTTGATGTAATCCCGATGTATCATGCGACAATCGGAGTGCCATTGCAATCTCATGCAACTCGCTCAAGACTAAATCAAAGCACATCGATCTACGCTATCATTTCATCAAGGATCATGTGGAACAGGTACCGTTGAATTATACTTTATGGTATCGAATACCAATTGGCGATCCGCTCACCAAAGCCTTGCCTCCCGCTAGGTTTAATGAGTTGGTCCACCGAATTGGTATGAGGTGTTTGACTCAAGAGGAACTGGATGACCTCTTAAAACAGCCTTTAAAACCCGTCGAACACCAAAACATCTTTTGTAAATAAACTTTTCAAAACAAAATACAAAAATATAAAATCCTATAAAACAACAAAAATATTCTCCTAATCTATCTTTCTATCAACATGGCAAGTACATTTTCCGTCAACACTTTAATCTTTCAAAATTCAAGATTTTTCCGATCAAGTGTTGAGGGGAGAAAATAATCCATTAACTGCTTCAAAACATCTGTACTTGCATGTTATCACATCTCGTTGATTCTTTACAAATGGTGGTAAATTTCGGTTCAAAGACACTCGGACTTTAATTAAAAACCTTTCACTATTTTCTCAAGTCGAGGGGAGTGTCGTCATGATTCTTTCTCAAAAATCTTTGTTTGGTAACCTAAATGGAAGTTAAAAGGCTTGGTTTGAAAAAGGCAAAGGTGGAGGGACTAAACCGCCAAAAGTTTAAAGTTAACTTTAATAAAACACCTCTCCACCTAACTCTTTCACTCACATTTATTACTAAACCTAATCTCATCTACGCCTAAGATTCATTCAAGAAACCGTTGTTCGATCATCAAATTGTAAGTGTTTTAATGATCCAAACATAGTTTTAAGCTAAGGGTTTTAATATCACGCAAATCCAACGGCTAAAATGTGTGTTACGAGTGATTTTGTGATCTACGCATAAGCGTATGATCACATAATCATTGTGTGTGTGTTTTTGGTTAAAAAGATTGTTTCAAAACGTGCCTTTAGCATCAATGATGATATCTTTATCCTCAAATCTTACACAGAAACATAAATTGATTGATTTTGAAACTTAGGGTTTATGCGTGGATTTGGGTTCTTCTAAATGTGAAGTGTTTTTGGTCTAAATATTGCTGGGTTATGTTCATATAATGTTGAATTAATCATATCCTTGCTCTATAACTACCCAGAAACACTGATTAATTCAGATTTTGAAATTAGGGTTTAAGGTTCATAAGATTGGGTATTTTTGATTCACCATGAGTTAGATGTTATAACTTGGTATATATGCTCATACAACATCTTAGAGCTACCAGAAAAAGTTTGGTGCATAATCCATGGCTAGATTCCATACGCGTAGATCTAGGGTTTAGTCTCACGCGTATGCAATTCTACGATAACCGTGTAACATATGTTAGTGCCATGTTCTATTGATAAACCGAATGTATGTGTTAATATTGATGATTTGATGGATTTATTTCGTGATTGCTACACTTATAATTCGTAATCAAGGTCATTTGATTATCTACGATAAGGATTACCTTACGCGAGATTGTTATCGCGCGAAGACTTGTCTTACGCGTAGCTTCTACGCTAAGGTTCTACAATGGACTACGCGATCCCGTGAAGGATATGCGTAAACAAGGACCCCACGCTTAAGGTCAACTTCACGAGTAGCCTTACGCGAAGGATAAATATATGCCTCACGCATAAGCTCCACGCATAAGGACTCCATTTCCCACGCGTAACATTTCTTACGCCAGAAGATAGGATTCTACGCGTAAGTTTACGCCTAAGCATATATCATTCCCGCTCACGCATAACTTTGCCAAAACTACGCTTATCCTCGGATTGACTTTCATGATGAATTGTTACGTGTACAAACTTGTAAATAAACTAATCATATCATCACGAATCCAAAATGTCACTAATAAACTTAAATCGTCTCGATATATTGTGAACAATAAGTGATAACATAAACTTTAAAACTTAAAGTTAACTAACTCACTAAACATTTCACGATATCATTGAACTATTGAACATACAAGTGACTTAGGACTCAGAATAATCATTGACACCGTACATTCAATAACTAGACAATAAGACCTTCGTTGACTAACATTATGTCTTTCGATATGTTGGTTCTTTTGGCTAATGTTATTTCGCATCACGACATGGTCGAACAAATGAATGTGGATGCACCAAGTTCTCTCCATTGTCGATATCTATCCTCATGGCTATCCAATGAAGATAGGAAAGAATAACCTCCGTGTTGACTTTGACACCCTCACTTGCTCGAATCTTCATGTCTCATTGCTATTGATATTCGAGGACTCATCCATATCGTAACATGCTTACTAACTCGCAAATCGCCCCCGAGATCTACATCCAACAGCCTCGAACACTATGGAAAGGGTCAAAGGACAAACCGTGAAGGTGACTCAATCACAAACAAGTCATCATTACACTGCAGACTTAAGGGTCGTTCTCTTAATTCTCAAGTCGATCCAACCAAACTATATGCCTCACCCATCAAGAGCTCACTCTCCAATTCTTAATCGATATCGGTTATGACGAGGCTACAGGAGTAATCAACAAGCACTCTCTAGTAGAGCTTAAGAGTATTCCTCAACCATGGAGAACACTCTACATGATCATCACCAAGTCTGCTCGGTCGTGACAATGCTATGAGCATCCTAAGCTCATAGAATCGCAAATATTTTGGGCCTTCGTCACAGAAACACATCGCTATGAAGCTCGATTTGGGATGACATGATGTCATTTCTCAACAAACTTGGCTCAAAGATTCCCTACATCGATATACCAAATTGTTGATCCAAAGAGCACTTGGACTTCATCCCGACATCCCCAAGAGGCTCAATGACCCCAACAATCACGACATGTTGACGGAACCTATTCTATCCGTAAGAATCAAGGAAACGCCTACAAAGAAACAAGGTGTCAGGTCGCTGATTTCCTTCTAATCAAGATGTCGAAAGCTCAAACGCATAAGAGATATCCGAAGCGGCCAAACAAGGCAAAGTTGGTCACCTCGATGAAAAATCTTCCGTACACCGTAAGGAGAACCGTAAAAGGAAGTGCAGTGAAGTGTCACAAGTACAGATAGTCAAAGGAATGTTCCTAAGAAGAAACCCATTCCAAAGAGGAAACCCACTCCTAAGAAGAAAGTTCCTTCTCTAGAAGCCACTCCGATCCTTTCACTTGAACCACAAAGACAACTCGTGGACGAGGATTCGAGGATACCGACACGTATGAAGAGATCACATTCTCTCAAACGCAAAGGATGAAGATCCTCAAGACCAAAACCTCCAAGTCCTCAAACTATTAAAGGAAAAGAGAAGACTATCGCACTTGTACCTCGTGATGAAAGCTCAAGATGAAGAAGAGCAATTGGATAAATCATACAGAAAAAGTTTCACAATGTCCGACACACTCAAAAGGTCATTGAATTTGCTAAAGATCAAATGGGTGGCCCCGAGGCTCAAGTGGTGTCGCCACTCTAAACCATCTCCGATGCGGTTAATCAACCCGATAAGGAGTCGGTGCCACCCTCTTGTGCAACAACAAAAGCCTGTTGAAGACACTATTGAGTATGATTTTGAGAAACCGAAACCGAGAAAGAAAAGTCTAAGGATGACGAGGATGATTACTCAAAGTTTCTTCTAGACACCCAACTCATTCAAAGGAGAAAACCTCGAAACTCCTAAGGACATGAAGTCTCCTCATGTCTCCTCATCATCGACTCTTCATCTCATTCATCACCACCACCATCAACAAAGTCAACCGATCATCATCCAAATCGTGAAGAAACCACCTAAATCTTGGATTTCTCAAGCTCATGAACGGATTACCAAAGTCACAAACAAGTCGAAAGAAAGACGTGCTCAACAAGAAGTCAATTTCTTTGTCGATCACATACAAGATCCAGATGACGAGAATGAAAAGATGCAAAAGGAAAGGAAATTTGTTCAGAATTCATGCAACAACACCGTCGGGAGGAATCGAACGAAATGATCAAGGCTACACTAAAAGTACCTTCGAATACGCTCCTAAAGTCACAAAGGAGTTATTCACTAGACAACTTTATCCAAATCGATGCGATCGCCAAACAAACTATTCGATCAACGCCTTAACCGTCATTAATCAATCCGACCGATTCGGTCGTGTTCTCGAATAATGAATTGGTAGCCAAGCTTGTGACACAAATGTCGCCACGATCCGCAATGCTCAATATCAAGAAGCAAAATCGTATCAAGCATTGCTAGACTACCAACTTCAAGAAGCTTGTAGATTTGAAGCGAAAAGTCAAACGTCCCAGACGATGAAGATAAGGATAAGGATAAAGACTCGCACCTAAACGCCGAAGGGCCCGGTGAATCTTCTTCGATGCCTCCTCCTCCCCAACGGACCCCTACTCAACAAAGGTCTCCTACTGCTCTTCAACCGAAAACCTCGGACGATTCCGAGTTACCACCCCGACTCATAAAACAGTGACTACTTTGAGTACACGGGTGGTGACGATGAAGAGGTCCTTGAGCCCCAACAACAACCCACCTCACCCAAACAAGTGCGAAACCACTTCATCATCAAAGCCTTCCAAAAGAAGAAACAGACGACTCACCCGAGTCGATCATGGCTAGATGACGATAAAACCAAGAGTTTGAATGGTTCTCCACACTTGTCAATCAAACTCCCTACCCCGATGAAGGCCAAGAATTGGTAGATGGTTCAACATTGGAGCATGCAAAACTGCTGCAAGAAAAGTTCCATGTGAAGAAAATGACGAAATCAATTGAAGCGAATCAAGAATGAAGCCTTTCAACTATGGAAAGACAGCCCGAAAGTGCCCTCGAGGTCGAATATCATCTTGAGAACATCGCCGAGCTATGTCTAACAACATGGATTGGCTCAATCCGAAGCAAACATTGACTTCACACAAAGGGACAACCTCCATACTACACCGATTGACTAAACCTCTACCAACCATTGGCCAAGCAGACGAACCAAGGATTCCTTCCGATATTTCTTCAACAAAGACCGAATTTCTTCTCCATGGTGGCGATGGTTCGAGAAAATACACTACATCATTGACTCTTCCATTCCCGCACCATTTACTCTAATCGCATAGCTATCGAGGAACGTGCAACCCACTTGTTTTTCGACAACGCAAGCATATGACCAAGATGCATTGTATGGGATTCATCATTGGCCCGAACGTCAAGAATCTACTACCAAGTCGCTCGGTTCAAAAGTCTCAACATGCGGTGTTTAGCTCAAGGACATCGTGGCCATCAAACACATTGATCTCAAGTCTAAGTGGGACTACACATTCTTAAAGAATATCATAGTCAAACGACAAGATGAACAGACTATGGATTCTCCGAAGTCGACTTTGAGAACTTGTCCTCAACGACATCGAAGACATGTATCTTGCCAAAGCATGTGGTCGATGAGACAGCTTCTCGATCAAGTTCAACGTGAATTTATCAAGTCGGGTTCTCATCTTCATTAGACGATTGTGATCAAAGAACGGTCGAAGATATCCGGATGGTCGTTGAATCATATCGTAAACGTAAACTTCACTCCACCACACTTGACCTTCCCGACATCAACCACTCAAACAACTTACGCCATCAAGAAACCTTTCGGCATTGTTTACCGCAGTGAACTTCGCAGAACTGCTTAATGGCGTGTAGTGAGCTCCACAAATTCGGGATCATACCTTGAAGATGGTTAGGGATGGATTGGCATACGATTGAAGGATATACGCAATAAAATTGGGAATCCTAAGCGTTGGAATTCTCGTGAAAGGAGGGATGTGAGACGATCATCACCTTGATTGATGAACGGTTGTTCGAAGGATCGCCTGCACGATCGGAGAGCTATGTTGGTGGTCGACTCAGAGAAACATCATCGGCTTTCAACGCCCGGCGCGCACTCGGAATATCACCGCACTTCCGGTACCCCTTAATTGGTTTCCTTCATATAATTTTGGATGTATGATTATATATGTGAATGGCTTGTGCACACATAACAAATGTACAACCCGTAATTGTCAAGAAAGGACCCCGTGGTACGCCTCGGTGCCACAATCCTTATAAAAGGAGCGAAAGCTTCTTATTTTTGAGTAAAACCTATCAAACCTTTCATTATTCAAGGTTTTGCTCAAAAGACAAGTACTTCCCATAAGATTTTCAAAACCTCAACCGCTTATATCACTAATCGAGGGGAGTATTTGAATTAAAACTTTGTTCACAAATTGTTCACAAGTGGTCACTCTTCCCGCAACACTCAAAATGGCCATATTTATTCTCAAAATGTTTCAAAAATAACATCCTATATGCCATTTTTGAGGGGGAGAAAATTTGTGTGATAAGAAATATGTTGTGTTGAATGCAAATGAATCCGTGTACATCGACTTAACCAACGAATTGACGGTACTAAACTGTTTGTAACTCGAAAAGACTTGTCCTGGACGGGTAATAATTTCAAGCTAGTTCGCTAGTGATGTAAACGTGTCTCGCAAAGGACTTGTCTTAGTAGAAGGTACCATTCGAGAAGCTCTTGATAGACATGAACTCGACGGGTATGACAACCCTTCGAGGTTTGTCTACACCTTCAAGGTAGTTATTAGAGCTAGTTGTCACCTAAAACCGACAATGTAACTCTTTAACTATTCAACGAACCGTGTCTCGCGGAGATTGTCTATCTTTAGTGGATCAATTCATAAAAGTGCGCGCTTTTCCTCACGTGCATTTAACCATAAAACTATTAAGCACATGAGGGGGAGTATTTATGCAAAAACTTATCTCTCACCGTGGTTCAAACATGTTTTCATTTACAAACCCTTTGAGAGATATTGTTTACTTACAATGGTTATAATGGCAAACATAGGTTAGTCATGGAGTTATAAGGTGACTAAGGTTAGGAATAACTGTCCTATGATCCGCCAGAGTCGGAGGGATCTACCCAAGGACACTACCATTAGTTAGTGTTAGAAGTCCTTAGGAATGATTGTAAAAGGAGAAAATGAGAATCGGAGAAAGAAGGAGTTGAAGAATCAAAAGAAATGCAAAGTAAAGGGTGAAAAGAAATAGCCCTCCGATTATTCAACTTAGGCGCATAATCGGGTTCAATTCATATGCTCTTGGTTGTCACTTAGTGACACCGGTATTGAAGATTAAAAGTCGTCATGGACCCAAAGGACGCATGCACTAAACCTTCTTAGCCACTCAAGTTTCTCTCAGCGTAAGCTTGATTCATTCTCACAGGAACCCTACATAAACTATTGGCTTTCTCTAGAGATCGCCGGTATTGAAGAAGGAGACCTCTCCTAGTCTCCGCCAGAAAACCAAAACGCACTATTGAGTCTAGAGCCACGAGATTCATCAAAAGATCTCTTAGGAACACTTGACATTTAATCACTTGTTGATCAACAAATAAGATCTTGATGATTCGATGGTTCATATCGAGTCCTTCACGATCTTAGCAACTGTCGAGAACATTTATGAGAGGTTCACACCGTGATCCTCGGTGATTAAATGGAAACTCCCGCCGTGGTCAACATCAAAACACCGACAAAGAAGTCGCTTCGGTAACTCCCCGTGGATTACGCGGAGTGTGTCTCAAACGGTCTACGTCGTGAGGTGATGCTTCGTGTACCTCAACGACTCATCTCGAATCAGATGTACTTCGGTACATCGTGTTATCTCACTTGTGGGACTCAGCTCAGAACGGCCTTTGTGAGAATTAGAGTTGTGTTTTCACACTATGTCGTTAACACTCAAGTTCTAACTTGTAAGTGCCGGAAACCGCTTATTACTAACCGCTTGAAATGTTTTCTTCTTATGGAAGCTCCGGAGCGGGATGATCGTGTCGATTCTTCTCATGCTCACGCCAACATCATCACTAATGGAAGTTCTACTCAAAAGCAACACAATCGCCGAATGATTCTTAGTCAAACCAAAGAATCTACAAAGTTTAAGACTTAGAGAACTTCATCAAGATTGAATTCCAACGTCAAGAGCGTGTGAGCATGTTGAAGAATGACGTGGAGACACCGGAGCAAACAAGGCACTGAGGCGCATCGATGCGCACAACAACATACTATCACTTTCACCACTAAGAACAATGATCAAAGAACAAAGTCAATGATGACGCCAAAGCATAATCGCTCAAAGATAACGATCTCTCTACCGGGAGATTGTTCGAATCAAGACAATTCCTCTCACAAGAAAGAAGAATGTCGAAGACGCCACCGCTACTATTACATCAACGCTTCACCGCTTACATTCATATATACTGAGGGGAGATTGTTGGAATCACTCCTAAACAAGATTTCAAGTATTTATATTTCATATGTAATAGGTAGCTTTATTCGCCTTTATGTTTGTTTAAGGTCCAACTTATGTAGAAGGCCCATGTCGAGGCCCAAGCCCAATAAGGAATAGGGAAGGAGAGGAGTGTTGCCCTAGCTCCTTGCCTATAAATACATTGTAATAACCTTCATTTGAAGGTTGGTTGTTCAAGTTATTTCTTTCACATGCTCTCTACGCATAACCGTATACTATATTGTGTGTGTGTGTTTGATACTTGTTCATCCGCCTTTATCTCTTCTCTTATAAGCTTGTGTTGTAAAACTTGTGACCTAATGAAACAAAGCGATTAGTTGCGGGGGTATAGACAAGAGGAGGGATCGATTATGATGAAGTGTTTGCACCAAATGGCAAGAGTTGAGGCTATCGGATTTTCTTAGCTTATGCATCCTATATGGGCTTTATGGTCTATCAAATGGATGTTAAAGGAGCCTTCTTGTATGGTGAAATTGAAGAGGAGGTGTATGTCACTCAACCTAAAGGATTTGAAGATCCGATCATCCTAATCATGTTTATAAGGTAGTCAAAGCTCTCTATGGACTACATCGGGCACCCGAGCACGGTATGCTAGGCTCTCTACATTTACTTTGAAGCATGGTTACTGAAGAGGTGCAATTGATAAGACTCTTTTCCTAAAGAAGAATTCCATGACATAATTCTTGTGCAATTGTATGTGGATGACATTATTTTGGATCCACAAAGGAAGCTTGGTGCGGGGAGTTTGAGGAGCTTATGAAGGAGAGTTTCGGATGAGTGCCATGGAGAGATGACTTTCTTTTGGGTCTTCAAGTTCGGAGAAACCCGATGGTATCTTTATCGGTCGGGACAAATATGTGAGGACATCTTGAAGAAGTTTGGTATGGAGGGTGTAAGGGCGCCACTACCCCTTATGAAGCTCAAAGACAAAGACCAACAATGAAGGCGATCCACCGTGAATGTTCATCCGATGTGTCTATGATTGGGTCTTTGATGTATTTAATGACTTCCGGGCCCGATATTACTTTTGTTGTGAGTGTTTGTTCACGACATCAAGTTACTCCACCGACTTCCCATCTCAATCTTGTTAAGAAGATCTTTAAGTACCTCAAAGGCCAACCTCTTCTAGGTCTTTGGTACCCAAAAGAGTCTCCTTTTAAGTTGGAAGCATATAGTGATAGTGACTATCTTTGGTGCTAATCTGGATAGGAGGTCCACCACTAGAGGTTGCCAGTTCCTTGGAAAGAGATTGATTTCTTGGCAATGCAAGAAACAAACTATTGTGGCTACCTCATCTCTTCAAGCGTAGTATGTTCTTCACGCAAATTCTTTGTGACGTGTTCTTTGGATTCAAAATCGGTTGTTGGATTATGGGTACAATTTCATGAACACAACAATTTTTATTGATAATCAAAGTACCATATGCATTGTTAAAAATCCGGTTTTCACGGTCGAACAAAACATATTGAAATCGGGCACCACTTTATAAGAGATGCATATGATAAAAATTTGATAAATGTGGTCAAAATTCATACCGATGATAATGTGGCGATTTGTTAACAAAGGCTTTTGAGGACCAAGGTTTCAACACCTTGTGGTCCATATTGGCATGCTTAACCCTTAGCGCAAAGTTTAAGGGAGGCATAAACCTCGTGGGAGGCATATGCCTCGGGGAGGATTGTGTATAACTTTGCATTTTGCTATGTAATTTTGTATATTTGGTCGATTTTAACTAACTCTAACACGCTAATATAATCTTAGTGTGTTTCTTTGTTGGTTTGTGTGTTTCTCTGTGTTTGTTTTGTTTTGCGAGTGTCTGTTACATTCGGTTGAGATTTGGTTAGAAGTACTAAAGCTTGTTCCTACGTGTTCAAAGTCTTTGAAGTGAGTCAATTGTTTCTTCGAAGATGATGTTGAAGTTAGATGGTTCAATCAAAAGAAATCTTGAAGCAAATTGATAATTCATTCATTCAAGAAAGCAGTTTCGACTACGACTTACAAAGTACTAGCAACATCAAATGCATCTACATGATCTACTAGTCCTAATCTATTACATATCATCCGTTCCAACATCTAACAGGCTGTTGGATATGCATGATCGCTCACATCTTTCACACTAAATGCTGGCTACGCTTTTGTGATGTGCATAACCAACCCTAACAAGATGCTAAGGATCAAAATGGAGAGGATGGATTGATGCAAACGATTGATGATGACAATGACCACATTTGATGATGGAGAAAAATAATGTGTCCTTTGTGCTTCATCTATGTATTTCAACCAAAATGCAACCCATCTACTCTCTTTAAGTTCTTCCCTTATACGATATGTGATGATGCACCAAAACCTGATGCAGAAAGACCAAGAACCACCTCTCTATCTTACGGAAGTGGTGGATTTTGGCTCGTGGCCTTCGTTGAGGCCGAGGTCTTTGGGGTTGGGAGTAAGATGTTCCTCCTTATAGGAGTCATCAGAATCATCAGCAGATTCACTTGGATTCACCACACTTTCATCTTCTGATGAAGGGAGAAAGGGTGATTTCTTAGGTCGTGGATATGGTTTTGGAAAGTAATGAGGCCATGGATTGGTATCTTCACTAGATGATGATGATGATGATGATGATGAGGATGTTGTTGTGAGATCTATGATCTCAGGCTTGGTACTCATGATTTATGATGGCTAATTTTGGAGTATTGGTGGAATTAGGGTTTGGAATAATATTTGGGGGTTTTTGATGAAAAAGTATGTGTGCTTTGGGATTGTTTTATAGACGGGTTCAAGTGGTAAGAGATTTAATGCGTGTGGGTGAAACAGTAAAAAGATATTTACTGAAGCTTCTTGAATAAGTATTACATTTTCACGATTGTTCTACTTGATGAGAATGGTTTCGCTTCCACGAAGTTAAAAGTGAATATGAGTAAAAGTAGAAGTCCACGTCATCATTGGTCAACTTTGACCAAAATTGGGAAAATTTCTATTTATTCTCTACCGGCATATATTCGTTCCATATTAAGTGATTTGATTATTACTCTCATTCAAAACACTTCCTTTTGTGCAAATCATAACCCTAATCTTCAAAATCTCTAATGGCGCTTCAATTTAAACATGATCATAATAAGGTTGCTTTTCTTGGAACTGCTCGAGGAGATGAGTTGTATAGGCCGATGATTTCATTCTTACAAAGATCAAAGATTCAGTATGCATTAACGCATTCTCCAAATGCTATATATGAATCCTTGGTTACTCAATTCGGGCGTCGATGTAAAGAAGAAGTGATCTTGAGATAGGTGCAAGGGTAGATGGAAGAGAGTATGTGGTGACGGAGGAACCGATCGAAGACAACTTCGCTTGGATGATGAGAATGGAGTTTATCATTCGATTCTACGATGGTACTTGAAGGGCTTAGGGCGATTGGATATCAAAGCACGAGGACAGATATGTGGTTGAAAAATAAGCTTTGTCCTATGTGGAGGTTCTTGGTTCATACATTGCTCCGGTGTGTAAGCAATAAGTCCGGAGGATGGGATCGATTTTCAACCCAAATGGGATGTGGTATTGTTTGTTTATCTAAGGGTTTGACTTATAATTTTCTAAGTTTATCTTTGATAATATGGTTGAAAATATAACTAGGAAAAGGGTAAGTTTTGATGTACCCTAGGTTCTTACAGATGATATTGAATGTTTCTACACAAACTCAAGCTTTTCATCCCATAAGTGTTTTGACTCCTAAGTTATTTGCCACGATGAGAACTATATTTGAGGGGACACATTTTCCTTTGTTAGCTGCCATGTTACCTCAGGAGAATGAGCCTATTGATGAGGTTCAGGTTAATACTGATGAGGTTCAGGTTGATATTGATAGATTGCCTACACCGAGTCCTGTTAGGATTCAATTTGGTGAAGGTTGTTCTAATGTTGATCAGGTTAATGTTATACGGAATGCCTAATGAAGTTCCAATTATAATCGAGCAATCGGTGATCTTGAGATGAGGATCCTGTTACACTTACCTTATTATATGCTCTGATGAATAAGTATGCAGGTGAGGTAGCTGATATTAAGAAAGAAATTGCAGAGACCAAGTCTATTCTTGGTAATAAGATTGTGGAATTGGAGACTAAAGTTGAGAACTTGGAGGAATTGCTGAGTCAGAGGGGTAAAAAGAGAAGTTTGGTTTCTTCTGAAGAAGAAAATGAAGAGAATCTTCATGCATCTCTTGGAATCTTGGCTGATGCAGCTCTTACAACTGATGTTTCTTCTCCATTTGCTGAATCTTCAAGGAGCAAGGTGCCTATTGTATTTGCTAGAAACAGAAGAAGACAATATTTGAATAAGGTATCACGACACTTCAAAGGAGCCAATACGGTTGATGCATCTGCCGATGTTCTAGTTGAGGAGGTTGCTTGATCATGGTCAAACTATGTCTATACAAGAACAACCAAATGTTTCATCTTCAGCAGATGATGAAGAGGTTTTATTCTTTGGGAGAATGTATAAGTTGAATTCTTCATCTAAAGTTTTCTACACCGTTGAGGAATTATCTCAACTGTTTCCTCGATGTGGGTTTGATTATTCCTTCAAGCTCACATTGGTTTTTCTTGATATTGGTTCTCTTGAAACATCTTCCGACAAAGGATAGGACCCCGTGATTGATGATATACTTAATTCGGTATAGTGATGAAGAAGAAAATCAAGCTCGAGCTAGATTGTTTGCTAATTATGAAAATATGCGGAAGAGTCGATTGTGGCTAAATTTCTTCAAGATCGACCGCTTCTAATTTGTCTCCGAAGGAAATTAGAGCTTGATGCATTACTTCCTAAGATCACCGATGATCAATGGGATGCTTATACTTCTCAAGGTGCATCGATCCAAATCTTGCAAAACTTATATTAGGAGCATCTTTTGATGATGAGAATTTTGTGGATAAAATGGTGGAACTTGGTACTCAAAGGAAGCAAGAATCTGAAAGAGAAGAGCTCTTATTGATCAAAGAAATAAAGCCAAAAGAGAAAACCTATGACTGTTGCTCGAAGAGGAATTATATGAGAAGAGTTGTGAAGAATTACGCTATGTATAATTACGGTATGTCAATGAAGCAAATCTATGCTTTATCCGATGATGCTTTGATTAGACGAGATAATATGGTTATAAAGTTTTCTTCTTACGGTTCTACTTCTTCTTCTCAATTGGAAAGTATTGTTTCAATGTCCGATGTTCCTCAAGCTAAGAGACGAAAAGCAGTTGAAATAGTGGATAATTTTGATCTTGTTTTGCCTTTGGTGATCTCTCCGGTTGTTACTTCGACACAACTTTGTTGCTCCTTCTTACGATGTGGTTGTTTCACTGAATCCTCTTTGGTTTCTTCCAAGTGTTGTCTAGTGTGGAGTTGAGTGATCCTCGAGTAAGGACAATGATCTGACTTGATCGATAACATTGTTGGTGCAGGCAGCAGAGTTTGGTTAAAAGGAGTTCTAATAGATTGGCTAGGAAACATTCTTCAAGGAATCTCGATTTAGATCTCAAGGTGATGAATCTACCTTTATTGAAGTTGGATCATTGAAGTTTTTCTGAAGGAACTCATGTGGTGTTGGTCAATTGGAAAGTGGAAAGCTTAATATCGTTTATAAGGTTGGATAATACCGTTCTTGAGTTCAACTTCTTGAAAGACATTCTTCATTTGGTGACTAGACATGATTTGAAGATCTTTGTATGAACATGTCATTCAAGATTATAAGTTTCATTCAAGAATCGGTTACGGTTTATATTTGTTGGGTGATCTTGTGTTATGTTTGATTCTCATTCTCCAAATGGTAAAGGGTATTCTATTTGGAAGAATTCTCATAAGTGGGAGATTGAGAGTTGGAGATTTTATCCTCTGCCTTGTGTTCATGTGGTTCAGACCACATGTGGAATGATTTTGTGTATGCTCTCAGATAAGCTCTATCCTTTATCGGTTACTTTTATGGAAAGGTTGCTGAGACAGAAATTGGAAGTGCCTCCTAATCCTGTTGGCAATGATGAACTTCATGCTTCTCAATGTGTTGGTTTGATTAAAAATCAGCTTATGTCACATCAAGGTTCATCTTGCTTGTAATACTTTGTTTATCTTGTAATATTTGTTTTATTTATTTCTTAGTTAAAAAAAAAAAAAAAAAAAAATGTTTTTGGTTTTATCTAACTTTTCTTGCAGGTTTGTTGTATACTTTTCATGGTTATTGACTCACCAGTTATACCTTGTGTATGTCAAAGAGTTAGCTAGTCCAAAGGGTACAGCTTTGGTAAAGACACATCAAATCTGTTGATAGCTGTAATGGTTTGCTAAAAATCATAGGGTATGCAATCACCCATGCTTCATTGCTGAGTATTGTATGGTTTTCAATTCACCATGGTCTATTCCTTTTTGGAATCCAAGAATTGGCTAGCCCACATGTATATAGCTTGTGGTAAAGGCAGTGGCATTCCATATTTGGTTATCAATTCACCAATTCTAAGAATTGACTAGTCCTGAGCAAACGGCTACGGTAAAGACATTTCAAATCCGCTTCTATGGTTCTTTGGTTTGCCAATAAATCGATGGTTATCGGTGGACCATGGTTTACTTAACTTAAACATATGGCTACTCCAAAGAGTGATGGCTATTGGAAGAGACATCAAATCCATTTATTTTCAATGATTCACCTCTCACGAGTTAACACACTGGATGTGATGAGAATAGTATGAAACTAATTTGTTTTGATGTATCTATTGTCATTTGTTCTTTGCAAAGATATGGAGTTTCGAGTTTCTTCATCATAGAGATGTTCTTATTTGGATTCTTTGTTCTTTGGTGTTCGTATACAATCCTCTGGAGCTATTTTTGTTAAAGATCTATCGAAACTGGAACTTAACCAAGTCAAATTCCGTTTAGGGAGGATTGTTGGGAATTATGTGAAGTTTGGATTATCTTTGAAATTAATGCCAAGTGTTTCTCTTGAAGAAGAGTGGATTCTCGTCAAGACATAATCTCATCAAGTATAATAGTTATTAGTCATTTCATGGAAGTGTTTATTCCGTGTTTAGTTTATTTAGTGTGGATATACATGAGCTTTATTAGGAAGTGATTGTGTATATCTTATTTAGTTTTACGCTTATACGTTTCTTGGGAAATGGTTTAGCGATATTGTTTAGGGTTCCTTGTCTATAAAAGGAACACATTAGAATGAGTTATGTACCGATTGGAAAACTCCGTTTTAGTTAATATAAAGATCCATAGAGGATCAAGAAGTTCTTAGTTATTACTTGTGTTTATATTCCGCTGATAAATATAAGTAGTAGAGATTGTCTTTTATTGTGCTTGTGATTACATAGGCATACATAACGATCCACGAGCTCAAGATCTATCAAGGTCTGTTTGTTTCAACACACAACATCCTGGTCATGTTTGTTTTCTTCAGAAGTCTCTTTATGGCTCGAAGCAGGCTTTTAGGTCTGATTTTAGAGATTTGTAGACTATGCTACTCGTGTTGGATTTTCTCATAGTCGTTGTGACTCTTCTTTATTTATCTATAGGAGTGGGAGTAATATTGCTTATATATTATTATATGTTGATGATACTTTGTTTGTTGCTTCCTCTGCAGCACTGTTTTAACGTATTATTGGTTCTTTTCATCAGTTCTTTATGAATGATCTTGTCCCACTTATTTATTTTCACAGGATTTATGTTGTTCGTTCTATTACACGGGATGTTCTTGTCACAAGAGAAAAATGCTTATGAGGTTCTTGAGCTTGCACATATGCTCAACTGTAATCCTTGTACTACTATGATTGACACTGATTCTAAGTTGGGTACCGATGGCAACCTAATTGAGGATCCTACTTTGTATCGCAGTCTAGCATGTGCTCTTCAGTATCATATGTTTACTCGTCTCTATATTACTTATGTGGCACAACATTTGTGCTTATTGATGCATGATCCGCTGGAACTTCATTTTTCGGCTTTGAAATGCGTTTTACGCTATGTTCGAGGCAATATGGATTACAGTTTATAGTTGTTTTCTGCTTCAACAACTTCTTTGGTTGCATATTCTGATGTTGATTGGACTGGTTGCCCTACTACCAAGCTGTCTACTTCTAGGTATTGTGTGTTTCTTGGAAACAACCTTCTCTTATGGTCCTCTAAGTATCAAGTTACGTTTTCTCATTCCAGTGCTGAGCTTGAGTACCGAGGTGTTGCCAACGTTGTTGAGACTTGTTGGTTGCGCAATCTCTTGTGTGAGCTTCACACATCATGTCTTTCATTATGCTTGTTTATTTTGATAATCTTAGTACGGTTTATATGTCCTCTAATCCATCCTGCAACATCAGCGCACAAAGGTATATTGAGATAGACATACATTTTGTTCGGGATTTAATTGATGTCGGACATGTGCGTGTTGTGCATGTTCCTTGTCATGATTAGTTTGCAGATATATTTACCAAGTGTCTTCCTTTTTCCTTGTTCACTGAGTTTTGAGACAGTTTGAGTGTTTGTTCCCCTCCCGCTCCAACTACGGGAGGTTGTTAGTGAACTTATGTGTATTTAAATATGCATTAGTATTTGTATTAGTATAGTTTGACCTCAAGAGGCGAGTTATTTTGAGGACAAGAAAAAACAAAGAAACTGAGGGACAAATCTGGACCACACAAATCATTAGATCTAAGAGACAAGATTTAAGGGGAAAAAAACATGGGGGGACCTAAATTGAAAATTTGAACCACTTTTTTTTTTTTTTTTTTATAATTAAAACCCACTTTCATCTCTCTTTTTAAAATTTACATATCACCGTACCGTTTACCTACAAATATTACACCATCGTGATGAGCATTTAATTATCTTTCAATAGAGGGGCACTTTCATATACTTTCGACAAATTTTTTTGTTGGTCTTTTCATTTTTTAATTCACGTTTTTCTTTCAATTCACGGTTTTTTTCGCTTTCATACATTTTCGTTTGTTTTCATACGTTTTCATACTAGCTTAGTATTTCTACTTACTTGACGCCCTCACAAAGGGATAGACTCGTCAAGGGGGAGCTAAGACGAGAATACTTCTCTTCTCTTACTCTCTATTTTCATATTTTCTTTTTCACATGTTTTTCTTAAAACCAATGTGTTAGTTTCTTTTCGACGCTCTTTTTGTTTCGACAAAAGGGGGAGAAGAGATTAAAAACTCCAATTCAAACTTTTACGAATTTTAGTTTTTCCTTAAAACAATCTTATGTTTTGTCATCAACAAAAAGGGGGATATTGTTGATACAAATAAGCCGTAGAAACGTTTATTTATATTTTACGATCTTCTAATGTTTTGTCGATAACAAACGTAAAATCATTTTAACGAAACAAATAAAATACGTAAATGGTTTGAGCCAATAGTTTACTAACACACTTACATTTTCATATAAATCACTAAACAAGTAATAGTGTTTTTCTTGTTATAGTAATGCATATGTATAACAACTAGTGTTTACATATTGGGTAGATATATACATACTTAGTATGTATTATAATGGGTAATAGAATGGGTAGAAGTTTAAGTATTTAACCAATTGACTTAATACATACCCATGGAGCATGATCCATATTCCATGACCCATTGCATGACATCATGCATAAGTCATAATGGGTATTATCCATGACCCATGGAGCTAACCCATAACCCATTGACTAGATGCATTGCATCTTCTAGATACATTGTATCTACTTAGATACTCATGGTCCAAAGTCTAGGACCCATGACCCATAACCCATGACCCATGACCCATAACCCATGGGTAATGATGAGCGTCTCACGGATCCCTAGTATTACACTAGACGAATCCCTCAAGCAAGGGATCCGTGGAGCAATAGCATGTTTTTGTCTATAAATAGTAAGCCATTTCTTCATTGTAGGCGGCTACTCCTACACATACTTTCTCCTAGTATTGTAAACTCTTTAACCTCAGATCCAAAGGATCTTTCTATGTAGTTTGTGTTTGTTTTTGTGTGATTCTCTAGGTTCCTCTTAAAGGCGAGATCACCACCTCTTGAAGTCGAGCAAGCTCAAGTCCATGAGTTGTCATGCTTCGTCATCATCAAGACTACTGAAGTTCTCTTGTTGATAGTTCTTTCTTCCTCTCTAGAAGTGTCGTGTCAAAGGCATAAGTGAAGGATGCCAAAAGGGTCAAGTCGAAGGCATTAGTGAAAGGTGCCGAACGTCCGTGTCAAAGGCATAAGTGAAGGATGCCAAAAGGGTCAAGACGAAGGCATTAGTGAAAGGTGCTGAACGTCCGTGTCAAAGGCATTAGTGAAGGATGCCAAAAGGTTCAAGTCGAAGGCATTAATGAAAGGTGCCAAAAGATCATGTCAAAGGCATTAGTGAAAGATGCCAAGGGTGTACAATCGATATGGTGAATCGATGTACAAATAGAGATAGGTTGTGTCCGAGGATATTGATATCCTTGATGATGTTGTAATAAGGAGTGGGTCTCCTTTGGGATAGGTGTTGTGTAGTGTTTGGTAGTAGTTCTCCCTTTGTAATGGAACTCGGTATCTAGCCTTGTACCGGATAAAGTGTAGGCGACGTTGTGATAGGTTTGGTTCTACCTCGTGGAAGAACTCGATGTCTAGCCCTGTACAGGGAAAAGAGTAGGCGACGTTGTGAAGGCTTCTCCGCCATAAGGAGTTTTGTGTCGTGTAGTGATTACGAACTCTCGAGTAGGTGACTCGGGGAGTGGAGTAGGGCAAGGAAGGTGTCCTTGTAGTTGAACCACTATAAACACTCGTGTCGTGATTTTGTGTTTCTTACTCTTTACTTTTGCATTACATATTTACATACCTATCTGATGCAGGTTTTACTGACCAGGTTTTAATATTTATAAATTCTCGTTATACCTATGGTCTACCCTAATGCACTAACGGGCAGTGTACCCGGTCGTGTGTAGTGTAGTATTCGGTAAAACCGAGGTCGTCACAAGAGCTATGTGAATCGGAATTTAACTTAAGTCTATGTCACGATTTTTAGGGATTATTGATTGGTTGACTAATTAAACTAATGACAGAATGAAATGTGGAAATTAAATAGAAGCAAATTCAATATGATTAATAGGCATGGTTTTCTAACAAACAAGCTAATGGGAAAGATAGTGATGAATTCACAAACCGAGTTCATCCACAAGTGGCAACAGTCGATAGAATCCTTTGGTCAATTCGTCTACCCTATGGTTCTTAGAATCCTCACCAAGATGAACAGGTCACCCGGGATCATTCGGCAATCTAATAGCAGTCATTAAGAGCCGGCGTTTACTATCGCATTACATGGGTTCTAAATGTCACTAGATTCCTGTTTCAAGTGGGATCAAAGTCGAGAGGACAACATTTGGTCAGTTCGCCCTAACCTATCAGCAAAGATGCCACCACTGGAGAAGTCAGGTGTCCCCTCATAAGTCCAGTTGTTCTTGGTCTCCTAAGCCGAGTCATTAAGTTCCGCTACATGCTAGATTTATAATAGTGAGTGTCCGGGCGTTAGCAACTTAAACACTCACCCCCTAATTCTTAAGTTCATCCAAACGGTAGGTGATCAGTTGGTCAAATCGCACAAGTAGAAAGGATCGTCAGTTGGTCATATCTTACCCTTCCCATCTCAGTCTACTTACTTAGGGTCAGTTGGTCATATCTCCTAAGCAACTAGCATCTACCGCCATTCAAAACTACCGAAATAAGGGTAGCTACCAATAAACTATGCATGCATACACTAGAAACAATTAATTAACGCAAAAGCATTAATATTAAAAGAATCAAAACTAAGCTAGCGCCTAATTTCCACGTCACCGAAATATTTCTAGTGGAATGACAAATAAAACACATGTAAATAGATAAATAAACAATGAATAAATATCAAAGAATTAAATGACTAATAATAAATCAATTAATTATAACACAATAAGAATCAAGTACCAACAATTAATTGAGAATCAAAATTAATATCAATAAATAATGAAACCAAATTAATAAAAGGAGTCGGAAAATGATTACATATCGTGCCAAGATAACTGATGACGTATAGTCTACATTCGGGTCACGAACTAGACAAATGACCGCTATTAGCGAGCCCAGCACGAACTGGACTAAGCCGATAAGTGTTTGGGCTCACGAAGGCCCAAACCCAAAGTGGTTTATGGAATAAGATATCGGATATCTCCTAACTTTGGAGATAATCGTTTACCAACCGACTTAGGCGGGATACGCCGAAGGTTGGGGAACACGAAACCAACAAGGATTTCGTGTGTATATAAAGGGAACCCTATCCCTCGTTAAAGGTACGATCTAAAACCCTAACTCTCCTATTAACCCTAAAACCGATTACTTACTCTCACGCCGGAGGATAATCGTGGGAGACAATCCCACGATAAGCCTAACGGTGTTTTCGCTTACTTAGTGCGCGGTCTCAAGCATCAAGATTCAATTGGTACGAGAACCGAATCCAAACAAGGAACGCCCAACTTTGTATCAACAAGTGGCGCCATCCGTGGGACCATCACTAAGAACTAAGAACTAGAATGACGAAGCACGGAAATCGAGAGATCGCAAACCGACCTTCTTGGAAAGAAGCCGCAGCGGATCGCCTCTCAAGCGGACATCCGGAACAACCGAAGGTCGCTAAAATCAAGGATCATGCCGGATCGGTCTTCCCTACGGTGGAACGCGCCGGGACAACCTGCACCACTACAACCACCACCAGCGCAGGAGATCCACTGCGCACCCCTTTTACTACTCCACTCCAATCAGTGCTAGAGGCAAACCTCACAAAAGCACCTGATGCACCCGACAGAAACAAGGGTCTAGTAGTAGAAACAGACACCCCTGCTCTAGAAGGGGTTGCGCCGGAACTAGCGCCAAGTGATTTCGTGTCTCAAAACTACGAAGTCTTGGCTGCTCTCATGCAAGAGGAAGCAAAAAAGAGGTCAGGTCGGAATTCGCATGCCCGGCTCGGCTTCGGCCCAGAGTATGAGTTATCCCCACCGCACCATCAGAAGGAAAAGCGCGGAAGGAACAGCCGCCAACCCCCAGTATTTACCAGAATTGGGAGGAGAATTGAGGATGATGAAGTAGCGGACATGCAGTACCTTGGGGAACACGAGGAAGATGGACGGCGCACCAATGTCCACGCTAGGCTTGGTAGCCGGAGGGTCCAGGACAGACTTGGGCAACGGTATTCCCCAAGTGAAAGCCCCTAAAGTGCAGATTCTAAGGACAGTCGGCGCAAACGCCGAAAAAGAGTAAGTTCGTCATCTGGTAACTCCTCGGACAACGAGGATAGCGAAACAGGACACTGGAAGTCTAGGAGAAAATATTTCCCGACCAGGAGAAGGAAGACATGTCTCTTCCGTGGCGCCGCCAAAAGGTGGATGCGTTCACTCGTCGCATCAGCAATTTCTCAGAAAATAAGAGAAGGCGCATGCCCGCTAATGTAAAAACCTATGATGGAACAGGTGATCCTGATGATCACCTAAAATTTTGAATCACCGCTACCATTGAAAACCGCCATAGCACATGCGGTGCCACATGTTCAATTCCACATTAGTGGGAAGCGGCGGTTGATGGCTTCCACGCGAAGCATCGATGGCTTTGAAGAGTGCGGAAGGCATTCCGCGAACTTCACTCAAAGGAAGAAGTGCGCTAAAAACCTGTCGAACTCGCCTGTGGTGAAACAATCGGGGAATCTACAAGCGCTTATGTGGAGCGCTTCAAAGATGAGTGCATACTGAGGTTAAGGCATGCCCGAAGTGCTAAAGATCTCGTGGTTCATGAGCGGATCAATAACCAGAACTCACAAAAGGTTGAGCGACAAGATCCCCAAACCTTTGATGAACTAATGAAACGCGCAAGGTCCTTTATCGAGAGAGAGGCGCGCGGATAGCAAGAAAGGCTATTCAAACTATCGGTCACAGGAACAACCTGGGAGACAATCCACTGACCGGAGTAGCAACCGTAACAAGAACTACCGCGGCGAAGGGAGCGGACGGTATAATGACAGATATACCCCGCTAACAAAAACTCCAAAGGAGATATTCGCTGCCTTCCCAAGACCTCCACCAATGCGCACCCCATAGGATCGGCGCGTGGGGAGTGGATACTGCGACTATCATGGACAGAAGGGCCACACCACCAATGAATGTGTCCAACTGCGCCAACTCAAAAAACTGGGAATAAGAAAGAAGTGTCCAAAGATAAGGCTGACACCATCTTCATGATACAATCATGGCAGCGAGTAACTAGGCAGAAGGTCAGCCAGAAATTTTCCCGTGGAAGTGAAATCTCTTTCCCCACCTTGACTGCGGACAACGCAGTGGTAGAGCCGCTCACCATTGAAATTAATGCGGGGGGTCACGATATCCACCGCATGTATGTGGATGGAGGAGCATCGGCGGCATATAATGTACGAACATCGCTTCAAGCGATCGCGACACGAGATCTGTGATCGATTAAGCCCCGCCATGTCATGGCGGATCGGTTTTACAGATAAAAGATATGGCCTATGGGGCAATACGCCTACTAGTCGGTGTGGGTAATAAAGAACACTCATGACGACTGGATGAATTTTATGGTGATCAATCTCCTTCGCCATACAATGGCATTATCGGAAGACCAGGATATCGACCATGCGCGTGAGATCGTCACAAAGACATGGGATGCTCAAGTTCCCGTGGAAGGTGGTATTGTTACTCTACAACGCCAATGTACCACATAGAGAATGTAACACGATTACATGTGGTGGCGGCACCCATCCCGAACAACGCGCAACCAAAGTTCCAAACACGAAGGTTGCAACCACCCCGATTACCCGAACAAGAAGTATCGGCGGAGGATCGCCGCCGGATAATGGCAAGGCGGCCGTGTGCCTATTCTCGCAAAGAATGGATATCTTCGCATGGGAACCAAAGCACATGACCGAGTACCACGCCGATCACGAAACAAGTCGAGAATCGACAAGGATACTCACCACGCTGTAAGAAGCGCGCCAAGCTCCGTAGCGCGCAAGCAATTCTCCGCGATACACAAATTTGTGGAGGCGGGAATCATGCGAGAAGTCTACTACCACGATCGCTTTCCAACCCAAAGAATGGTGAAGAAGAGCGACGGTGGTGGCGGATGTGTGTGGACTTCACAAATCTCAATAAGGCATGTCCACAAGATCAGTACCCACCACCGGAGATAGGCGGAAGGTAGAGTCTTTGTGTGGATACCCACTTAAATGCTTCCTAGACGCATACAAAGGATACCACCAAATCCAGATGGCTAAGGAAGATGAGGAAAAAACGGCCTTTCATACAAGCCAAGGCATCTACTGCTATACTAAAATGCCCTTTGGCTTGAAGAACACAGGCGCCACCTACCAGCGGTTAGTAGATAATGCATTTGAAAAATAGGTGGGCCGAAACCTAGAGGTTTACGTTGACGACTTGGTCATAAAAAGCCATACTGAGGATGAATTGGTGCGCGACATTGAGGAAACATTTAGGACTCTCAAAGAGATCAACATGAAGCTAAATCCTAAGAAATGCACTTTTGGCGCTACATAAGGCATGTTTCTCGGATACCTGATAGAACCAGATGGCATTAAACCATGCCCAGAAAAAACTAAGGCTGTCATCGAACTTCCCTCACCACGCACGTTGAAGGTAGTCCAATCTCTCAATGGAAAACTGGCCGGCCTAAATAGATTCTTGTCCAAATCAGCAGACAAGTCACTCCCTCTCTTCAAAACACTCAAGAAGTGTATAAAAAGGAGATTTTATTTGGACTACGGAGGCGAAGAAGCCTTTACACAGCTTAAACAACACCGCAACACTCCCCACACTAGTCGCACCCCACTGTGGAAGAATTAATTATGTACTTATCGTGCTCATGGGCGGTCGGTGTGATCTGGCGACGGATAGAATTCAAGACAAACACATGTACTTTGTAAGCAAAGCGCTTAAGAAAACGGAGATTAATTACAACAAGAATGGAGAAGTTGGTCTGGCGTTAGTGTTCGCCAAACGGTGCAGCAGTACTTCAGTGCACCCCATAGTAGTGATCATAGACCAACCGATCAAGCAAATCATCTCCAAACCCGACGTGTCGGACGATCGCAGGTTGAGTGTGTTGCTAGGTGAGCATAACATCTCTCTGCACCACGTCATCGCAGGTTAAAAGGCGATACTAGCAGACTTCATTATCGAAAAACCGGATACTGAAGATTTACCTTCACAAGGCAAGGTGGCAATACAAGACCCATGGATCTTGTTCACGGACGGATCTTCATGCGTGGATGGGTCAGGAGCAAGCCTTATCCTCACAAGCCCAGAAGGAATAGAATTCACTTACGCATTGCGTTTTGAATTCACTGCGACAAACAATGAGGCAGAGTATGAAGCCCTAATTGCCGGACTACGCATTGCAGCTCGAATGGGCGTACGCAACCTGGAAGAAAATGTGGATTCTCGGCTAGTGGCCAACCATGTGTTGGGCGAGTACGTGGCTAAAGAAGAAAACATGATCCAATACCTAGACAAGACCAAATCACTAATTCAGAGTTTCGACAAGTTTACCATTAAGCAAGTCCCTAGAGGGGAAAATCGAAAGGCGAATGCGCTAAGCAAGATTGCATCCACAAGCTTTGCACACCTGTCAAAACAAGTATTGGTGGAAACACTGAAGAGCAAGTCCATCTCAGAGATGGAAATATCCACAGTAATAGAGGAGGAAGGACCTCGTGGATGACACCAATAATGGAATTCATAAGCAGGCGTATTGCCCAAGAGCGTAGGAAGGCAGAAGAATACGGGCGCAAGACATGAGGTTTGAACTTTGAGGCGGTGTACTTTATCGGCGCCCTTTCGCAACCATGGCTCCTGCGTCGCCCCTACAAGCAAATTATGTACTGTGGAAATCCGCGGTTCATGCAAAGATGCATTCGGGACCACGGTCCGTGGTGGCGCGCTCTTTACGGTCGAGGATACTATTGGCCCACCATGCACCGTGATGCGCGGGAATTAATAAGAAAGTCCGCGATCGCCGGTTCATAGACCCGTTCGCGCCAACCACAACAGAGCTAACGCCTATCACGGCGCCATGGCCATTCTACAAGTGGGGTATCGACATTGCGGGTCCCTTCCCGTTCTGACAGGAGGATTGAAGTTTCATAGTGGCCATAGACTACTTCACCAAGTGGATCGAAGCAAAGCGCGTTGTAACATTCATGGAAATCGGGTCAAACGTTTTGTTTGGGAAAATATTGTATTCCGCTTGGACTACTGGGAAATCATCTCGGACAACGGAAACAATTTTGTGACAACCCTTCAAGGCCAGTGCGAGAAGTTGAATATCACATGAAGACTTCGCGTCGGTTAAACATCCACAAACCAACGATTTTAGTAGGCGTGCAAATCAAGTCCGGGTGAAGGAATTAAGGCACATCCGGACAAGCACAAAGGAAGGTGGGTAGAAGAATTATCGCATGTTACGGGCGCACCGCACTTCAATCAAAACTAGCACGGAGACGCTCCTTTCTCTAGTCTATGGGATGAGGCCGTCATACCCACCAAATTAGATGCCAACTATTCGTGACCTTGAAGTCAATGTTGCAACCAATGATGATGAGCGGCGATCGACTTAGACTGTTGGAAGAAAGACGCGAGCGCACTATATGTGAAGCAAGATCGAAGTCAAAATGAAGGGATACTACGATGCTAAAGTGCGAAGTGTTTCATTCGGACCGGTGACTTCAGTATACCGCGCCAATGATGCGAGCCACACGAAGACACAGCAAACTTGGACGAAGTGGGAAGGACCCTATGAGGTCTTGAAGCATTAGGAACAGTAGCGTAAGCTACTTAGACATGGATGGTCGTGAACTACCACGTACATGGAACATTTGCAATCTTAAGCGATGTTATCTCTAGGAATGGCTACGGCCCAGCACACGGACATTCCCGCACTTTAGTGAAGTGCCCAATAATTATCCGTGTATTTACATTTTGTTTTACTTAGGCAATATCTTATTTATTTTCTTTCACAAAAACTTGCAAGTCTTAATAAAACGTCGCGGTTTCTAGCTAACTCCGTGACACATTCAAATTTGTTATTTCTATATACTTTATGTCTTAACATTTCTTATCTTTTGCCTACATGGCGTGCATGCATTTAATAAACCCACGATGGTAAAAGGATGAGTAAACCTACTAAATAACTCGTTGAGTAAGAGGGTTGCAAACCCATCAACATTGGATCACGTATCCTTGTTAAACACCTTGTTCTCAAGCGTTGGAATAAGTTGGTGCGCATCCACGACGGTGCGCAACTATGCATATTGTGCGCGTTTAACAAATTAGGAATCAAGACACTTGACTCCTTGATATGATATTTACAGTACGCTGTATATCACAACATACACGATTATGATATGAATACTTAGAAATTACATTTTAAGTATACCGTGATTTTCATACATGATTATGAACTTCATATATTATTCGCGCTTATGTAACAATTTGTTTCTTAGACAACATGTACGTTTTTTATGCAAAGACGAATAACTAAGTACAAACATTACAAGTCGCAATAATATCAACACGCATTCAACGAAAGGGATATCTTATTAAGAACCATGTATCCTTACAAACGAATATTTACACAACTGTAAACTACCAACTATTACAACGCTTAAGAGAAGAGCTTTCCACTCGGCTTGCAGCAGTCCCAGCCTCCTGCAATCGCTTCAACAGGTCAGAGTCGTGTTGCGACACTGTGGCTACACTCACAGACACCCCATCGACACTGGGAGATGAGTGCGTAATACCGCACAAAGTAGCCTTGCCTTTCACCCTTCCTTCTTGGCAAGTCCGGTAGCATGATCTTCCAAAACTTGCTTTAAAGGAACTTCCTTCTCGATCGAAAGGATTCAAGATGTCATTGGGCGAGCAAAATGGGTACCGCAATCGATTCATCAGCTTCAAATAAATATCAAGTCGCGCCTCTGCATCTTCAAAGACGATGGTCGCCAAGGTTAGCCCTCCATAAGTACCCCTTATGGGTAATCCCGATCACGCTCAAGCTGCGCAATCGGAAATTCCAAAGCCTTCATCTCACCCATTGCAAGAACTGGTCCTCGTATGCGTGCTCACTATAACCGTGCACCTTATCGGTAGGGACCTTGATAGACCACCGTCATGGAGCTCTTCCACGACACGCCTTGCCACGCGCAAGCGCCAAGACAAAGACCACCGCCCCAAACTTGTCAACTACCTCACGAGACTCCAAAGTACTTAGGCGCAAGGCGGGTCCACGGCCAATGAGCCACTGCGTTCAAAGAATGGAAGACATGAGCTGAGGATACAACTCCTCGTCATACTCAATACTGAGTTTACGCAGATTCATTTCCTGCTCCTCTAGTGCGCCTTCCACAGTTGTACCAAACTCCCCCAACCGAGAGAACAACTCGTTCTTCCCATTGTCCAAGTACTTAAGCGCCCAGGAGTGGTTAGCCTTATAAGCCTCTAACGCGGCACGCTCCTGGCCCACTTGGATCATCAGCGACATTCTCTCCTCAGCTAGTTTTGGGAATGACACTGCTTCCTCTACCTCCTCGAGCACCCACCTAATGACGCGCCTTGATTGCCTTGCAATTTCTTCATCTTTTGCGCTTTGGTCGCTTTCTCCGAATACTTTGCCTTTAGTCAAGACCAAGGCGACTTGATGTCGCAGCCCACCACTAGATCATCAACAAGTCGACCTATTAGTGCGCCCCGGATGTCAACGGCTCGGTAGCTTTGGCTCTTGGGCTCAGATGATTCAGCGCGAACGGAACTAGCCTTAGGGGGCGACTCTACAGAATGTTCAAACCTGCACACATACAAGCGAATTAGCAATTATTTCATAGCAGCCAAAGGGAATGCGATAAGTAACACTTACTGAGGAGCAGCAGTATCAGCTGAAGGGGGAGGCGATGCAACGTCACTGGATGATGATTCCACGACAAGGACAACAGGACGCTTCTTCCTGGAGGAGCTTGCGCCATCGCCACCAAGCGTTCTCTTGCGCTTCAATCCATGGCTCTCCTCCTCCTCTTCTTCTTCAAGGGTTTCAGCCACATTTATGGGCGCCGGCTCCACCAGCGGGGAAGGAACCCTGGGGCTAGGCACGCTTTGAAGAGGAGTCGCCTCCAGCGCAGTGGAAGAACTACCCCCCGTTTCTCCCAACTGCATGTCTAAGGTACGCCCTGCAGTAGCCTCCAGAATGGGCTCTTCCCCCTCCTTCAACGGACGAACCCCTACGGTGACTTGGCGCGGCTTAGCTAATTGCACAACTCCGAATAGATCCATCTCTGCGCCATAGAAGACAACAACAAACAAGTTATTATAAGTACAAAGGAAGAAGAAAGGCTTACACTAATAAAGTAAAGGAATGCGAAGGAAGAGCACCCACCCTGGCCATCCGCATCTAAGAAGATTGGCACCTCGTCAGGTCCGCCAAAATAATTGCGGCTGATGCCCACGTGCACCAAAAATTCCTCGGGGTAGGAACTGATGGGAAAACGATTGGCGTTGATCGTATTTGCATCATCAGCGTCGTATGAACCAGGGAGAGGGCGCTCATCCTTCGGCAGCGAGATCTGGGTGTAGAAGTCGAAGCGCCATGGGAATACCGCTTCATCGACCCAGAAAAAATTTTCTCTCCAATCCCTAAGCGCGTCCAGTTTATCGGTATAGCATTGCGGCCCCCCGGCGCGCTTAGCGAACGAGACCCACCCGTTTGACCACGTTGTGTGGTAAAACGCGCGGAAGAGGTTGATGGTGGGATTAATCGCCAATAATCGGCAATTAACCTCGAAGTTTGTTAATTTTGCTGCACCTATACAGTGCAGCTGAGATATATGCAGGCGATAGTAGTTTAACACATCGCACAGAAATAGGGATAGAGGCACACGTTGATTCGCAAATTCGAAAAAACGTGTGTATACCCCTACTTTCCCATCGGGGAAATCCGCTATTGACGCCTTCGCAGCCGGCACCTCCGGATGCAGAGACATCGGGATATAATAATCCGAGGTGAACTCACGCAGTTCATCCTCGGTCAGATCGGAGGTAAAGTCACAGTAATAAGGAGGCGGAAGGTTATATAAGTTTCTTCATCCACGCGATGAACGCCACGTGGATCCCACTATCTCTAATTGAGTGGATAGGATCTGCTGATGTGACGCGGTTACAGTTACTTTCCCCCGATTTACGAGGCGTCCATTTTAAATATTATGTCTAGATACAACGTGTATCTTTCAAGGCGGGAAACATTTTTGGCTTCTTTGCTACGCTTCGCAGTTTTTTATTGGCTGCAGTTATTAGTCTAGCATCCGCAGATTCATCACAAGATACTAGGCTGGGGACATGATGACGATAGTCTACATTCGGTCACGAACCGCATAAATGACCGCTATTAGCGAGCCCAACACGAACCTGGACTAAGCCGATAAGTGTTTGGGCTCACGGGCCCAAACCCAAAGTGGTTTATGGAATAAGATATCGGATATCTCCTAACTTTGGAGATAATCGTTATCAACCGACTTAGGCGGATCTGAGAAGGTTGGGGAACACGAAACCAACAAGGATTTCGTGTGTATATAAAGGAACCCTATCCTCGTTAAAGTGACGATCTAAAACCCTAACTCTCCTATTAACCCTAAACCGATTCTTACTCTCACGGGAGGATAATCGTGGAGACAATCCCACGATAAGCTGCGGTGTTTTGCTTACTTAGTGCGTGTCTCAAGATCAAGATTCAATTAGACGAGAACCAGAAATCCAAACAAGGAACGCCCAACTTTTGTATCAACAATAACTGCTATCGATCCACTAGTTAAGTACCGGGCACTTGAAAAGTAGAGTATCCTTATCCTTATCCTTATCCATTGTCCTTCTTAGTTTTGCTCTTTCTGTTTTGTCTCGTGTGTCGGCAACAGCAAAGACCCACCGAAATCAATAAAACCTAATTGGTAAACAATGAATGTACTCCGTATGGCAGAAAGTCATCCAATTTATATTAGTATAACTTTTAGTTAATTGCCATCCTAGTCCTCCAAACTTGTGCATAATGTATACTTGGTCCTTGACTTTTATTCTTTTTGCATAACACATTAAAATGTGTTATTTAATCTTTATATTTTCAAAGCTTTAGACCTCTCATCGTATTTCTGCATTAATTCTTTAGTCCTTGAAGTGAATAAAATAATTATTAACTTGCCGCTTTTAACCTCTGGACATCGAAACTTTGTGCCCAAGTAATTAATTATGGCATAACTAATTATCCGAGTTACGCCGTAACCTTTTGTACGCTCATGATTATCCACTACGACATTATCTCTACGGCGTAACTAACACCATGTTACGCCGTAACCTTCATAAAAATAATCACGCCGTAACCATAAGAAATGGTTACCCCGTATCCTTCAAAGCTCATATTTACGCTGTAACATTATTAACGAGTTACGGCGTAATCTTCATAGGCCCTTGTAAATCAATCTTCAGAACATACATTTCTTAGCCTTATATCACATCTTTTCCGCTCCAACGCCTCATTTATCCTGAAATGCAATTATGAACGAATATGAACGAATTAAGTACCATTTTAATACAAATGAGGCCATAAACACGGGAATTTGATATATAAAAGATCAGACTAATTTGATGTTATCACTATCTATCAACATCCAGCATACACATTCAAATAGATTGACATAAGTCGATCTAATATTTTAAAACAAAGTTTTAATCGGTAAAACTATTAAACCCTCCCCCTTCTAGTTTTCCACATTACCTACATATCATGAATCATATGACATGTGATAACATCTCAAATGGGAGGTGATTTGCACATCTAAAAGTATTGTGTCTTGACATTTATATACTTGTGATATTCTGAATATCACAAGTGATTTTCAACTAATAATCTATAACATGAAAGTTACATGAAAATCATAAGTGATTGTAGCTAAAAATCACATGTGATTTTTGACCAATCATCCGTAACTTGAAAGTCACCTAAAAATCATATGTGATTGTTACTAATATTTTGTAACATAAAACTTACCTACATCTCATTAATCATATCACATGAAACGTATGAAAACGGCCGAAAACGTAAATGAAGTATGAAAACAGCCGAAAACATATGAAAACGTCTGAAAACGACCGAAAACGTATAAAAACGGACAAAAACGTATGAAAGCATACAAAACGTAAGAAAACGGACGGAAACGTATGAAAACGGCCGAAAACATATGAAAACGGATGAAAACGTAAGAAAGCGGACAAAAACGTATGAAAATGGACGAAAACGTATTAAAGGATAAAAACACGTATGAAAGCGGACGAAAACGTATGAAAAATGGACGAAAACGTAAGAAAACGGACAAAAACGTAAGAAAACATACGAAAACGTATGAAACAGACGAAAACGTATGAAACAGACGAAAACGTAAGAAAACGGACGATATGAAAACGGAAGAAAATATATAAAAATGTCTGAAAACAGTCGAAATCGTATGAAAATGGACGAAACATATGAAAACAGACAAAAACGTATGAAAGCGAATAAAAAAAACGTGAATTGAGAAAAAGACAAACAAAAATGTGAATAAATAAGAAAGACAAGAAAGTAAGAAAAGAAAAGAAAAAGATAAGGACTTCGGTTGAACATATTTAATTTTAGAATAATCTACACCATTAAATTAAATTAAATACGTGATGATGATGATAGTCCCTTAGTATGCAACAAAAACTTAGGGTCCGTTTGGTATGCTTCCATACCTAGCTCACTTTAAAAGGTATGAGTTTGATAGTAGTGGTGGGTCCCTCACCTATGAAAGATCCATACCTAACTCACTTGATGTATATGAAATATAGATTATATCTATCATTCATTACCATAATGGTGAGCCCCTCATCTTAAACAAACACCTTTAATCACTTTAATAATTATAGTTCTATAATAAGATACCAAACGCACCCTTAGTACTTAAATAAACTTTTCCCTCGACCTCAAATCCAAATACTAGTAAATATTAGGACAAATTTTTGAGAAACTTTAGTAACTTTTCTGTACCATTCAATATCATCTCTAGTTTGCTCTACTTGTACTGTGATTAGGTGCACCTTTTTGCTACTATGTTGGTTTCCACTTCACATGAGGAGAACCTCAATTAAAAACTAGGTGGTTTAGCTTCAAGACTATAAAGAAGTAAACAACAAGAAGAGAGGTTTTGACTTTTTGGTCAAATGTTTCATTATTTTCAAAACTTGTCAACTGATGATCAGCACTTTGATGACTTTTTTCACTCACAGAAGTCCAATGCTTGCTTGGTAATCTCAGTTTCATTTTATTGTAGTTATATTTGTGGGCTGATTGTGATATTCATGCTTTTTTATTGGTTTTTATGAGTTGTGTATGCAACTTAAGTTTTTATAAGTGTCTTTCTTGGTCTCACAAGTATCGTCTTTCTGGTTAGTGTCTTGCTTATGACCATTGTCTTTGTTTCTAGTTTCGTCAATAATCGTCTTAGGATTGAAATTTGATTATTTAACCACTCTTGGTGTTTATGTGGCTTATGAGTTCAAGTGAAAAAACCATAAATTAGCCATGCTTTGCTATAGTCACACTTAGGGCTGTAAACGAACTGAACGTTCAGCGAACATTTCATGAATCGTTCGGTAAAAAGTTCGTTTATGTTCGTTTATTTATTAAAGAGTAAATTACATAATTGGTCCTTCTGGTTTGTTGAAAATTGCAGAAAATGTCCCTGTGCTTTTTTTTGACGCGTTTCGTCCATGTGGTTTACAAATCTTACGGATTTTGTCCCTCGTCCAAAAATGTCCGTTAAGTGTTTTGCGCTGTTAGTCCTTCGTTAGTGCAGTCCGTTAAGTGTTTTGCACTGTTAGTCCTTCGTTAATAAATTTTGCACCGTTAGTTCTTATTTTTTAAAATATAGTTTTCCAATTAGTTCCTCCGTTAATAATAGTTTTCACCGTTTTGTCCGTTTTATCCGTTTGTTCGCTTTTTATCCGTTTCCCCGTTTTACGTTTTCGTCCGTTTTTATGTTTTATCCTTTTAAATACTTTTTTTATATGCTTTAAATCGCTTTTCTGATTTTGTCCGTTTTATCCGTTTTTATCATTTTTATCCGTTTCGACCGTTTTTACATTTTATTCGTTTCGTCGGTTTTTTAAGTTTTGTCCGTTTTTCCGTTTTAAAAATATATATATCAAATTTTAAAAAAATTGAATAAAAATTTCAAAAAATTTTGAACAAAATATTTTTTAAAAAAACAGACATTGAAAAAAATTTCGAAAAATATTTTTTCAAATATTTTTAAAAATCTTAAAAATTTCGAAAAATATTGAAAAAAACGAAAAATATTAAAATGTTTTTCAATGTCCGTTTTTTAAAAAAATATATTTTTGTTCAAAAATTTTTTGAAATTTTTATTCAATTTTTTTTTAAATTTGATATATATTTTTTTAAACGGACAAAACTTAAAAAAACCGATTTAAAACGAATAAAATGTAAAAACGGTCGAAAACGGATAAAAAATGAATAAAAACGGACAAAATCGTAAACACGCATTTAAAGCATATAAAAAGCATTTAAAATGGATAAAAACATAAAAACGGACGAAAACGTAAAAACGGGGAAACGGATAAAAACGAACGAAAACGGACAAAAACGGTGAAAACTATTATTAACGGAGGACTAATTGGGAAAACTATATTTTAAAAATAAGGACTAACGGTGCAAAATTTATTAACGAAGGACTAACATTGCAAAACACTTAACGGACTGCACTAACGAAGGACTAACAGCGCAAAACACTTAACGGACATTTTTGGACGAGGGACAAAATCCGTAAGATTTGTAAACCACAGGGATGAAACGCGTCAAAAAAAAAGCACAGGGACATTTTCTGCAATTTTCAACAAACCACAAGGACCAATTATGTAATTTACTCTTTATTAAATGAACGAACATGAACAATATTTTTTGTTCGTTTAGTTAAATGAACGAACATGAACAATAGTCGCGTCCGTTCATTTATGTTCGTGAACGTTCAATTATGTGTTCGTTAACGTTCGTTTATGTTCATTTATTTATTTATGTTCGTATATCATATCTTTTAATTCTATAATTTTAAAATTGGCTTATTTAAACAAAATGACACTTGTAAAACAATATATTGTGCATATATTAAGAAATTTTATTTTTGTTTGCATATGCTCATTTATATTCGATCATTTATGTTCGTTTAACGTTCGTTTAGTGTCTTAATAAACGAACATAAACGAACATGAACAACTAATTTTCTTAATAAACGAACATGAACAAGAAAATTCGTTCGTTTAAGCGTTCGTGTTCGTTTATTTGTCCGGTTAAAGTTAAACGAACGAACATGAACAAGGCTCCGTTCGTGTTCGTCCGGTTCGTTTACAGCCCTAGTCACACCTAGTGCCTTTTGTCGTCGTGCACCCTCCAACGTCGTCGTGCACCCTCCAACTAATTCTGATTACAATCCTTGTTTTAAATAATCTTAAATTTTTGTAACACTTAAATGACTTTGGCCTGTTTTTTTGTAAGTTATGGATTCATGAACTTTCTAGCGCCGATACTAAGCACACTTATAGACATGAGATGCCGTACTTTATGAAAACTGGCTACCCAATATATGATTGCTTATGGATGCACAGTTGTTTGATCACTTGGTATGGTATTTATTGATTGAGTAATGCTATTTAGACCTACTAATCAAGCCTAAATACATGCCTAATGCATAAAACACTTGTACAATTGTATTATGTACATTTGTAGGCTTCATTAGTAGGCACAACAATCATTTTTCTTATTTATTGATTTTTGGTCTGTTTGCTTGGTTTAGATCTCTGATATATCAGATTATGACCTTTTTGGCCAAGGTGATATTTTCGAAGTGCCAGAACCGACAATCGAACAACCGTTAGTTACCCTTGATCACATGACATCTGCCATGTCAATGATCTTGTGTGGAGAACAAGTCATTTCTCAAGATATCGGCTCACTTCAAAATGAGGACTTCATGAGCAATATCCTTTACGAATATAAAGATATCTTTTCAAATGAACCATCATCACCCTCACAGGTCCTGAACTCCAATAGCATCATTTTGAATGAAAATTTGCAGCCTCCAGGAAAGATCATAAAAAGTATGAGCTCTGATAGTATAAATGTGGATGGGGCTCACATTAGACCGAGTTCTATGAGTTTTACTGAAAAGGAATTGAAGAAGGTTCATGGTATGAGGAGGGCATTTAGTGAAGGACATATTAAGGTTCAGCTTTTATCTAATTTCTTCATTGAGTTAGCATACAGAGGTAAAAATGGGTGGGTCGGGTTACTAGTTTAAAGTTTGAAACGTGTTATTTTTAATACTCCGGAGTATGAATAAGTGGTCTCGTTGGTTTGACACTTTGACCCGCAAACACTTTTTATTTTTCGTTTAAAAGAATTACAAGTTATCTGTACCTTAATAGTGATTATATAACAGACTTACTGGTATTACAACAGTACAATCATGGAAATATGAAATATAAACAATTCGCTAATTCAGGATGTTGTATAAGCAAAAAACAGACTTTGGGTCACTTTTAACCTAGTTGACCCATTTGACTCGTTTCCGTTTTAGCTATGAAAAAAAAGAACACGACCCAATCGACTTATTCACAAGTAGACTGGCCAAAAATGCAACCTTAATCACTAGGTTATAGATCTTTCATCTGTGCATATATGAGCTAAGCAGTATAATGGTTATATGACCTTTGGATATTATTGTCTTGGCAGCCACAACTTACCAGTGATCATACCACAGAAACCCGCATGCAGAAGCTCTCAAGATACAGGGATAAGAAAAGAAAGAGGAATTTCGGTAGAAAAATCAAGGTAATCAATCATATGTTGAAATCTTTTCTTAATACATGCTTATCAGCTTTAAATCATTGCTTTGTGGGTTCATTTCATCATTTAGAAAAGGAAATGCTCTTGTCTTTTACTTCTAGATATCGAGAAGGGACCCACATCCCACAAACTACCGTATAAAATTAAGCCTAATCACTCGACTGTTCGTGTGAAATAATAGGCCGGGTGATGGGGACTGTATGAATGTATGCATGTGTATATCCATAAATAAAATTATAGGGTTAATAACTTTAAAAAAAAAATCATCTTATGGAAGTGCATAACTACCTGTAACTTTTATGACCACCATCGTCCGTGCTTGTTAAATTTCAATTTCCAACTGAAAGCAATTCGGGCTTGTCACTAAACTTGTTATTTTATTTCATGTTAGTATGCTTGCAGGAAGGCGTTGGCTGATGGTCAACCACGGATCAAAGGAAGGTTTGCCAAAACAGAAGAAATCAGTGTCTTTAGAAAGTAATCATAAGTCTAATTATAATAAAATCATGGTCTAGAAGACAGAGAGAAATCATGTAGCTAGGCATGTTGCAAGCTTTAGAGCCTGACTGAGACGTAGTCAAATTCTTAGCCAGTTTTGATTATTACTGAGATTCTTCAGTTTACCGGCAGAAACATTAAGCTATGTTAGTAGATGATGCACAACTCAGTGTTCACTGTGTCTTTCTTTTTTTTAAATAATGTTAAAACGTCATTGTATACAAGTGCTTATCGAATAAATGGAAGTATTGGGTGTACTTGTTATCGAATAACCATATATTTTAGAAAATTTACACTAAATTTTTTTTCGTTAGGGGGTCACGTGCCCACCCTCAGTGGCGGAGCTTGAAAGTTTTTCGTAAGAAGTCCGAAACAATTCAAATTTCAAAATGCAAAATTTTGTCCGGAAAAACATTAACATACTTAACTAATAATGTAACTATACAAAAGAATATTTAAATATTGGATTTGAGTAGGCCATTGATGTGTTGGGCTGGGAGGGCCAAAGTTAAGTTTTATTTTTTTCACACATGAAATCCAAATATAGTAAGTTAATGGGCTTAATGCTAGGAGGCCAAGACCCTTCCCGATCCATAAGTAGCTCCGCCCCACCCCCCACACCCCCTTCCCCTTAATGACTTACCTAAAAGGAATTTGAAAGAATTTCTATGTTTAAAACCTCTAAAGAAATTTAAAATTCTTTAGTTTTAACTCACCAAGGAAATAAACAAGTTAAAAACAACAAAATAGATTTATTTGTTCAACAATATGAACAATTTTCAATATCGGATGAGGATAGTATAGATAATTCTTTTGTTAACTTTAATACTATTATTACTTCATTATAAACATTTGATGAGTCTTTTTCTAGTCGTAATCACCTCTACCTCTACTTGGTAAGATGATGTTGAATACCATAAAAACCATATGTTTTCATTTTTCACGTTAAAGTACTTCAAGTGAACTACCATATATTAAATCTTTGAACTTATTAGAATATATACAAGAGTAACGATATAGGGACCTATTAAATGGGCTTAGGTGGCTTAACGTAAATGATTTGCGGTTGTGCATTTAATGCAATCGTTTATCGTTACAGCCATCTTTAAGCCCTTTAAATTAGTTCCGTTTATCATTTTCCTATATACAAACATGTTAAGCTAGTGGTAAGGTTGTTTACTTGCACATTCGGCACATACTAGTCCTTAAGTGTTTTTTATTATTATTATTTTTTTTTGCTTACAATGATGCTACACAGACATTTTTTTTTTTGTTTTTTGTGCTATTAATACTTAGAACATGTCAATTTCTTGTCTAATTTCATTCCATATCAAGAAACAAACTCTATAACCAATGTAAGCATCTTATGTTTGTCTTGCGTCCAAGTATGTGTCGCAGAAGCAGAAGTAAACAACGTTTATCAGTAAACTACTAAAGTCATAGGGTAGAGGTGCAAATAAATCGGTTTTAACCGGTTTTCGGCCTTTTAAAAACCGGTTTTCAAAAAACCGGTTTCGGTTTTATCGGTTTTCCAGAATCCGTTTTTTTCGGTTATAAATGTTCAGAATCGGTTTTTTTCGGTTATAAATTTTCGGCATCGGTTTTTTACCGGTTCGGATTTTTTCGGTTATAAATGTTTGGAATCGGTTTTTTACCGGTTCGGTTTTTTTCGGAATTTTACTAAAAACTTCGAACATCTATACATATATATGGGACTAAGCATGACACGTCACTAATGCTTACTAGGTATATTAATGATGACATGGAACATCATATGATGATGTGGAAATGATGACTTGGCATTGTTCCCGGTTATATTTGTAAAAAGAAATTGTCACAGGTGAGAATCGAACCCGGGGTTGTTGGATAACAAATGAATGCCTCAACCAGTAGAGCAAGCCACAAGTTGTGATACAATTTGCATTCCTATACTGATATAAAACACTTACCATGTTCACCCAAGACAAAGTATCATAACAGAATCCTGAGCAATCGCTCCTAATAACTCCACTCTTCAATGCCAAACAAAATCTCATCCCTCCCCCATTTCACACGCATTTCCAAATTCAAATCCCACCCCATTTCACTCGGGCTTTCCAAATTCAAATCTTTTCACTCGATTTCTTAAACCTTATTATCAAAACAATTTGGGGTTTGATGATTCATGGTATGTTTAATTTCAAGTTTTTGAAATTATTATTATAGAAGATTACGATGTACCTAAATTATATCATCTATTTCTTTGTGTGTTTGTTACAGATTAATCAAGCCCGCAGTTAATGATGATATATTGAAGCACATGTGTATTGCAGGTTATTAAGGTATGTTTGAATTTCAATTCCATTTTTAATTACTATATGCATTCGATTAATTAAACCTTGATATATGATTTCCAGTATGGGTTCTTATTTTGATTTCGATTTAAGAGACTTACTTTTTATGCATATGTTTTTAATGATAGTGTTCGGAATTCAAATAGAATGTTCATCAACTCAATTTGATAAGCTGATAATCAGAAAAAGTTGGCTTACGAGCTTTTTCAAATTCTAGTTGCTTAGTTGTCATAAGCATAGCCATTTGATTCATGATCCCATGACCCGTCTCCTCATGAGTCGAACCATCTTTCGGCTCATTCGGTATTTTTTACAATAACCCATGCTAAAGTTTTTATTTGACCCATTTGGTATTTTGATAAATGCATGAATCAAAATAGTGAATGTTCAAAGACCAATATTAAAGAATGAACTAATGGCCAAGTTAACCACAAAATTAGTGCTTGTAGGGCTATTTGGGATTGCTTATTAGATTAACTTATTTCGGGGATGCTTGGAATTTCTTACTACACTACGCATAGAGGCTGTTTGAGATTTTCTATTAGAATAACTACTTTTAGAAGGATGTTTGTGATTTCTTATGATACATGTTATAGGTTCCGATTTTCTCCCACATTCATTTATATGCTGCATTGTGGCCATTTTAAGAGTGAAGAACAAGATAGGATTGAAGGTTATGTGCTGCAACAAAGACGGAAATTATACAAGCTACACTACCAACGTTGTTTACAAAGAAGTTTTTTTATGCTTTAAATGTACGAGGTTTATTTTATTTGGTTTTCTACAAACTTTCATATACCATATACCATATCGGTTTTCTTAATTCATTGTCATATGTTGGTCCTTTTATGATTGTTTACATGATATCTTATTTTTATTAATTAAATTCATGAAGCTAGCCCGCCCATCCGGGCGGGCTATGAAGCTAGTTTATTTAATAAACTTGTTAATTATCAAACATTTAATTAAATAATACACCGGAATCATACTAAAAAAATACAATCATAACCTTTATTTAAACAATACAATTATACAACCTAAACTATATACAAATACTAATACATTTCGAATACAATCATAACTTTTATTTAAACAATACAATTATACAACTAAAACTATATAAATACTAATACATTTCGAATACAATCATAACTTTTATCTAAACAATACAATAATACAACTAAAAATATATAAATACTAATACATTTCGAGATTCAGCATGACCATCACCCGAAAACATATTAGTGTACTCAAGTATATCGAGCTTCGGCATTGCCATCACCCGTTATACTCAAGTCATTCATCATTAAAGTCTAAATCTTCCAAAAATTCTTCTAAATCAACATCAAAGTCTTCACATTCACCTTCAACTAATTCGGTATTCGGAGGTGATATCCCTAAGTCAACTTCTTCTCTTGCTATAGTTTCTTCAACTTCACCTTCCAAGGATTCGGGGGTTAGTCTTGACCTTCTTTCAGATATAATTCTACCGCTAGTTGAAAAGGCCGATTCGGAAGCTACCGTCGAAGCTTGGACCACTAATAAGTCACGAGCCATAACGGATAAAATTGGAAATTGGATTTCCCTTTCTTTCCACCATGCCAAAATGTCAAAGTTTGCAAACTCTTCGGGACTTAAAGTTATTAAAAAGTTTGTAGCCATATATTTTCCCAACTCGCTTGTTGAGGCCGATGTTCGTTGACGCTTTGTAGCGTCTTCACATAAACTATTATAAAGGTTTATATTAATGTCCCTTGCCATTCGAGACGATCCGACCCGCATTTGGTCAACAATTGGGTTTTGTTGACCATATTTTGTTGCATAAAGTCCAAATAATTTTTTAAAATAATCGTTCAATTTAAAAAGTTAGGATTCTAAATAGTTGGGGTCTTGACCGTCTAACCCAAAGGATAAGTCTAAATTTTCCATTATTCTTGTTATTAAAAGTTCTACGCCTCCAACATTTAAACATGGATTAAGTGCGGCGAAACAAGTAAAAACCAAAGGTAAACTACCAAAATATTTTATAAATTTCTTTTCTATAACTTTAACCATTTTTCTAAACATTTGAGTATGTGAGCTTTTTAATTCGTCTAATTTTTCCGTCATAGTATAAATTTGCTTTAAAACTAATGAGCTAGTTAGGTAATAAACACCCGATACTATAGTTGTTTCCTTTTTAAAAACTTGTAAAAAAGTAGTTAAATCATTTAGTTGATCCCAATCTTGGTCGTCTATCGAAACGGAATTATTTCTACTAACAAGTCTTTCATTAAAAGCGTCTAAAGTCACACGTTGTCGTAATATATTTTCAAACATCATGCAAGTAGAATTCCACCTAGTATTATTATCATAGCAAGGTCCTAGGGGTATTTCACCACATTGTTTACGAAAACGTCCATAGTTCATTTGTCGTTCGTTGCTCAAACTATATATAGTTGCTAATAAACCCCTAAATTTACTTTTTAAACTATCACATATTTTTAATGCCGCTTGCACGGATAAATTATAACATGAGCAACACAACGGGAATGAAAAAAGCACCATCTAAAACGGGTTTTATACGTAATTTTAACAATTCCATAGCTCTAATATTATTGGATGCATTATCTAGTGAAATCGTAAAAACTTTATCATCTAAATTATATTCAATTAAAGTGTCATGTAAAATTTTTCTTAAATTAGATCCCGTATGAGGATAACCAAATAGTTTAAAAGCAATTGTCCGTTTCATTAATAACCAAGATTCGGGATTAAACCAATGAGCCGTAACGGCGAGATAAGAATTTGCCGTACCATGTGGTGCGGTCCAAACATCCGTAGTTATAGAAACACTATATTTATATTCACGAAAACCATTAATAATATCTTTTTTAGCCGTTTCCCATAATTTAAAAGCATCACTTCTAAGAGTAGTACGACTTACTTGTTGATACCGCGATTGTAGCCTCATTTTGATGATCTCCGTAAGCTTGTCGTTGTCGAAGTGGTTGAATGGAAGCGCTTTTTGAATGACAAACTTCGTAAAATCAAGTCGAAGCGCATCATTATCATATATAAAAACTTGACCATCCGCACCAATATTACCTTGTGACGCATCATTCCGGCTAACCGCACTACAATTGTTCATATGAGTCCATAGTGTAGTGTTAGAAGAGGAGCTATAAAATCTCCCACATTTCTTGCAACGCGCCTTTTCCACCATATCATTCATAATACAAAATTCGTAATTAGACCAAACATCCCCTTTTTGTTGAGTTGGTTTAATTCGGTATACATCATCATTTGAGTAAACTTTTCAAGTATTGCTAGTTCCAACGGAGGGAGTAGTGCAAGCTTGTTGTGATTGTGAATTTTCCATTATAGAGGGATTAGAGAAATATTTGAGAGATTAGAGTATATATATAGAGATTAGAGAGTGTTTTTTATGTGTTTCAAACCATAACCCATTACATATATGTATACTACAAATCCTTGGCTTGAAATCATCAAAAAAACACAAAAAAACTCACATTCAACGTCTAGTAGCCGTTAGGCTGAATTCCAAAAAAAAAATGGTAAAACCGGTTTAAACCGATTTTTTTCAAAACGACTCTATTTGACCGGTTTTTTAACCGGTTAATTCATAACGGCTACTAAAAAAACGGTTAAAACCAGTTATTTGAAAAAATCGGTTAAAACCAGGTTCATAACCGGTAAAAAACCGGTCTGGGCATAAAACCGAAAACGAGTCTAACCAGTTCGGTTAAGAAAAACAGGTTTTTTTCTAAAACCGGTTTCAGTTTAACCGTCGGTTAAAAAAAATTGGTTTTTTGTTTTCACCTCTAGTCATAGGTATGCTTTTACTATGTGATATGTTGGTTCGTTACCTTTTTACAAAGTTTTGCCTCTACAATCACTAAACTGGGCTTTGGCCTACCTGGTCTAGTTTTGGAGTTTAAGGAGGATCGATTTTCTATCTTTTATATAATAAGAAAACTCACTTTAGGCCAAATCGGGGGATTCGATTAACTAATGAGATGGCTCGATTTTGCAATTGAGCCCTCTCATTGGTTATTTGAGTTTTTAATTGAGAAAAAGTCAGACCGTTTTAGATGTTTTCTAAAAGGCTCCCCAAACATAGGCGTGTCGAAAACGTGAATAAAAAAACTTTTGAGAAACCGGATGCGTTTTCTGAAACTTTGGTGTCATGGAACCATTGGGCGTGTCAGAGACGTGTTCCCAAATATGAGAGGCACGTTCTAGAAGGTTTTAAAAACGATGGTTATCCTCACCGATATCTTTCTATATTTGAATTGCGTTATCTGTTGGGCCACGGTTGCGAAACCCTAATCCTGAGCCTATGTATACTCGCCCATTCTGGCTGCTCATCGTTCATTGGTCTTCTAACCCTTGTGCCTTCGTTTTCTTATCGCAGGCAAAACCATGTTCATGATTTCAGTTTCTGATGTTGACGGTGTTTCTGGTTAGTCCATACATTTTTTATATGTTTTATATTGGTTAGTAGTTGACATTTAATTTATGTTGTGTTTTTTCGCAAAGTTTATTATAAAGGTTTTGAATCCAGAGAACGATCCTAAATTATGTTTAGGATTTATGCTATAAGATTTGAGGTAATATGCTAATAGTCAATTTTTTTTAAACTATTACCATGTTGATATTTTTTGTTCATTTGTATAGATATGTGAAAATCCGAAACAAATTTTTGTTTGATCTATCTTTGATCATGGTAGAACATGGCACATGTTGCTGTAAGTCATTACGATAATTAGTTAACATATTATTCAATTATATATTACTTTAAAATTAGAGGATTTAACAAACTTTACTGTTAGGATTTAGTAAATCCAGAATATAAAGAGTCGGTCACCTCAAGTATATGTAATCGTTAGAAACCTCGTAGTCGTAGATTATTATAAGTTAAGTAGTATTTAGTTTAAGTAACACCGTGGAGGACGGACGGGTCTTTACCCACTGTATGCCTGATCCACAGCCCGATAGGTGGCGTTTTATGTAATGACTATAAATACTCTCTACCTCCCAAGGTAGAGAGTTGGAGCTCATAATAAGATTTTTCTTTCTCTCACTAAAGTTCCCAAACCTCTAACTTTCTCTCTAGAATCATATTGTACGCCTATTTGATCTTATGGTTTAGTGTGTTTATGAAATCCAATATGTTACAAATGGTATCAAGAGCCAAGGTTTGATCATCTCTTACATATCTTTGGATTTCTAGTGACTTTTAGGTGGTTTTAGAGTTTGAAAAAGTTTAGTGGTTTTTGCATCATTTGGATCATTTCTAGTGTTAAAGTTTGAAACTTTGGGTGTAGTTTTGTGTTTAGAATCATTGTATGTGCTTGGGTTTTGATTTGGTAACCTTGAATCATCGTGGTTGGGTTGTTTTTGGATTGAAAAGTGGTGTTTTTGTGTTTTTCTAGCTAGCGACTTGAGCCACGGATAAGTTATCTTGGTAGCGGCTTGCTTTGTAATTTGGTAGCGAGTTGTAGTTGAAGGTCTTAGCGAGTTGAGCTAGCGACTTGTCTATTGAGACAAGCTGACAAACAGTACACTTAGTGGATTCTCCACTACGGGTAGCGACTTGGTGAAAGTTAGCGACTTGTACTTAAGTTTGTTAGCGATTTGGTGCTTAGCGAGTTGCTCTTTAGCGACTTGACAACTTAGCGACTTGGTGCTTAGCGACTTGCTGTCAAAATTTTGCTAGCGACTTGGTGCTTAGCGACTTGGTTCAGATTTTCTTAGCGACTTGGTTGACTCTGTCTGTAATACGGTTTTCTCTTGATTTAGTAAAATCCGTGAAAGAATCTATTTCCGGTTTAATCATAGAGTTATAAAATCCCGCTTAATCTGTTAACATGTCTACCAACGTTCCTACTATCATCTCCATCGTTGCCGAGGATGTTCAAGCGGTGGTTGAGATACTGTCCACCCATGCTTGATGAATCGACTACGACTCTTGGGCTCAACGAATCGATTGTACTATCTTGGAAAGGAAAATGGAGTCAACATTCTCAAATCCATTGATGAAGGACCGATCGGGTTGAGACTACTAGAGACTTAATTGATACTGGTGAAGATGGAACAATGATCTATGGAATAGATGGACCAAAGACATATGATGAGCTCGATGATAAGGAGAAAAGAGATTCGATGTCGATATCGGGGCTTCTAACATCGTACTTCAAGGTCTTCCAAAAGATATCTACATGTCGATCAATCACAACACGAAGCCAAGGCGGTGTGGGATAATGTCAAGATGCTTCTCTCGTGTTTCGAATTAACTATGGAAGACAGAGAATCACAACTTTATGATGAATTTGAACACTTCAAGATGAAACCGGATGAGAGTGTCTATGAGTATTACGTGAGATTCCACAAGCTTGTTAATGATATGAGGAACATCGAATGACTATGCCAAACATTCATTGAACTCAAAGTTTGTGAACAACATGAATCCCGAATGGCACAAGTTTGTCACCTGTGAAGCTAACCAAAGGATTGAAGAATACAAACTATGAGAAACTCTATGCCTTCCTCCTTCGTAATAAGAGACATGCTATGTTTGAAAAAGGATTCTTAATCGGTTCAAAACCAACCAGGAGAGACAAGCTCATCGAATGATTCAACTTCCTTCTACTTAAACATCGGAATCACAACCAAAGCCTCACAAGTCATACCCATGGGTAATGGTAATCACAAACTCATTCCCGATCCTATGTTCAAACAAAGCGATGTCGATGCACACGGGAAACTTCATTAATCAAGCGGCTCTCCGATTAGTCAAAACATGAACTCTCTTCCACACACCAACAACAATCTCGTAAGCGCATCCAATCCACACAATCAAGCCACCGCCGAGATGGGAAGGTTATGGTGCGGCCGGTTCAAGAAAGGCGACGAACAAGGAAGAGGTGGGTGGTAGAGGTTATCTTGCAAATCGAATAGGGAAGGAATGGAAACCGTGGTCAAGCAAAGCCAATCAAATGTTACAACTATGGAGGTGAGGACACATTGCAAGGCGCACATCACCAAAACGCCTCGTAATGCCGAGTACTTGTGGATAAGATGTTGCTTGTGCAAGCTCGGGATAATGGTGCGACTTTGGATGAAGAGGAATTGTTGTTCTTGGTCGAGGAAATGCTAAGACATATGATGCGAGATGTGGATGAGCAACCAATTTAGGAGATAGGCCATAATCATCGAATGCCTTTCAAGTAGCCGATTGTGATGCATACGACTACGATGTTGATGAAGAACCCATCGCACAAACCATTTTCATGGCTAGCATTTATCCAATGGTCTCTCCTAAAGTCTCTTCATCACCACAAGCTGGTCCATTCAAAGACAAAATCATTTCGAGGTATTAAAATTATACGATGAAGTTGATGAGCAAAAGATACATAACGGTACAATCAACTGTAATTATTGAGTCGATATTGAAAATATGGGTAATATCAATGTTGTCCCATATGATCAATATGTGAAACAAAGTGAAAGTGAGATTGTACCAAGTGATGTATCTTATGCGATTAATGATGACTATGCTTTTGACGAATACACCGCACGTGCCTCGATGATTTTGTTATTTCGAACTTAATGCTTATAAAGAACGCCTTGCTATTTATGAACAACGTGCTAAGTTTGAATTAACCACCCGTGAGGTGAAATGGATGACCAAATGCGCATAACTATTAGAAAAAGTAGGTTTAGAGAAGAAGTATTAAAACAAGAGTTAAACTCCTTACAAGAAAAGCTTTCTAAAGCGCTAAGCAAAACAAGAACTTCAAGAAAATGTTAAAATGCTTAAGCAAGAATTCGTGTTAAGGAATCAAAACTTTTGAATGATTTTTCTAAACTAAAACCTTGAAAACAAGCTTGAAAATAAGTTGTACGTACAAGGAAATACCATTCAGATCGCTCACTTAGTCACTAAGCACGAGTTTTGAGTGATAAGCATAGTACTCCCTTGTTGAGGAACCAAATCCAGAGGTTGTTAAAAGGGCTAGAGCGCCCATAAGGTAATTTATGATGGCAATGAAATCCTTAAGCCTAGATGAGAAACCTAGTTGCGTTGAGTGCACCGAGGAAGATAAGAAATCGATGAAGTCACTAGGAAAAGATGAACAAGAAACTAGATGATCCTAAATGTAAAGAGAAGAAAATAAATATCACACCCCATGATTACAAGAAGGAGAATTGGATTTCCTTGAACATGTTTAAGCCTCAGACGTTGTTAATACCCGAACAAGTGTTCGAAAAGGATTTAGATAAGCAAAAAGAGAATCTTGTTGTAACAAACCCCCCTTTAGGAAAATGCCTTCACGATCGTGTATCCTCCCAATACACCAATGCATTTAGTTCCTAGGACTATTGCCACTAAATGCAAGACCTTAATCATCAAAATGTTATTTTTCAACTATTTGTTGATTTTGAGAAAACTTGTAAGAAAAGGATCACACCCACCGGTATAACTAAAGGGAAAGGGTTTTGAGCAAACAAAAGAATGTTATTTAATGAAGTCATGCCTTTCTTTAAACAACTAAAAGATCATTTTGAAAGTCTTAAAAGAGAATGAATTTAGACATTAAAGAAATGGAAAAGGAATTTGATGCAATGATAGTTGAGGTTAGTGACTATGAGCGAGCACTAAAATATAATGAGATTGAGAGGAAGAACTTGCATACATTGAATGAGACTCTTATTCTTGAATGTGTTGCTCAAGATGTGTTTTCATCGCTACAAATTGTTCCATTAATGCTTCTCAATTTCATGAATTATCTGTTGCCTCGAAAGTCTCCCATGATCGTGTCATTGAGCTTGAAAAGACTAATTCTAAACTAAATGAGAAAATTGAACTGGATGATCACGACAATTTGGTTAAACATTTTCTAAACTAGAGGTTGAGCATTTTAACTTACAACTAAAATATCAACATCTTAAAGAAAATATCAAAACTTCAAATATCAAGACATCCTCGGATGCTCCGAGTTTGATGCGGTTTATCAAATTAACAAACGTGATGAACAGATTCAAGCTCATTGTAACACGATCGAAAGTTGAAAGCCCAAATCTCACAATTAAAGGGTCAAAACAACAATGTGGTGGCTCCCAAATGCCTCCTCCTTTAGATTCTCGAATTCTCAAACGTTTCATCTTCAAAACTTAGTAAATGCATTACAAAAGGAAAACGAAAGTTTTTGAAGAAAATGAAAAGGTTAAACGTCATTTCAATGAGTTATTTGAATCAATAAAGGTCACTCGTAACAAAAATAACGAACAAATAGCTTCATTGCAAAAGGAAATTGAGAATCTAAAGAGCTGTAAAAGGGAAAATGCCAATGACCAATGGGAGAATGGTGTATAAAGGTTCACTCTTGTAATAAATATGCTTTGTCGTGAAATATGTTCCCCCTCATCTTAGGAATAACAAACTTGCAATTCAAACATATTTCTCATACCTTAAGGATTGTCTAGAATGTCTCCGTAAGATTGTTGAAGAGGATAAGTTAAAGAAACCACTTGATAATGCAATTGGGCATGCATGCTTATATGCCGAACGATCTCAAGAACTTCTAGAATGCTTAATTACAATATGCCCTAAGTCCTTAGGTGAGAGAGTTAATCCTTTGATTCCTTGTTCTATGCCTAGTGCCAAGCATGAAATCCATTCAATGCCCAATGTTATGAATGTGAACCTTAGTGTGCCTTCAAGTAGTTCGATTCCGGATCCGTTAGTGCTAAGCGAACTCTAGTGTGCCTTCTAGGAGTACAAATACCAAGACTTATTGTGTTAAGAAAGTGAACCTTTGTGTGCTGCATGTAGTTCAGATCCCAACACATCTAAACAGAGATGCAAAGAGTAGCAAAACCAACTAATGTTCCCATTCCATCTACAGAGTAATCGGTGACATTAAAGCGAGCGGTCAAAGTCTCAAGACAATACAAGGAATGATAGGACCTCAAGCTAAGAATGTGCATTGGAAGAGAGTAGAAGACCAACCTAGGAACTTTAAGTTTGAGCGAATAAAATGAATCGTATTGATTCTAGTATTAGCCATAGGCGCATCAGTAATTAATTCAATTCGATACTATTTGCAAACCTTGTAATGATGTCTTCTTGAATTTCATTACTTATCATGAATGTGGTGTGAATGCTTTGTCTAATGCGGTCAAATCCCCGTTAATATTGTTAATGCAAAAATCATTCTAAGAAGGCTAAAAGGAAAAGCGAAAGAAAGTTAGAAAACAAAGGAAACCCGGGAAGAACATTTAGTAAGATAGGTTATCAATGGATACTGTTGGCCATAAGGTTAATCGACAATGCCTACTAGAAAATGGATGCCTCTTGGTAGAACTATTCCCTTAAGAAGTGAACATACTTTGAATAGGGCTAATCTACGACACTAGTCTCGCATCTATTCATAATGATTCCATTGCTTCTATTTCGATGTAGGTGTTCCAATCATCATTACTAACCAAATGGAACCCATTCTTGCATGGGGATCCCAATTATCCGCTTATCCATTCTTGTGCGTGTTCAACCGCAGATCGCTCAAATCGTTATGTGGTACCGGACTCAGTCGCTCCAAGCATACGATTGGAGACCGGTCGCGGCTCATGAACTTCGTGAGTAAATTCATCGGAGACAGTTAGATTGAGGAACGACCATTTTGGAGCTATTATGGGTTATGGAGATTATGTGGTTGGTAAAAGTGTGATTTGGGTATATTATGTGGAAGGTCTTGGTCACAATCATTCTCTGTTGGTCAATTCGTGATTCCGATCTAGAAGTGGCTTTTAGAAAACATACTTGCTTTGTTAGAGAACTTGATGGTGTTGAATTATTAAGAGGTACTCGAGGTTCTAACCTATACACCATCTCTATCGATGACATGATGAAGTCCTCTCCAATTTGCTTGCTATCAAAGGCTTCTAAAACAAAGTCTTGGTTATGGCATCGTCGTCTCAATCACTTGAACTTGGACCATAAACAACCTTTCCGTAAAGGATCTTGTCAAAGGCTTACCAGATTAAAATATGAAAAGGATCATCTTTGTTCGACTTGCCGGTTGGGTAAAAGCACGAAATATGCCCACAAACCAAAACCCACAAATTTCAGAATGGAAGTTCTTCATACCCTTCATATGGATCGTGTGGACCAATGAGAGTGCAAACGATAAATGGGAAGAAATACATTCTAGTAGTTGTTGATGACTACTCTCGATTTACTTGGGTAAAGTTTTTGAGGACAAAGGATGAAACTCGGATGTCATCATCAAACTAATCAAACGACTTGAGTTCGACTCAACAATACAATGTAATTGTTCGAACATACAATGGCACGTAGTTTGTCAACAAAGACTTAATTCGCTTTTATGAAAGTGTTGGAATCGGTCATCAAAGAAGTGTTCCACGAACTCCTCAACTGATGAGTGTCAAATACTCATCATTTTTACATAATCTAAACCGCAAAATCATCTCGAAACACTCAAAACACATCAAAATGATCAAATTATCACAAATCAGTGTTTTATGTGTTTTAAATGCAAAATATCAAAATCGATGAAAATGTATCAAGTTTGCAAAATTGGCGCTTTAGTCCCCGAGTTTTAAAAGTTGTCAAATCTAGTCCCGAAATTCAAAATGTGGAAATTTATCATTCAAGGTCCCTCAAGTATTCTAAGTTGTTTAAAATGATCCTTGAATGATTCTTTGGTCAATTGGCAAGAAAGGTCCTCAAACTTTGAAAATTACAAAATAGTCCTGGACCTTTAAAATGGATTTTATGCAAAAGGGTCCTTGTATTATCAAAGTTGTCAAGTTTGGTCCTTGTGAGAGCATTGGAAAAATATCACTTTCAGTCCTTGAAGTTTGGCAAATTACAATTTTGGTCCTTGTTTACTACTTAAACCAAACGGACACAATATATTTACTAAGGCCCAAATCCAATCCAACCCAATACTAGCCCAACCCAACCGCTTTGACCCTTGAACCTTGACCCCTGTGTCACAACAACCATTTTGACCCCACCACAACCCATTTTGACCCCTTTGTTATTAAGGCTCGGTCAAAGAAAGTCAAAACCCAAGAAAACGCGCCAAATACACCAAACATCGTAGCTCTCTCTCTCCCAACACGTAACCCAAAACCATGACTGGTTTTCACCACATTTTCAACCCTCCCATACCATGTCCCTCCAACTCCTCTACACTCCAAAACCTTTAATTACCTCAACCAAATTCATTAATTGATTAAAACCGCTTGAAGAATTTTTGGCGCCAAAAAGCAAGGTGGACGGTTATGATTAATTTGAGTGATCCAATGGCTCAAGTTTGGTGGGAAAGATTCGAAGACATGGGAATGTGGAAAAGTCTATAAAGAGAGAGAGATGCATTGTAAAAATATATCTAGTGTAATTTTATTTTTAATGTCGCTTTTAGTTTAATTTTCAAGTTTAAGTGTATGTTTTAATCTTCAAACTTTGTATTTCAAGTTCTTTTGTTATAAGAAAGCTTTTGTGAACCTTTAATTCAAGTATCAAAGTGTATTTCAAGTTTATGCAATTTCTCATATTTATGCAAAATCTCATGTTGGATCAAATGTTGTTGTTTGTTGTTTGTATGGATTAGAATAGGTCACATAAGCTCCCATATAGCTTTTATAAGCTATTAGAAACAATAAAATTCAGTTTAGCTTCAAAAATAAAAAATCACCAAAATACCAATTAAATACTTGAAAAATAAAAAATCACTTTGAAAGGTACATCAAGTTGGAGCAAGGTATATCTTGGATGGCCTTGGGTTAGTAGCTTGGGGTAAGCTATAGGGGTGGTCATTGGTCTTGGTTCTCGCCCAAGCTTGGAAGCTTTTGTAAGCTTTTTAACCAATTTGGCATTTTATTGTTGTGGTTGTTAATTAGCTTATATTTTTGTTTCTTTGTGTTCATTAGTCATAATTAAGTGTGTTTAATCCTTAAAATCAGTAGCTTGTTCTTTTAAATTTGTAGTTTATAAAAATTTCATTTTAGCGATTAAAATAGCATTTTGATCAAGTCTTAGTTTAATGTTGTTATTATTGTTGTTTAAAGCTTCATTAGTACTAATAAGTGATAATACAAGGTTTGAAATCAAGTTTATGGTTTCTAATTGTGATTTGCTTTGAAAAGTTCATAACAACCAACAATAAGGGGTGTTTGGTTTAGTGTGTTCAAAGGTTCTTTGGTTCTTAGTTTTGTTGGAAATCTTGTCTAAATAGGTCTAAACCACTCATTTCAGTCAAGAAACAAGTTCTTATTAGCAAAAGTCAAAATATCATATAATCTTATATCTATGTGCATCGTTGGATTTTTCAGATCCATGATCATGATTTTGTGTTCAAAAGTTGTTAATCTTGCTCAATTCAGTCTTAACTCACCTTAACACAACATATTAAGTGCTTTAGATCAAATCAAATCTCACTTTGGTCAACTTTTGGTTTTTCTCAAAAGTCAAAATCTCAAATGGGTCGTTGAATAAACTTGGGAATTTCATTGTGGGTTCATTAGTGAGTTTCAGTTTATAAGCTCTTGGGGTATTGTAGTCTAGTTGGTAAAGAAAATACAAAATGATAGTTCTTAGTTTCTTAGCTTTTAAGTGCTTATTTTATCGCTTTTTTGGGTACCTTGTCTCGTAATCGCCTCTGCGTACGTAAATTAAGCCCAAATTGATAAGCTTGCACCGAGCTTATTACTTGTCCAAATCTTGTGTTCTCTGGTTCTTTGGAAAGCCAACCTGGTCCTCTTGAGTTGTCAAGTTTTATTTTTCACTTTTGAGCTTGTTAGCTAGGGTCGCTACTAAGCTTAAAGTCTTGTCCCATTTTCTGCTTTTTCACAACAACCAAAGTGCTTATTGGCTTATTAGAGCTTATCGTTTGTGCTTTTGTCATTTTTAGCTTCATTTAGTTCATCTAGCTTATTTGAATCCACTTTGAGCTTTTGTTTCAAGTGTTCAAGCTTGTTTGAGCTTATTTCACCCAAATAAGCTATTTAAGCCCATCGTTGGGCTCATAAGCTCATCAAACCGCTTATTTGTGTTTTGTAAATTTTTGTCTTTATTAAAGTTTCATATTATTAGTATATAAGTAGTTTTCAAAAATAAAAATCACAAAACATCAATATAAAAATAGTGATAGCGTTTATTTAAGATTTTTAGCTTTTTGATTTTTCTTTTCAACTTATTAATAAGCAAATCTTGTTTTTCTCTTTTCTTAGGTTTCGTCATCATATAGGATTTTAGAAAAGTTTCAGATTTTTCTCTATCTTTTAGTATTTATTATAATTATAAATAGTTAAAAATAATAAATAATTAGTAATAAATAATTAAAAAGTCTAAAAATATATTTTCTGTTTTAAAATTAGTTTTATCATATTTTAGATTTTTCAAAGTTAAAATTTTATTTTTCCAAGTTTATTTTCTATTTTCTAGTATTTAAGTGTATTTTAAATAGTTATTAATTAGTAATAATTAGATAAAAAGTGTGAAAAATATATTTTAGTTTTAAAATTAGTTTTATAGTATTTTAGATTTTTCAGAATCATAAGTTTATTTTTCTAGCCTTATTTCCTATTTTCTTTATTTTAGAGTATTTATTAAATAGTTAAAATAGTTTTTAATTAATAATAATTAATTAAATAGTGTTAAAATAATTTTTCTTTTCTAATAATTTTCTTTTATTTTTAGGATTCCAAAATGTCATTTTTATATTTTTAGGTCTTTTATTTCTTAGTTTTCACTTTTTATTTTGTGCGATACGTAGTTTTTAAAACTTACGCTTACGTTTCTTTGATCCGTTGTTGTGCTTTCCAATTCGTGTCCAATTCTATTCCAAATCAATCAAGAGTGTAATTTCTAATCATAACCTTTACGATCACTATCCTTAGTGATCATTCCATCATCCGAATTTGTTTAACACACCATTGAGTCTCCTGGGACTAAACGACCCGGAATTCAATCTATTCTCCGACTTAATTGTATTTGTGTTCGAGCTGCTTTAAGTCTTTTGACTTGACGGTTTAGCAGCGAATCAAAATTTTGGCGCCCGCCGGGAGGCTTTAGCGTGTGTTTAGCCATTTTCGATCCATTGTTGCACATACCCACCATTTGTAAAAAGTTTTGTAAAGTTATAAGAAAATCAAAAAGTCATTAACACTTTTCCTAAAGTGTTAAAACACCAAAAAATATAAAACAACAAAACAATCGAACGTTTATTTTGTATTCTCTTTAAGGTGATTCTTGAAGAGATACGATTTGGTTAAACGGACGATAACAAAAATATTGTCCAAAAGTTTTGAACCCATCTCGCACAAATCTTACCTACGCCTTTTCAAGTGGTACTTAATTGAATACATAAAATCAACCACCGCAAATCAAGGCAAGCACTACCTAACTGGGGTGCGACCATTAATAAGTTCCCGAACATCGATTTAAAACTTGCCTTTGTGTCACTTGTGATTTGGTGTACCTTTTTCAAAGAAGCCATTTCATTTGTGATTATTGGTTAAGTTCACTTGTGTTTTGCCTCATTTGTTTTGAAAATTGGTTTTATACATAGTGCATGCGACTGCTCTTCCAGCTTCTACAAGTCCACTTTTAGAACTTGGAAAGATTCCTCGAGACGAGAGGACGCTCAGCTCCTTCACCGTGATCGAGGAACGCCTACCACCACCACCTCCCGTCGAAATGGCGATTTAACGCATTATGGCGGAAATGCTCCAAGCACCCACCGAGGGTTATGGAGATGCCATCGCTTTACCCGTAATCAATTTCGATCACTTCAATTGAAGACACATTTGATCCAACTTGTGTCTACAAATCAATTCCACGGGTTTGATCGTGAAGACCCGTATGCACACATCCGCTGGTTTAACAAATTGACTTCAACTATCAATTATAAGGATGTTCCACAAAAGTCATCAAGTTGATGCTTTTTCCATTCTCTCTCGAGGGACACCGGATTTGGCCGGAAAAGAACCCCTCGATCTATCGAAACTGGGAGGATCTTGTTCAAAAGTTTGTGAATTACTTTTTCCTCCATCAAAGACGACTAATCTTAAAATGAAATTTCGGATTTCGTCAAAATTTCGATGAAAACTTTGGAGAGGCATGGGAGAGATTCAAAGATCTCCTCGTGAAATGCCCCATCATGAATTCACGAGCTTCAACAAGTCAATATCTTTTACAATGGGTTGAACGGTAATGATCAAGATTCCTTGAATGCAGCAGCAGCGCAATATCTTGAATCGTAGACCTAAAGATGTGATTGAGATTTGCGAGCAAAATCAAAAGTTCCTATTTCTCGCAACAAAGTCAATACTCCTAACACTCCCGCTCCTTCATCCAAGAATTTTCGAGTTAGCATCCGATAGTCGCTCTAACGGATGCCATCCGTTGTATGATTAAGGATGTTAAGGAAATCAAAAGCGAAATTCATAAGCCCGAGCTACCAAAGCCGTAAACAAGGTGTGTGAAACTTGTAGTGGTCCACACGCTGCATTATGATTGTCAAGCAACCGATGCTTCCTTTTACCAAGCCCCGTAGCTTCGTAAACCATAATCAATACCGACCACATGTCGAACCACACTACCGTGCTAACACTAATCGTGCACCACCCGTTTTTAATCATAACATGCACAACCGAATCAAAACCAACCTAGAATGAACCAAGGTTATCAAAACCAAGGTAATTTCTATCCCGCACCCAATCAAGGTTTCCAACATCGGGAACCTTCATCAAAACAATTTCAATCGAGGGAATCAATTTCATGGGAATATGAATCCTAATCAAGGGAATTTTGGTCATAATCAAAACATACGACCTCAAATTGTCCCTCCAGCTCCTCCCGTCATTACTCCTCCAGACCATCATCCGATGAGTTATCAAGCGCTTCATGAAATCCCAAGATGAAATGAACAGTTGTTGGTCACCGATTGTCGATCCAAGAAGTCTTTAAATGATCGACCCTGCTCGTGTACTTTACCGAGCAACACGATCGCTAACCCGAGGGGCGATGCCAAGGCGATCACAACCCAAGTGGTGTTTCATACCGGACCCGCTGCTCCTACTACCTCCTCTTCTTCTTCTCTTCCTAAGGTAGTGGACAAGTGAACCTCCAAAACATAATGGACCCACGACTCCAATGCCACCTCCACCGTGCCAATGAGTCAAGTTACCAAGGAAACTACGGACAAAGTGCATAATTCAAGCCCACGGCATCAAGACACGTCCTACCTTCTGTAGTCCAACCTCAAGTGGTCCGTAAACCCAAGTCAAATCAAGGAGTTGTTTTGAACCTCCCGTAGCTCCTGCTGAGAATCGAATCCAAATCTTCTATTCCTTACCCATCACGCTTGAATGAGCAAAGCTCGCGAGAAAGCTAGTCATCAAATGGATAAATTTTTCCAAATTTTCCAAGAGTTACATTTTGACATAAGCTTTATGGATGCTATCATGTCGATGCCCAAGTTTGCATCGACTCTCAAGCACATGTTAAGCAATAAGGAAAAGTCGTTTGAAATGGCTAAGACTCCTCTTAACGAGAACCGCCAAGAAGCTATTTCAAGAAGCTTCCGAAAGCTTGGAGATCCCGGAAATTTCTCTTACCTTGTGTATTCCTGGATGGTTGAATGCTTTGCCCTAGCGATCTTGGTGCAAGCATTAATCTTATGCCATATTCAAGTGGAAGAAACTCTCTTCCGAACTCACTCCTACATGCATGACTCTCGAGCTTGTCGATCGTTTCCATATCCCGTCCTCTTGGCATTGCCGAGGACGTTTGTGAAAGTAGGAAAGTTCCATTTCCCACCGACTTCGTGGTTGTTGATTTTGATGTCGATCATCGGGTTCCTCTCATTGTTGGTCGAGGATTCCCGAGAACGGGCCGTGCTCTCATAGATGTATTTGAGCAAGAAATCACATTGCGTGTTGGTAATGAAGTCGTCACCTTCAACCTTGACCAAACTTCGAGGTACTCCGCAAACTATGATTCGAATCGGTTAACCGAATAGATATCATTGATGTTGCTTCCGATGAGTACTCAAGAAGTTCTTGGTTATTCTCATAATTTCGTGAGTGGGATTCCACCACATCTTCTCACCTATCATAGCCAATTTACTCCTTCTATCACTCCGCTTGAGGGAAGCGACTTCATCTTAGATGAGATTGAAGCATATTTGGCTAGTGATTCTGCACTTGGGAAATTGATCACGCCCAATTGATATTGAGGGGACATACTTTATTGAGAAGTTGCTCAATGATGATCCATCATCAACCCTCATCCTAGTGATTCAATCCCGTTGAGATTAATCAAATGAGATTAACTGAGGAGATATTCTTCTTGAGAAAGTGTCAACTGGATACTTCTCTTCCTCTCCTCCCATCAAACTTCATAACGAGGAAGTCAATTCGCTTGAGAAAATCAAGAATTTCCGAGGTTGAGCTTAAGGACTTACCTCCTCATCTCGAGTATGCATTCCTTGAAGGTGATGATAAATTACCCGTCATTATTGCTCGAGATTTGAGTAAAGATGAAAAAGTCGCCTCATTAAAATCTTGAAGTCACACAAGCAAGCAATTGCTTGGAAACTCTCCGACATCAAAGGTATAAACCCCGAGTTTTGTACTCATAAAATCTTGATGGAGGATGACTTCAAACCCGCAGCTCAACATCGAGACGAGTGAATCCAAAATCCATGATGTTATCAAACAAGAGGTTATCAAACTTCTTGATGCGGATTGATTTACCCGATCTCGCATACCCTTGGGTTAGCCCAATTCATTGTGTCCCAAAAAGGGTGGCATTATCGTTATCACAATGAAGATAACGAGTTAATTCCAACTCGATTGGTTACGGATGGCGTGTTTGCATCGACTATCGTAAGTTGAATGACGCCACCAGAAAGACCATTTTCCTCTACCCTTCATGGACCGATGCTTGAGAGATTAGCGTGGAATGAGTACTATTGCTTCCTTGATGGTTTCTCGGGTTACTTTCAGATCCCTATTGATCCACGTGATCAAGAGAAGACCACATTCACTTGCCCATACGGAACTTTTGCCTACAAACGTATGCCTTTTGGCTTATGTAATGCTCCCGCACGCTCCAACGATGTATGATGGCCATATTCCACGACATGATCGGGAAACAATGGAAGTGTTTATGGATGACTTCTCGGTCATTGGGGATTCTTTTCAATCATGTCTCCCATTTAGATAAAATGCTTCAAAGGTGTGAAGACACCAATCTTTGTCTAAACGGGAGAAAAGTCACTTTATGGTCAAAGAAGGCATTGTCCTTGGCCATAAGATTTCAAAGAACGGATTGAGGTAGATAGAGCAAAAGTTGATGTTATTGCTAAGTCGCCTCATCCTACTACCGCCAAGGGTATTAGGAGTTTTTGGGTCATGCCGGTTTCTATCGAGATTCATTCAAGATTTTTCCAAAATCGCCTACCTATGACCCATCTTCTTGAAAAGGATGCTCCTTTTATCTTCTCACCCGAGTGCATCATAGCTTTTGAAACATTGAAGAAAAAGCCATCAAGCACCCATTCTCGCTGTTCCCGATCGACTTGCCTTTTGAGCTCATGTGCGATGCAAGTGATTTTGCTATCGGTGCAATCCTAGGGCAACGAAGAAATAAGCATTTTCACCTATTCACTACGCAAGCAAAACTATGACCGAGGCTCAACTCATTACACCACCACGTAAAAAGAGCTATTAGCCGTGGTGTATGCTTTTGAGAAGTTTCGCCCGATCTTATCTTGACCAAATGCGAGTGTATACGGATCACTCGGCTCTTAAATATCTCTTTGCAAAACAAGATGCAAAGCCGAGATTGCTTCGCTGGATTCTCCTCCTCCAAGAATTTGATATCATTATACGTGATAAAAAGGAGCCGAGAATCTAGTCACGATCATCTCGTCTGCATTAGAAAACCCTCACCAAGATGTTTTCGAGAAAAGGATATAAATGAAACATTTCTCTCGAGACACTCAATGCGGTTTCTTTTCGTGGAAATTCTACCACCCCATGGTTTGTCGACTTTGCAAATTACCATGCGGGTAACTTCATTGTGAAAGGGATGTCGACCCAGCCAGAAGAACAAATTCTTCAAAGATGTTAAACATTATTTCGGGACGACCTTTCTTGTTCAAAACTGTGCGGATCAAGTCATCCGACGGTGTGTTTATGGACGTGAAGCTATTGACATTCTCAAAGCTTGCCATGCCGGACCCACCGGGGCCATCATAGTCCAAACTACACCGCCAAAAGGTGTTTGATTCCGGTTCTATTGGCCCACAATCTATAAGGATGCCCACGATTATGTCAAAACTCGTGACGCTTGTGTCGTCATGGTAATATATCTCAAAGGAATGAAATGCCACAAAATGCCATTCAAGTTTGTGAGATATTTGACATATGGGGTATTGATTTTATGGGGCCATTTCCATCTTCTCGTGGTAACAAGTACATACTCGTGGTCGTTGACTATCTCGTCAAAATGGGTTGAAGCAAAAGCCTTACCCACCAATGATGCCCGAGTAGTTGTGAAGTTTTGAAATCTCTGCTTGCTGTGTTTGGAACTCCGAGAGCGATAATCGTGATCGTGGTACACATTTTGTAATGACCAATTTGAAAGAGTCATGCAAAAGTATGGTGTTACCCATCGCCTCTCCATCGCATACCACCCCAAACAAGTGGGGTGGAAGTTTCAAACCGTGGTATTAAAAGGATTCTTGAAAGGACAAGAGGCGAAAATCGTGCATCCCGGTCGGATAAGCTTGATGACGCACTGGGCCTTCCGACATACTTACAAAACACCCATCGGGTGTACTCCATACAAGCTAGTGTACGGAAAGGCATGTCATCTTCCGATTGAGTTAGAGCACAAGGCATATCGGGCCTTAAAGCATGCAAACTTCGATATACGACATACCGGTGATCATAGAAAAGTTCAAATGAATGAACTAAATGAACTTCGTGATCAAGCTTATGAGAACTCTTTGATCTACAAGCAAAGACAAAGAAGATTCATGACTCCAAGATCAAGAACCGCTTTCAACGTTGGTGATCGAGTCCTTCTTTTCAATTCCGATTGAAGATTTTCTGAAAGCTCAAGTCCCTACCGGTCCGTCCATTCACTATCGCTAAGGTTTATCCTTATGGTACCGTTGAGTTATCTCAACCCGATGGTCCTAATTTTAAAGTGAATGGTCATCGAGTTAAGCATTACTTTGGAGAGGACATTCCCCGTGGTTGTCCCGGATTTACAAACATTCCCCATGAACCAATGAATGCGGGATCGAGTCAAGCTAGTGACTCGGTAATCAAAAACATTAGCACGCACCATATGGGTTTTCACCCATAATTCGCCTTCTTATCCCCTTTCTACCACCCTAGTGTGGGGAGTTTTCCCACATCGTTGTATATTCTCATTCTTTTAAAAAAAAAAAAAAAAAAAAAAAAAAAAAAAAAAAATTCTTCTAAATAATGGCCGTAATATTTCCCTTTACGTTTTTGTTTCGCATAACCGCGGTACTTTGAATATTGAGGGCAATATTCATTTCTAAGTGCTGGGGGAATTTCACGAATTTCATATATATTATCTACCCAATTCCCGCTTTTGGCCAAAATTTTTTTTTTTTGGAGTAAGTGTTTTACACTTTCTCATTTGGTTATCATCCGCCATGTCTCAGAAGACAAAAGGATTGGCTAATCCAGAGCAAACGGCTCTTGGTAAAGATTTCTCAAACCGCTTATATGGCTTGCAATTTGCCCAAAATTGTATGGTTCTTCGACTCCCCATCATCCTCAAAAGATAATGAGTTGGCTAGCCCGCAAGGTTATGGCTTGTGGTAAAGGCAAGGAAAATCCATAATTGGTATTCACTCACCAAAGATAATCTTGATAATTTATCTAAGAGTTGGCTAGTCCGTATGGGTACGGCTCGTAAAGACACATCAAACCGTTATATGGTTTATGATTTGCCAATAAATCATCCGGTTATCGTTGTACCAAGATTCTTACTTGAATCAAAACAATTGGCTACTCCGTAAGTGATGGCTTTTGGTAAAGAGTTTTCAAATCCATCAAAGTTTTTCAAATCATTGCTAGGGACTAGCAATATCTCAATATGGGGATTGATGAGTGTCCAAATACTCATCATTTTTACATAATCTAAACCGCAAAATCATCTCGAAACGCTCAAAACACATCAAAATGATCAAATTATCACAAATCGTGTTTTATGTGTTTTAAATGCAAAATATCAAAATCGATGAAAATGTATCAAGTTTGCAAAATTGGCGCTTTAGTCCCCGAGTTTTAAAAGTTGTCAAATCTAGTCCTCGAAATTCAAAATGTGGAAATTTATCATTCAAGGTCCCTCAAGTATTCTAAGTTGTTTAAAATGATCCTTGAATGATTCTTTGGTCAATTGGCAAGAAAGGTCCTCAAACTTTGAAAATTACAAAATAGTCCTGGACCTTTAAAATGGATTTTATGCAAAAGGGTCCTTGTATTATCAAAGTTTGTCAAGTTTGGTCCTTGTGAGAGCATTGGAAAAATATCACTTTCAGTCCTTGAAGTTTGGCAAATTACAATTTTGGTCCTTGTTTATTACTTAAACCAAACGGACACAATATATTTACTAAGGCCCAAATCCAATCCAGCCCACTAGCCCAACCCAACTGCTTTGACCCTTGAACCTTGACCCCTGTGTCACAATCCATTTTGACCCCACCACAACCCATTTTGACCCCTTTGTTATTAATACTCTCGGTCAAAGAAAGTCAAAACCAAGAAAACGCGCAAAAATACCAGCACATCAGAGCTCCTCTCTCCCAAACGAAACCCAAAACTGCACCATGGTTTTCACCACATTTTCAACTTCCTCCCATACCATGTCCCTCCAACTCCTCTACACTCCAAAACCTTTAATTACCTCAACCAAATTCATTAATTGATAAAAACCGCTTGAAGAATTTTGGCGCCAAAAAGCAAGGTGGACGGTTATGATTAATTTGAGTGATCCAATGGCTCAAGTTTGGTGGGAAAGATTCGTAAGTACATCATGGGAATGTGGAAAAGTCTATAAAAAGAGAGAGAGATGCAATGTAAAAATATATCTAGTGTAATTTTTATTTTTATTGTCGCTTTTAAGTTTTTCAAGTTTCAAGTGTATGTTTTTATCTTCAAACTTTGATTTCAAGTTCTTTTGTTATAAGAAAGCTTTTGTGAACCTTTAATTCAAGTATCAAAGTGTATTTCAGTTTATGCAATTTTTCATATTTATGCAAAATCTCATGTTGGATCAAATGTTGTTTTTTGTTGTTTGTATGGATTAGAATAGGTCACATAAGCTCCCATATAGCTTTTATAAGCTATTAGAAACAATAAAATTCAGTTTAGCTTCAAAAATAAAAAATCACCAAAATACCAATTAAATACTTGAAAAATCAAAAATCACATGGTGAAGGTGTTCACAAATTGGAGCAAGGTATATCTTGGATGGCCTTGGGTTAGTAGCTTATTGGAAGCTTATAGGGTGTTCATTGGTCTTGGTTCTCGTTTTAAGCTTGGAAGCTTTTGTAAGCTTTTTAAGTAATTTGGCATTTTATTGTTGTGGTTGTTAATTAGCTTATAATTTTTGTTTCTTTGTGTTCATTAGTCATAATTAAGTGTGTTTAATCCTTAAAATCAAGAGCTTGTTCTTTTAAATTTGTAGTTTGCAAAAATCTCATTTTAACAATTAAAAGTGCATTTTGATCAAGTCTTAGTTTTATGTTGTTATTATTGTTGTTTAAAGCTTCATTAGTACTAATAAGTGATAATACAAGGTTTGAAATCAAGTTTATGGTTTAAAATTGTGATTTGCTTTGAAAAAGTTCATAACAACCAACAATAAGGGGTGTTTGGTTTAGTGTGTTCAAAGGTTCTTTGGGTCTTAGTTTTGTTGGAAATCTGTCTAAATAGGTCTAAACCACTCATTTCAGTCAAGAAACAAGTTCTTATTAGCAAAAAGTCAAAATATCATATAATCTTATATCATGTGCTTCATCGTTGGATTTTTAAAGATCCATGATCATGATTTTGTGTTCAAAAGTTGTTAATCTTGCTCAATTCAGTCTTATCTCACCTTAAAACAACATATTCAGTGCTTTAGATCAAATCAAAAGTCACTTTGGTCAACTTTTGGTTTTTCTCAAAAGTCAAAATTCTCAATGGGTCGTTGAATAAAACTTGGGAATTTCATTGTGGGTTCATTAGTAGAGTTTCAGTTTATAAGCTCTTGGGGTATTGTAGTCTAGTTGGTAAAGAAAAATACAAAATGATAGTTCTTAGTTTCTCAGCTTTTTAAGTGCTTATTTAATCGCTTTTGTGGGTACCTGTTTGAATCTCCTCTGCTGTACGTAAAATAAGCCAAATTGATAAGCTTGCACCGAGCTTATTACTTGTCCAAATCTTGTGTTCTCTGGTTCTTTGGAAAGCCAACCTGGTCCTCTTGAGTTGTCAAGTTTTATTTTTCACTTTTGAGCTTGTTAGCTAGGTCGCACTAAGCTTAAATCTTGTCCCATTTTCTGCTTTTTCATCACAAAACCAAAGTGCTTATTGGCTTATTAGAGCTTATCGTTTGCTTCTTTGCATCTTTTAGCTTCATTTAGTTGCTCTAGCTTATTTTCATATCACTTTGAGCTTTTGTTTCAAGTGTTCAAGCTTGTTTGAGCTTATTTCACCCAAATAAGCTCATTTAAGCCAATGTTGGGATCATAAGCTCATCAAATCGCTTATTTGTGTTTTGTAAATTTTTGTCTTTATTAAAGTTTCATATTATTAGTATATAAGTAGTTTTCAAAATAAAATCACAAAACATCAATATAAAAATAGTGATAGCGTTTATTTAAGATTTTTAGCTTTTTGATTTTTCTTTTCAACTTATTAATAAGCAAATCTTGTTTTTCTCTTTTCTTAGGTTTCGTCATCATATAGGATTTTTAGAAAAGTTTCAGATTTTTCTCTATCTTTTAGTATTTATTATAATTATAAATAGTTAAAAATAATAAATAATTAGTAATAAATAATTAAAAGTCTAAAAATATATTTTCTGTTTTAAAATTAGTTTTATCATATTTTAGATTTTTCAAAGTTAAAATTTTATTTTTCCAAGTTTATTTTCTATTTTCTAGTATTTAAGTGTATTTTAAATAGTTATTAATTAGTAATAATTAGATAAAAAGTGTGAAAAATATATTTTTAGTTTTAAAATTAGTTTTATAGTATTTTAGATTTTTCAGAATCATAAGTTTATTTTTCTAGCCTTATTTCCTATTTTCTTTTATTTTAGAGTATTTATTAAATAGTTAAAATAGTTTTTAATTAATAATAATTAATTAAATAGTGTTAAAAATAATTTTTCTTTTCTAATAATTTTCTTTTATTTTTAGGATTCCAAAAATGTCATTTTTATATTTTTAGGTCTTTTATTTCTTAGTTTTCACTTTTTATTTTGTGCGTATACGTAGTTTTTAAAACTTACGCTTACGTTTTTCTTTGATCCGTTGTTGTGCTTTCCAATTCGTGTCCAATTCTATTCCAAATCAATCAAGAGTGTAATTTCTAATCATAACCTTTACATGATCACTATCCTTAGTGATCATTCCATCATCTCGAATTTGTTTAACACACCATCGAGTCTCCTCTATGGGGGACTAAACGACCCGGAATTCAATCTATTCTCCGATCTTAATTGTATTTGTGTTCGACGGTCAAGATTTGCTTTAAGTCTTTTGACTTGACTCGCCGATCACTCGCCTCATCAACAAATCTTCAATCTTCGAATGTACATCATGGAATTGTTTCGCATCAATGAAGAAGTTAATCCCTTTGCTACTCCCAAGATGCTCCATTTGAAAATATCTTTGCTCCGAATCATCATCGAACCATCTTCTTCGGAGACATCGACTCGCTACTTCATCCCTCAACAATGACCACATGAACACCTCAAAAATGGACTCACAATCATCCATTAGACAACATCATTGGAAATCCTCTCGTCCAAGATCCACACGGAAACAACTTGCAACCGATGCCTTATGGTGCTTCTTCAACTCCCGTACTCTAAGATCGAACCAAAAGATGTTAAACCCGCCATGAATGAAGACAATTTGGTTCAATGCCATGCAAGAAGAAATTCATGAGTTTGATTGACTTGATGTATGGGAATTAGTACCGCTCCAGTTGTGCTATGATCATTGCTCTAAAATGGATCTTCAAAGTGAAACTTGATGAGCATGGTGATGTCTTAAAGAACAAGGCTCGATTGGTTGCTAAAGGATACCGCAAGTGGAGGGTATTGAATTTGAAGAATCATTTGCTCTTGTTGCTCAGACGAGGAAATCGAATATTCTTGGCTAATGCTACTAGTAAGAACATGGTAGTCTATCGATGGATGTAAAGACGGCATTTCGAAGCGGAGATCTTAAAGAAGTCGCTCACGCCGACCAACCCGAAGGCTTTGTGAATCCGAGCATCCTACCCACGCTTATCGGTTGAAGAAGGCTCTTTACGGTTTAAAGCAAGCTCCAAGGGCATGGTATGATACGCTATCAAAGTTTCTTCTATCTACCGGATTCAAAGAAAGGAGCAGATTGATCCAACATTGTTCACTGTGAAGTCGTGCAAACATTTAATTCATGTTCAAATTTATGTTGATGATATCATCTTTGCCTCGATCGACCCCAATGAGTGTGACCGTTTTCAAATGAAATGGGTTCTAAATTTCAAATGTCAATGATGGGACAAATGTCATTTTCTTGGGATTACAAATTTCACAAAGTCCGGAGGCATTTTCATAAATCAATCTAAATATGCAAATGAGATTTTAAAGAAATTTAGATTTGATTCAAGTGACCGCTGACACTCCCATGATAGAGCGTACTAAACTAGATGAGGACCACTCGGGATCCCGGTAGATCAAACGAAATATCGTAGTATGATTGGATCCCGATGTACCTTACGACTAGTAGACCGGACATCTTGTTCACGTGTGCATGTGTACGAGATACCGTGCTAAGCCTACTAAAATCACCTTGAAGCGGTTAAACGGGTCTTTTGGTATCTCCAAGGTACCATCAATATGGGACTTTGGCACCGAAAGACACCGTATGTGTCTAATGACCTATGCGAGATGCCGATCATGCAGATGTCAAGATACTCGTCAAGTACTCGGAGGTGCTCGGTTTTTGTGATAAGCTTGTGAGTGGTCTTCAAAGAAGCAAATGAGTACTTCTATTTCCTCAGAGGTCGAATACATAGCCATGTCATCTTGTTGTGCTCAAATCCTATGGATGAGATCACAATTATCGACTATGGCTTTGAATTCAACAAAATCCTCTCGACCGTGATAATAAAAGTGTTATTGCTCTCTCATGCAACAATGTACAACACTCAAGAGCAAAGCACATCGACATTCGACATCATTTCTTGAGGAGCAAGTTGAAAACGTGTGGTGGAACTATACTTTGTGAGGACCGAATACCGTTAGCGTACATCTTCACCAAAGCTCTTCCTACGTAACGTTTGAGTTTATTCTTCCACGATCGGGTCTTAAGAGCCTACAACCGTAAACTCTCAAACGCCTTCAAGAGGAAGAAGAGGAGTAAAGGTTTCCTTCATCTATCCCTTGTAAATATTTATTCGAAAAACAAAAACAAAATACAAAATATATATATATATATATATATATATATATATATATATATATATATATATATATATATAACTTTCAAAATCCATAAAAAATTAGAAAAATTTCGAAAAATCTTCAAAAAAAATATTGTCATTTTGTCATGTTTCTCTCGATTCGATTATATCTACGGTCTTGATGTTGTCATTCAAAGAATGACACGGGACTTTAGATGTTGTTCGAATTTAAAAAAAAAATAAAAAAAAAATTTGTGAGAAAGAAAAAATGGTTTATTGTCATTTCAGGCAGTAACCCGCTTTTCAAAGATAGAACAGAGCCATACTTTATCTTGGTTTTCAAATTTCTTGCTCTGATTCTTTAAACTAATCCTTACTATCTAATGAAAACTAGTTGTTTTGAAAAATAACTCGGACTCTAATTTTTGATAATCATCTGGACTTAAAAGTTTGTCAAAATATCTATCTCTCAATCAACAACTTATGTCATTGATTGAGGGGGAGAATGATTTCAATTAAATGAAAAAGTTATTTGTCATACAAGTGTTTTCAAAAGATAACCATGCATGTTTATTCAATGGAGTTTAAAGTCTTAAAATCCGATCCTTATCAGATAAAATGCTTTCATAGTCAAGTCACAATTCTCCTTAAAAGTTTTCAAAATCAATTTAAATCTACAGAGATCACAAATCTCAATAATTGTGATCGGGGGAGAATTTGTGATTTAAATTGGATTTAATCTGATAATTCGGTAAATGGCTTTATAAGAATGTACAAGCTCTCCTTCCCACATGTGCCAAACGATTTCAAATTTTCCATGCACATGTTGAGGGGGAGCATCTATCTTAAACCACAAATATTTGAAAAGTGATCAATTTATCTCAATGTGCAGTCTTTTCCTAATATGTGCAAAACATTTTCAAATATCTATGCACATATTGAGGGGGAGCAAGCTTATGAAAACCTCATCCTTCCCCAAAATGCTTTATCTACTTGATTTGATTTGGGAAGTGATGTTGATATCTTTTAGAAAGTGGTAATCAAAGAAGTTAATTCTTCCTCTTGCCTCCGTGTGCTAAAACAATTTCAAATATATGAAGCACATGTTGAGGGGAGTCGTTGTTCTAAAAATATCAAAACAATTCGGTACAAAATGCTTTGATAATATATCACAAGTATCGGATTGATTTTCAAATGGTTTTCAATTGGTTCCAATGGCGTATGAACAATACCAAATAGACCGACCAACTTTACTTTATGTATGGTGATATAAGGATGATAAGGTTAGGTATTTGTTCCAACGATCCGCCGAACGGAGGGATCTACCCAGGACAATCCACTAGATAGTGTAGAAGTCCTTAGGTATATTGAAAAAGGAGAAAATGAGATATGGGAAGAGTGCGGATGAGACCGAGCTAGTACTTGAATAAACCCAACAAGGTTCTAGCTATGAAGTCTCGGTAAGCAATGAAGGGTTGAAGAATGAAAAGAATTGAATGAGAAAAGGGTGAAAACAAATAGCCCTCCAATTATTCAACCTTAGGGCGATACGGGTTCAATTCATATGCTCTTGGTGGTTACCAAGGTAACATCGGTATTGAAGACAAGACGTCATGGACCCGGACGACCGCACTTCAACTTCCCAAACCACTCAAGTTCCTCTTAAAGGTCTTGTTTCATTCTCACGGGAACCAACATAATCTATCGACTTTCTCTTAGAGATTGTTGATATTGAAGAAGGAGACCCTCCTAGTCTCCCACGGGATCCAAATATGCACAAATTGAGTCTAGAGCCACGAGATCATCAATAAATCTCATTAGGACACTTTCAATGAAGACTCTGTTTCACACAATGTGGAAAGAGAGATTATATCTTGAGTCCTATGCATTATCCTTGTGGTATTGCGGAACATCCGAGTGATATGCTAACATATTCACAATGAAGATGGAAAGCCTTCGAGCCAACATCAAACAAGCTCTGGTAGGTGGCATGTGAGTTCTATTCAATAGATCAACCATGTGACAACTGAACAGAAACAATGGGGCGATTCAATCTTTTGAATCAATCTTGGTTCAGGTTATGGATTGACGGATACCTTTGAAAAACCGGTCTTTGTGCTTAAAAACTCTTTTCTTTAGCACTTCGACCGTGTACGAATATTTCAAATCAAAAGGTGTTTATGATTGATAATTGATTTTCATTAAAACCTTCGTTGTATTGCAAAAACAATTTCTATTGTGCGATACACGATTGTTTTTCAAATCTCTTTTCATCAATCGGTGAATCTTTATTCATTGGTTCACTCACTCCGTGTTGTCTTCTTTGAGACGTTCGGTTTGAGAACGACTAGAGCGGTGAGAAACCCCGTCAAGGAAATTCTTGAATTATACCGATCACAGTAAGACTTGTAATCGATCAACAGGAACCGTGGGTCGTGTACCTCAATTCAACGAAAGTGATCAAAGACACTTTCGTGCGATTTATTGCTAATTGTTGTATGTGTGTCGCCCTACGTTTGCGGTGATCGAATGAAGCGGTCAATCCATAGCCGCATGCTCACTTAACACATTCATCTCAAAAGAAATCATGATTAGTGCATCAATGACTCGATACTTTCACTCCATGCTTCGCTTTCTGCTGCGCCAATATCATGAATCAACGAAAGCTTCTACTACTCGATGAGAATATTTCATGATCCGAATGTGAGCATGTCGGTCCGAAAGTCACAACATCACATAATACCAACACCACAATGGATATCTAAGAGATTTTTGTCACCGATGATCTCAAACCGGCTCAAAACTCAATATCACGTGGATCAAGAAAAGACCTCCACTTGGATTAACCTAACATGCAATGTGAAGAATCAATGACTACGAGCTTGAGCAAAGTACAACATCAAGAATCCAAGAACAATTTTAATGTAATATCTGCTTGTATTCAATATATATTTAATGTGTGTTTGAGGTGACCTCCTTGGGGAGATTGTTAGGATTTAGTAAATCTAGAATATAAAGAGTCGGTCACCTCAAGTATATGTAATCGTTAGAAAGCTCGTGAGTCGAGATTATTATAAGTTAAGTAGTATTTAGTTTAAGTAACACCGTGGAGGACTGGACGGGTCTTTACCCATCTGTATGCCACGATCCATGCCCGATAGGTGGCGTTTTATGTAATGATTATAAATACTCTCTACCTCCCAAGGTAGAGAGTTGGAGCTCATAATAAGATTTTTCTTTCTCTCACTAAAGTTCCCAAACCTCTAACTTCCTCTCTCTAGAATCATATTGTATGCCTATTTGATCTTATGGTTTAGTGTGTTTATGAAATCCAATATGTTACATTTACTAAAAGTATGTATTACATGCAGTTAATGTCATGTTGGATGATTATTCTGTTCATAAAACAAGTTTGCCCACCAACAGAGAAGTTGCACGTAATCAGGTCTATAAAAAAAAGTAAAACTATTTCTTCTAAATATACTAACATGATAAATCATATTATTCATATTTACTTAAAAATTTTCTTTTTTTACAGTTTGCAGGATGATCATGATAATGAGTTTGAGATTCTCAAAATAGCTGATGATTTATTAAAAATTGGGGATAAGAAGGTCATAATGGAGTACAAAAAAAAAAGATATTTTGCTGTTTCTGACGAGGATGTGTCTGAAGGAAAAAAAACGTTTAGTGTTTGAATTGATCTTTCCCATGTAATTGTTTTTGTTTGTTCACCTAATGTATGAATTTAATAAATTCGAAACCCTAATATGAATATATATATATAATCATATTAAATACTTATATGTTTTACAAAACCATTTTAGCCATTTAATGGTTACGTTAATTTTTTTTTATTTTGATTGTATGTGTCTGATTTCGGATTAAATAATTATCATGCATATAACTAATTTATGAAGATGTTTCTGATTCATATGATTGATTTTAGTAATAATTTAAATCTTATGAATTTAGGGATACGTTTGTTCTGCTTTTACAAATGGTACTTATCTTCATTATATATATATATATATATATATATATATATATATATATATATATATATATATATATATATATATATATATATATATATATATATTGTAGGACCACTACGATATATCAACCTTATCACGAAATACCCACGTTAACCACAGTTACGCGTAGAACACGTGAAACCCAACACAAACGTAAAGCGTATAAAGAAAGAAAAGATAAGATGACGGTGACTTGAAGATATATAAAACCGTGTATATGTTGTGAATAAGATATGCAAACAATAAGTTGTATATTCCTTGAGAGAGAAAATACACACACACACACACTTTCAAGCACACCCCTCAAATGACCATTTGAGGGGTATTTATAGTACAAGTAACTTAAAACCCTAAAGGCTTTGCTTGGGCTTTTCGTGGACTTGGATTGGGCTTGGGATATATGAGCATACAAACGGCTAACATACCCTAACGTTTAACCAATTAGCTTAGCCCAATCCACGAGCCCGTTGACTATTCTATCACGATATCTAACACACGTTACAAAGTTCCTAATCGTGAATGACCATCACTTCAAATAAAACTATTAAGGCTAACAATCTCCCCCTAAGGGGTGGTCATTCAAAAGATGCTCCACTTGATAAGATCTTTACTTTCCTTGAGCTAGAACTTTGTGTGTAGGTATAGAATAGTCTTAATTCTTTGTTCCTTCATGCTTTGTGATCAGATAATGTGGTTGTCTGCCGTTGTCAACTTCGTTGGTTTGGTGTCTCCACGTCTTTCTCCACCATGCTCACACTTCTGTTTGACTTTGAGTTTCCAATGATGAAGTTCTCGAGTCTTTACACTTTGTAGATTCTTTGACATTGACGAAGAATCATTTTTAACTTTGAGTTGCCTTTGATTTTGATGAGAACTTTCATGTGTTGTTGGTATGAGCATGTGGCGAGTCTGCACGATCCATCCGCTCCGGAGCTTCCATAAGAAGAAAACATAAAACATTGTTAGTAATAAGCGGATTCCGGCACTTACAAGTTTGAATTTCGAGGGTGTTAACAGCATAGTGTGAAAACACATCTCTAATTCTTACAGAGGCCGTTCCTGAACTGGAGTCCCACAAGTGAGATAGCGCGATGTACGAAATACACCTACAGTTCGGATGAGTCACGAGGTACACCAAGCATCACCCCACGATCGAGACCGTTTGAGACACACTAAGCGTAATCCACGGAGAATTACAAGTGACTACCGTCGTGGTCGCTTGATGTTGACCCGGCAGAGTTTCCATTCAATCATCAAGATCACGTAGTGAAACTTCTCATAAATGTTCGGCGATTGCTAAGATCTGCGTAGGACTCTAGAATATATCACTTGTGTCCTTATTGATGAACAACAAGCGATTTCATGACAAGTGTTCCTATGAGATCTTTTGATGAATCTCGTGGCTCTAGACTCAATTAGTGCATTTTGGTTTTCCTGAGCGGAGACTAGGGAGAGGGTCTCCTTCTTCAATACCAACAATCTCTAAGAGAAAGTCGATAGATTATGTAGGGTTCCCTGTGAGAATGAAACAAATCCCTTTTGAGAGGAATTGAGTTGTCACAATTCTCAATTTCCGGTCATTTCTCACATTTACTATTTCATCATATGTTGTAAACTAGGTTTACAAGTATTAAATTCACGTAACCTTAATGGTTTAGCTGTGAATTCATGATCATATCATTGAGGACGTTTCATATAGACTAAGTTTAGTCTACATATCATTAACATCATTGTCATCATATTAGTTCATGCATGGTTTTGCATTTTACATTAAACGTATAATTTTCATATTAAATAAACGTTATCGCGTGATTAATTATTTTGAACAATTGATCCGTTGCTTCCAAAAATTATCCCGATATATTTTTTTTACTCATATTAAGTTTATAAAATAATATTATGAGTTTACCCAGTGTTTTAAATTCATTTTGTATATAAATTGTTATATTTATATAATTACGACGGTTTTCTTAAATACTACACGATTATTATTATTTCACTCAAATTTTGCAAGAAATGTATTTTTATAATTTTTATGACCTAAATATATTTTATCTTGACCCGTGAAAATTTATTTTTATCTAACGATACCCTAAATGCTTAAATAATATACAAGTTACTAATAATTCTTAACTTAACTACACATTTACTTATACATACAAGTAATTAACTACAACAAACTACTAGTCTCTTTTTTTTTTGTTGTGTTTGTCGACACACAAATGTGAGTCACCACATTTGTACACTAAATATCTACATAAACTAATAACTTATATTCATTCTTTTTACTTGCATCAAAATACATACACCTCATACAATAATATCTAGTGCAAGATCAAGTCCTCTCTTCTTCTCTTCTTCCTCATTGAACCGGCCACCATAGAGACCAAGGGAGATCATCATAAAATTTTCAAGACAAAGATTATTACACACTAGTATCACTCTTTGTATAGGTTTTGAAATAAAAACCTAGGGTGATTAGGAAAATCCTTTGTTCTCATTAACCTCATCAACTACTAGTAAGCATTTCATACATATCATTATTTTTCATATTCATTTCTATGTTCATTTTTATTATGCACAAGTAAAACATGTAAGTTATGTGATGTTTATACCACTTTTTAAGGTTTTAAGTGTTATATACATATAATCCATCCTATAATTACTCCTTGTTATATATTATTTTGGTGATGTCTAGGAACCCATGACACCCTAAGAAGGTGTATGGTAGGATTAGAATAGCTTCGAGTTGTTTTGAATGAGTTAGAATAGGTTTGGCGAGAAAAACTCATTTCGACGAGTTTGAAAAAGGGTCTGTCCTTATTTTCAAATCTGGAAAATCCGACAGTAGATAAAAATTTTGGCCTAGATATTTAGAAAATATACTTTAAAACGAAACCGTGGCGCTTGAACGGATTAAAACGGAGCTATAACGAAGAAGTTATGAATTTTTCAAGTTGACGACGAAAACTATAAATTTTCTGGAATTTCAGCAAACATTGTTTATTTTGTACGAGTCAAAAATGAAGCTTGGACGTTGTAAATTATGTCGACTTGTCAAAAATATGTTAGTATACTTCGATACAAAGCTAAGGATCTTTAAAACGTAGAAAACGGATTTGTAACGATTAAATTATACACGTTTACAAAAGTTGCCGTAACTTTTATCATATAAGAAAAACTATCTTGATTTCTAATAGACAAGTTTTGCGGCAAAACTAGAGACCAAGTTGAAGGTTGTTTTTAACATTGATTTAGAACTTTTTATAAAGTGATGTCTCCTAGTAAAAGTGAGATCGCCAAGTATATTTATCAAAATGTCCGACCGTTTAATTAGCGGAGTTGTAATGAATTAAATACGTTTACTCAAACTTTGCCGAAAACCATCCTTTAAACTATACTTTGGACTAAAGTACCATATTTAACCTATATTTTTCTTTGTGATCGAGACCTCTAGGATGGAAATTTAAATGCTAAAACTTTGAGATAATGATACGAGCTTCCCAAAACCGTTGAGTTCGTTTCCTAATACTCGACGTGTACCATTTTACGACTAACTTTTCGAGGCCGTTTTAGTCACTTTCATGAAATTTTCAACGACATTATTTTACGACGAAAAGTTATAATTTCTTAATAAATCACTAAATGATTATCGTAGGATATCATTTCGACGTAAGTACTTGTAAAGTATTTTGTAACTTGACAAGATGTCATAAACATATATTTCGACGATAAATTCTATTTTCAAAATGTACAAGTGGTATGGATATCATATGAGTTTGCATGCACGACATTGTTTCATGACTTATATTAGAGCACATCATTCATATTAGGTTGCGGATAGAGATCGCACCTTATTTCAGTGTATCTACTTTTGTCACCATAATCATTGCCACAGGTGAGTTCGTAGCCCCACTTTTACTCGTTTAATTGTTTTATAAACTCTTCGGGGGAGATACATGCTCAACTTCATGCTTTTACTTTACATTTATATGAACTTAAATATCTTTTGTTTCACTCTATGTGCGCGTAAGTAGATTATGCCCGAACTAAATTGATCACTATCTTTTGAACGCTATTAGTTGAAACACTTTCCTTGATTTTGAACCCTTCGACATGTATATTTGAGCTCTTTTAAATTGATTCGAACCCTTTAACATATAAGTGAACACTTTGGACTTGATATGAACTTTTGACATATAGTTGATCTCTTTTAACTTGTACAAGGACCCTTTTGATATATTTTAAACTTGTTTGACGTGATTTTGAACGCTCGACTATCTTGAACCTTTTGATATTATTCGAGCTCTTTGGTATGCTCGAACTTTTGAACTCGACTTAAATCTTTGAACTTAATTACGAACTTTTGAACGGAACTCTTGAACTTAAATACAAACTTATGACTTGTTTGAACTTATTGAACCGTACGTGTTATGACCTTGACCTAAAGTCTCCTATGTTCGGAGCATCACTATAAAGTCTCCTATGTTCGGAGCATCACTATAAAGTCTCCTATGTTCGGAGCATCACTATAAACTCTCCTATGTTCGGAGCATCACTATAAAGTCTCCTATGTTTGAGCATCACTATAAAGTCTCCTATGTTCGGAGCATCACTATAAAGTCTCCTATATTCGGAGTATATCTTTGGGAAGAGGCACCCAGTATATCTTTGGGAAGAGGCACCAAGATATCTTTGGGAAGAGGCACCCAAGATATCTTTGGGAAGGGCACCCAACATAACTTTGGGTAGTGGCACCCAGCATAATTTGGTTTCATCAGAAGCATCATTACAAAGTCTCCCTTGTTGGAGCAGTGCAAAGTCTCCCATGTTCGGAGCATCCCTGAATTATTATATACGTGGTGCAATATTGTGAATTATTATAACCACTTATACTTGACTATTTGATACGCTATATTTTGTGCAATGGGTTGTGAACACACAGGTTGCAAGTTTTATATGGGCGGAACTTGGAACTGAGTGGATTTACAATGCCTTTGCTTTGAGAACTCATTTAACCTCGTGTGCTTGAACATAAACTAGACATATTTTGGCAGTGGGTTGTGAACACACAGGTTGCAAGTTTTGTATGGGCGGAACTTGGAACTGAGTGGATTTACAATGCCTTTGCTTTGTGGACTATTCTAAATGACCAAAAACTTTGCCTTTGTTGCATGAACGCTTTTTAAGAGCTTTACTTGTTAACCAAACTCTATGAACTCACTCAACCATTGTGTTGACACTTTTAGCATGTTTTATCTCAGGTATCTAAGGCATTCACTTCATGGCATGCATGTGGACTTATCATAGAGTCGCGGTGTCGACGCGTCTCACCTACATTTTATGCACTTAACTATCGTTTGGTTGTAACAAACTTATTTTGGTATCTTGAAACCTATTGGGACCTATGTTTTGTAAACTCGATTATTTCTTGAATCAAACGATATTTTCAAAACGACACTTTAGGTCGCTCGATATAACTGTAACTTTGATGCTATGATCGTCATCCCCGTGAATTCCATTCACGCAAAATGTAATTTGGGGTGTGACATGAGTGGCTAGAAGGTTTAGTGCAATGCGTCACTGGGTCCATGACGTCTTTGTCTTCAATACTAGTGACAGCTAGTAGCGGATGAATTGAACCCGGTTTCTGCCCTAAGGTTGAATATGGAGGGCTATTTCTTTTCACCCTTTCTTTTACTTTTCTTTTTAATTCTTCAACCCCTTCTTTCTCCTTTCTCACATTACTCCTTTTTTTCAATCATACCTAAGGACTTCTAGTACTAACAATTGGTGATGTCCTTGGGTAGATCCCTCCGGCTCTGGCGGATCATAGGACGAATTTCCTATTCTTAGTCACCTTATAACTCCATGACTGTCCTATTGTTGCCATAAAACCGTTTTTCTTGAAAATCTCTCAGAATGTTTATGATAGAAAACATGTTTGGAACACTCCGAGAGTTTTATATTTTCGAAACACCCCCTTCACATGTGCTTATAAGTTTTGATGTAAATTTGCACATAGAGGGTAGAGTTCGCACTTTTGAATTGATCGACTTTAAATGAACTAGACCGATTCGAGACACGTTTACATCACTAGAGAACTAGCTTGAAATTATTACCCGTCCTGGTCAAGTCCATAGAAAGTTTCTCGAGATGGTACATAATTCTGACTTTGATTCCCGTCAATTCATTGGTTCTGTCTGAGTCGAGCTCATTATGAGATTCAAACCACGATCATTAAACTTTTTGATCACATTTTAATCACGTCTCCTCCCCCTCAAAAATAGCATATAGGTGATATTTTTGATATCATCGGATTAAACAACATTTTAGAATCTTTTGGGGAGACAAACGGATTTGATTTAAGCATGAATTTGGAACATTTTTGGTTTTATACTCCCTCTTTAATAAAGCATAATCAATTAAAGGGTTTTAGAGGGAGTTATCTTGAGCACAAAATTTTTTGAAAGATTTTGAAAATCTTTTTGAACAATCTTGAAAAGGTGCTCAAGATGATGATGATTTCTCACCATTTTTAAATGTAGTGCACTGAAGCATACACTTGTGATTTTCATTAAAAGCACGAGTTTTGATCTGAAAAAATCAAAAGTCATCATTTCGGTCCGGGTTTCGTACTGATGTATACGAAATCCATTTTTGAAGAAATTTTGAGAAACGACATGTTTTGAAAAACATTATAAATAACTCTCGCTCAAGCATCTGTACATGCCCGTATCATTGTTGAATGACATTTCTAGAAACGTCTGAATATCGATTATCTGAGAGACATGTCGTAGAAGAATATTTTTGGATTTTGATTTTATTGTTTTCTATTTTTTAAAGTTTTATATTTTTATATTTTGCTTTTGTTGGTTTTTCAAATTTTGTATTTTGTTTTTCAAAATATTTACAAATAAGCTTTGGAAAATCATTTTCAAGAAGATTAGAAGACGTTCTAACTCCTCGGGGTTAGGCTTCGCATTCAATTCGTCGAACTAAATACTCAAACCTATCTTTTGGAAGGGCTTTAGTTAATAGATCGGCGAGTTGGTATCGATCTTCACGAAGAATAATTCAACGATACCATTTTCGACGTACTCTTTGATGAAGTGGTAGCGGACACGGATATGCTTAGTCTTTGAGTGATGAGCAGATTGCATGATATGGCTATGGCACTTTTCGAGTCACAATACATAGGTATTTTATCGAAAGTAAAGCCATAATCGTGAGTTGTGTTCTCATCCATAGAACTTGAGCACAACACGCAGATAGAGACACATACTCGCCTTCGACGGTTGATGCGGGCAAAGGCAATCTTGTTTCTTTGAAGACCGACTTACTAACTTTTCACCCAAAATTGTGCTCCTCCCGATGTACTTTTTGTCAGAACTTGATCACTGCGTGGTCCGCATCTAAAAGGAAATTAGATCAACCAGTTCCTTCGGATACCAAAGTCCCATGTGAATGGATGTCTTGTGCACCGAAGATCCGTTTAACCTCTTTGAGGTGCGATTCGGTAGGCTTTGCACGAAACCGTGCTAATAAGCAAACAAACAAAATGAATATCGGGTCGACTAGCGAGAAGATACATGAGAGAACCAATCATGCTCCGATATTTCTTGGATCAATAGGTTTCCCAAACAAATCGGCTCTAATTTTTGGTGAAGTTACCATTGGTGTTCGACCGAGTCACAATTATCCATACCATGTTTTTCAAAATCTCGGTTGTGTATTTAGCTTGATTTATAAAAATTCCATGAGGGACCGATGTATTTGTAAACCAAGAAAGAATTTTAGTTCCCCATCATGGACATTTCAAATTTACTTTTCATGAGATTTTCAAAATGTTTTGAAAGATTCGGATTCGTGGACCCAAAGATGATGTCGCCCACGTAAATTTGAACAATCAAAATGTCGTTTTGCTTTTTGTGTAAACAAGGTAGGATCAACTGTTCCTTTGGTGAAATTGTTTTGAATAAGGAAAGAGGATTCGTCATACCACGCTCTCGAGCTTGTTTTAAACCATAGATTGCCTTTTTGAGTTTGTAGACGTAGTCCGGATGTTCCAAGTCGATGAAGCCTTCGGTCGACTCACGACACTTCTTCTTTCGAGTTCCATTCAAGAACGCGGTCTTAATGTCCATCGATAAACCGTGATGTTTTTGTGAGTCGCATATGCCAAGAATATCTGATCGCCTCAAGTCTAGCTACCGGCGCGAATGACTCTTCAAAGTCTATCCCTTCCTCTTGTATGTATCCTTTGGCCACAAGACGAGCTTTGTTGCAAATTACAGTCATCTCTTCATCCCTTTTGTTCTTCCATAACCATTTGAGATCAATGACGCGAATGTCAATTGGACTTGGAACCATATGCCAAGAGTCATGAAGACGGTATTGGAGAAGTTCCTCCTGCATCGCTTCTATCCATGCGGGTTCTGCCATTGCCTCACGAATGTTCTTTGGCTCGATATTGCTAATTGAGCAAAGGTAAATGCACAAGTCACAATCGGTGGCAAGTTGACGTCTCTTCTGAATTGGCCTTGAAGGTTCACCAATAACTTGTTCAATTGGGTGGTATTTTGTCCACTTTAGAGTAGAAGGATACCGTTGGTTAAACGTATGCGAGTTAGATGGTTCTCGTAAGCTTGAAGAAGATTCAGCTGATTCCGTAGCAAACGGGTTTTCAAATAAGTCGTCATCTAACGTTGCATTGTTCAGGTTTTGGTTTTGCTCATCAACTGCTGGTAGAACGAGTGCAAGAACTTGAGTAGATGTAGATGATGTTGATGGAGTTGGTGCATTGGTTTCGACCGTTGTAGATGCATCTTCTGTTGGTGGTGGAGGATGATTTTGAGCGGGTGCAGCGGAATGATGGTTTGATGCATTTGTCGAAGTTCCACCATAGTATTCATCGAACATTAACTCAAGAAATTCTCCCATTCTTGTTCTTTAGGATTGTCAAACGAAGTTGATTGAGCTCTTTGAGGTACGAGTCTGAATCGATGTGTCCGTAAGTCTGCGGGTTTAGTGCGGGTTCTAGAGCGAGTCTCTCGAAGCCATTTGTGAAAGTTCGTCAAACTTCACATTCATCGTCTCCATGATCCTCCTAATCCTTCATTATACACCACAATGCCCTCGAGTTATCTCGAATATCCAATGAAGATTCCAATATCACCTTTGCTTTCGGTTTTCCAAGATCTTCTTTGTCATTCGTAGGATAGCACAAAGCGCCAAACACGTGAAAGTAAGAGATATCCGGTTTTCTCATTGTTCACAATCTCATATGGGGTTTTATTGAATCTTGGATGGATGAGGATCGGTTCGAGTGAAACAAGCGTTGGGCAACAAAGATCGCCCACGTAAATAACGGTGCACTAGAATAGATTAGCATTGTGTGAGCAACTTCCACAAGAGTACGATTTCTTCTTTCAACTACCCCATTCTGCGGTGGAGTTCTAACGGTGATGTCGATGAGTAATTCCAACATCTTCAAAATAAGTTCTTAACTCACGATTAGTGAATTACGTGCCGTTCTCTGTTCTTGCAACCCTTCGGAGTTTGAAGAAGTACTTGAATACGCTTGTAAAGGTGATGATGATGCCCGGTGCTTCGTCTTTTGATCTCGAAACTTAACCCATGTATATCTTGAATAATCATCGGCGATAACAAGAATATACTTTTTCCCATTAATGCTTTCAACTCTCATTGGGCCACATAAGTCCATGTGCAACATATGCAACTTAGCTTCCGAACTAGGTACGGATTTGGGTTTATATGATGCTCTTTTGCTTTTCCTTGTTCGCATGATGGACATAAGTGATCCTTGGTGTATTTGAACTTTGGAAGTCCGTTGACGATGTTGTCTTTGGCAAGATTGTTGATGGTGTCAAAATTGAGATGGGATAATCGTGCGTGCCACAACCAGGTGAGTTCCGGATGCTCGTGTCATAAGACATATTGGTGATGAAGAGGCCATTTTGTTGATGTCGATAGCATACAAGTTTGTATCACGATTCCCGATTAAGAGATCGATGCCATCCAAGTTTCTAACGAAGCAAGCATTTTTCCTAAAAGCAACCTCTAAATCGCATCACGTAATCGCCCTGATCGAAAACAAATTATGTCCCAACCCTTCGACATAGTAAACCCGAGTGATCAAATAATTTCCAAAAGGTAGATCTCCATAACCCATGATAGTTGCTACATGATCATTTCAAACGTCACGGTTCCATGAATTTCGAGACGAAATTGATCGCAGACTTGATTCGGTCATGTGCTTGGAGCAACCAGTCGATGATCCAAAGACAAATTTCGATAACACCGCCGATTCTTGAAAAATAATATTGTGGAAACCGTTTGGATTTAGGTTCCTTTGGGTTGGGGTAAAACTCGAGCACACTCAACGAGGTTTGTTCGAGGAATTCGGTTTATCATTCATTGTACCATTCTTGAGTGTGAAAGTTCTACTGTGGGTTTCCAAATATCATCCCTAAAGTATACACGTTGGTTCTGTCAAGAGTGTAAAGCCTAAGTTTTGCAACTAGTCTTCCTACTCGTTTAGCGTAATTACTTTTTGGGACGTTCTTCTTAACAGCTTATCATTCACATTCTTAGAAACACAATCATCTTGAACATTTAAAGATTTCTTGCAAGTTAAACAAAGAGATTCAACACATTCATTAGACTTAGCAAGTTTCATAGGTTCGGTACATTCGGATGAAATGTCTTTCATATTCAAAAGTCAGTAAATTCCTAGGGTGTTCTTCTACTTTCTTCTCTTTATTCAAGCTACTACTCCTAGAGGCGATCGAGACTCTATTGTTCCTTGTATTGCTCTTAGGCTTTAGTCTGCTGCTCCTAGAGGTGCTTTCTAGTCTGTAGAAGGTAAGGCACACGCATTAGGATTCACATTTTTACGAAGGAGGTGGTTTCACTATCCTAGTCTCTTTAGATGTGGAGGCGGGCGCATTAGTGGTACTCATCTTAAAAAGGCCAGTGCTAAAACTTTTGGATTCTCGATAACCGCTTTCCTTTATCAACATTATGTTTAGGCAAGGCGGTGGAGTGGTGGTTTTGATGAAACATTTTCTCATTGACTTTGGAGGAGGCATAAAGCAGACATTTTAGGTTTTGAAACCGGTTTGGGAACATTTGCTTTCTCCGCATCAATGGTTTTTAATCACTTTTCCTTGCCTTTCCTTTTGACTTTCGGTGAGCCCTCAAAAGATCATTTTCGCTTTCATGTCATTGTAGGCACGCTCATACGACGGTTTGTCATACTTGCATTCCTCTTTTTCGATCAAGTTGTTTAAAATATGAGATATTTTCTTTTCAAGTTTAGCAAGAGCATTTTCATATTTTGAAACAATTTCGTGGTCTCGATCGAGTCTTTCATGATCTTCAACGAGAATATGTTTGCAAAATAATGGACATAATATCGATGAGTCGAACATCTTCAAGAGAGAATCATTTAACTTTTCCAAAACGTGAATGTGTTCAACACTTGTCATTAGCTTGCTTTACCGGATTTATGGTCCTTGACAAAGTCATTGTTTCTCTCAAAAGGTTTGTTCAAAATAATTTACCCTTGTGTTGATGTTATTCAATTGAGGGCAATTTCAGTTCAAAAACTTTTTCTTCAATATCAAAACTATTAAACCGGATGTTGGTTGTAATATGAGTTTTATTTTACGATCTCTTGAAGTCTCCCAATTCTAATTTTAATATCGTCTAAAATGCTTCGGCATCACTTGTGTTAAAAGGATTGTTTGAAGACAATTTTTCGATTTTGAAAAAGATTTTGAGACAACTCTTGGTTTTGAAACCGATTTTGAAACAGATGTTGACACTTTGTTTGAAACACTTGGTGTGGTGGAAAAGCGTTGATTGTTTCGTATGAGAAACAAACGAAATACCATTAATTTTGTTCCATTTGTTATAATCAATAGGTTTTATTTCCGGATGTTTTGTTTCATTTTGATCTACTCTCCTCGAGATAGTTCCAACGTTTCAAGCGAATCATGCACAATTATGGGTTCATGCAATGGTTTTCCATTGTTCAACACATTCGAGATTTCGAGCTTTCTTGAGAAAACAAGGAGGTGAGTTACCAAGAGCCATTTTGTGAGTTGTATGAAAATCGGATTTACTTGATTAGAAAGCCTTTTGTTTGTCTTAGCGGAATGACCCGTTGTAAGAAGTAAATTGTCCAATTTTTGATCATTTCATTTTGTCCGTAATCTCATCAAGAAGAGAATCTTCTCGTTTTGAAAAATCGATAATCAACTTCTTCTTCTCTTTTCAAGATCGAATACATTGCTTTTGTTTAGAAAGTTGGTCATTGAGTTGAAATTTCCTTGTTTAAAGATTTTATTTTCAAGTTGATTCACATCAAGTGTATCATACTTGATTTGCAATTGTTTTCTCTTAAAATGTAATCTCGATAACCAATTTCTAATTCGATATTTTGTTTGTATGAAATTCATAGGCTCTGGCGTTCTCTTTGTAACTCTCAAGCTCGTGGTCAATTTAACATTCGCGGCCTTAACCCGCGATTGACCTTCTCGACTTTCTCAATTTCAATGCCACATTTATTGATTAATGATTCAAAATAAGCACGCGTTTCCTCATCGATCTCGATATTTTGTGCCACACGCCTCCATTAGGATCCACATCGGAGTTTCGAGTTAGTATTGCTACAACTCGGATTGTCCATATATGTATCATAAGTAGGTCTTGGCGTCACGCACTCGCATTTGTCATGAGTAAACACATCAAATATGACATTGTTATAGCATGGATCAATGATTGGTACCTCGAGATACGGTATTGGCGTCATAGGCAGGAGGTGCGTCCGAATCGATGTCGTACTTAGTCTCCTCAAGATTTGCCATGAATATGCGATTCGCATTGATTTCCTCGAGGTCTTCCAAATCATCCACGATAGCGAAAAATCATTTTCCTCAAAGACTCAACCGCATCCCCGCTTGCTTTTGTGCTAACAAAGATAGCTTTCGAAGAAACTCAAGATTCTTCTTGTGCGGCTTAGTGGGACAGATTTCGTGCCATGTGACCCATTCCTTGACAGTTATAACACTTAACCCGATTCCCCGATTCACATTTCCATAATTCCCAACGATCGGAGTCAGCAGATTCCATTCGATTACCCAACGCTCTATTCCCAACATTCGACCCATCCGGTTACCCCGATTCGAACCGCATGATTACCCATGCGACATCCAAGAGTATATCCTGCGATTCCCAATAACTCCAACCATTTGACCTTGATTACCCATATTCACACCGGCCGTGCAATTTGCTGTTGCAGTGTTTGTGAAATCCTTTGGTTGTTGTTAGTTGGTGTGGAATAGCGACTTTTTAGTCGTTACCCAAGAAAGAGTATATCATTGCAAGGTCGCTTCTTGGTCGGTTCGGGATCGATGATTCCGTGTTCTGGTATTGTTGATCGGATAAAATTGTTGTTGTGGTTGTGGAATGTATTGTCGCAAGTTGTTGTTGTTGGAAGATGATGAAGCTTGTTGTTGTGTATTCACCGGAGTTTGAGTCTTTGCAATGAGTGCCAATGGATCATGATTCTTTGCCAATCTTTCTTTCCCGACTTCATTCACTTCACTTGGTTTTGTTTGTAAAATCGTTGAGTTGATCAAAGTTCACCGATGTAAGTCTTTTGTTTGGTTGACAATAGTGACATATCGTCCCCATTCTTCCGGAAGATTGTTCAGAACTTGATGTTTTGAGCGATAGTTACGGTGTCGACTTGTTTCGATTAGCTCATTCATCAAAGTGCAAAACCTTCCATAGTATGATTCAATGGATTCTTACGGGTGGAAGTAAACTTTTCCCATTCGGTTAGCGACTTGTTCTCCATGTCTTGTTGACCAATTTACATTCCATGACAAAGCCGTCTTACACGTTCCACATATCGAAAGCGGTTTCACAACTGCTCACCGCAAAGAAAGATATCTATTGGTAAACCCGGTTGGACAATATGAATTGCCATATCATCGCATCAACTTGCTTTTGATCCTCTGCGGTGTATTCGATTCGGTTTGAGTATGAAAAGATGGTGGGATGTCGAGTTCCATGGTCCTGGATTTTCGAGGCTTGAAGGGTCCATTCTGAATGGAGTTAATCATGAGTTTTCCATTAGGTTTAGTCTTGATGTAACGGAGCATACGACTTGACCATTGAAGATAACCACCTTTTGCCAACATAGGAGGTCGGTTTTCGGCACCGGCTGCATGAATGTCTTGTTGAGTTGCCATTGATGAAGGTATGATCTGATAAAGTTGATGTAGGATCGATTCAACGATAAAGGAGTTGTGGTTGATGAAGATTAAGCTCGGTTGAGGTGTTTCTGAAAGTCGTACTCGTAACCTTGGTTCTTAAAAAAATTTCGCCCAAAATTTGAAATTTACTATAAAAATCAATTCTAAGGTCGTATGAAAATTTTGAGTTATGACAATTTTGACGCCAAATTTGACCCGAAAAATTTGAATTTAGGCCTAAAAATTTAAATTGTTGACCAAAATTTTCACAGTTAAACCAAAATTTGAATTTCGCGTAAAAATTAAACGTTTAGTCTCCTCAAAAATTTAAATTTTACTCAAGTTTTCCCGCCAAAAAACTTAGGCGAGACAATGTGGTTACGAGTGAGCGAGGCTTAGGCGTAGAGATTGTGCTTATGCGTAGGATCTTATGCGTAATCGCCTTAGGCGAGGATTCCTTATGCGTAAATGATTCTTACGCGTAACCTTAAGCTTATGCGTGACAAAAGTTACTCGTAAACCTTACGCGTAATTGTGAAGTTATGCGTAGAGTTACTCGTAAGCTTTTAGCTTATCGTAAACTATGGTTAAGAACCAAAATCCTTTACACCGTCACATCGTAGGGATATCCACAAGTCGAAGTGTTCCACACACTTATCCAAGTGAGGAAGCACCGAGTAACCGTTATAGCTCAAGATTCTTCACCAAAATGTTATGTGTAGAAAACTAGGGTTTTGACTTTTGACTTCTACGCGTAAGAAATTTCCAACGATTCAAATGATTTCTTTTGCACAGATAGCCTTAAAAACACTCGAATAACCAAAAAAATTTGACCTTTTTCACCCAAAGTGCTTAGAAAAGTTACGAGTAGAAATGACCAACAAACCAAAAACGAGTTTAAAACTTAACCAAAACGCGTAAAGCTTCAAACTTTTTGCAAAAAACTGAAACTTTAGCACCAAATAAACCTTAAACCACAAGAATCTTGAATTTTTAAGTGCAAAAATTAAAGTTTTAAGCGTGACAAATGACTAACGAGAGCCTTTATGCGTAACCCTTCAAAACAAACACAAACACTCCTAAACCATTGTTAGGCGATTGATACCAATTGTAGGACCACTACTGTAACATCCCCAATTTTGTGATACGCAGCGGAATTCAAACTGGGTGTTACTTCATGGCACAACAGTCATAACAATAGAAAACGAACTCTAATGGAGTCGTTTTAAAAGATTTATCATTCAATTTATATAAATATCAGAGTTTACAAAGATGAGGTCCCAGATGGTTCCATTGTTTACAAAATACATTAAATAGGTTTTCGAATGATAATAAAATTTATAGCCTTCTTGAGTATCCGTGCTCCTCCGTGCCGACCTCGTACAATATGGACACGAAATACATGCTTAAGCTCACAACACAAAGGTTGAGTGAAATTCATAGAGTTTAGCAAATCAGTTGAACACATAATGTTTGTAGTGTGAGTTATAGATTCACACCAATGGTTTGAAAACAAAACAGTTATTATTGCACTAAGCTCATGATGAAACCAAATTATGTTGGGTGCCACTACCCAAAGTTATGTTGGGTGCCTATTCCCAAAGATATGTTGGGTGCCTCAATACGTGATACTTGAGCCCGCTTTTGTTTGATACGGCTGCCTCAATACGTGATACTTGAGCCCGCTTTTGTTTGATACGGCTGCCTCAATACGTTGTGATACTTGAGCCCACTTTTGTTTGATACGGCTGCCTCAATACGTTGTGATACTTGAGCCCGCTTTTGTTTGATACGGCTGCCTCAAGTATATGATACTCAAGCCCGCTTTGGTTTGATACAATTATATATGCACATAATTATATAAATGCAATTCACGTATAGCAATATTGTTACTTAGCATAAATAAACATTCAATTCAGATAAACATATAGTTTCAAAGCAATGTGTTCGGTTTAAAAATAAAGCATGTATCTCCCCCAAGGGTTTGTAAAACAATTAAGTAATAGAAAGTGGGGCTATGAACTCACCTCAAAGTAAATGATAGCAAATGCATAATGAGAATGATGGATATGCCGTGAGAACTTCTACGAGCAACCTAGAATAGAATGTCAACTCTTAGGTTCGGAATAACGACGCGAAATTATAAACATGCCTATATACGTCCTTATATTGATCGTGATGTAGTATTTGTAAGTTGTTTATAGAAATGGTTTTAGTTTGTATATCTCGTACTACCGTTCGGGCCATCACAATTCAGAGGTCATGCAGTAAATGTTCGATGAGCTAGGACACTTTAAATCGTAAATCCAGCAACTCGTCGATACATTTTACTCAAATGAAACCCCTCACATGAAGCTCCCTACTATTGTAGCACTTAATACGTAAAACATGTATTTTAATTACTTGATTATATGATATATTAAGAGTTTATAAATACAATAAATAAACTAACAAAGTTTATAAGTATTTAAATAAGTTTGAGTTTTATAAATACTTACCTAAATATAGAATGCTTGAGTATTACGGAAGAAAGAAATATAAGCGAAGCTTCGACGTAGAATTTGCAATCTTCAAAAACCCAAGGCTATTAGAAGATTATAACAATACCTTCTTGAGAACCCGAAGATGAAATGAAGATTATAACAACGTCTTTTTGGAGACTTGAAGTTATTTGAAGATTATAACGACTCTTTCTTGAAAACTTCCAAGAACGAAGATCAAACGCTAGTTTTCTTCAAGAACACATGAATGTTCTTACAAGATATATAAGAAATGCCCTAGGGTTTAGGACTTTAGATGATAAGAAGGGGTGGTGCAAGAAATTATGAAGGTTTATGCTTGGTATTTATAGGCTAGAGATTTTAGTTAACTATATATTGGGTTAAAAACTAACAATGGTTAAATTTACACATGTAAATGATCTAAAGGAAGCATGCTTAGGATTTTGACACCAAGGTGATGACTCCCCTCCCTAATTTCGTTCATATAGAGATAAGATGACTTAGGTGGATAGTTTTGGTATTATCTTGATTACGGAGTGAGTTTTGGTTCCGTTAAATGCTAACCGAAGCCATAAAACGTAAAACCGGGTATCGTAATAATATGAAACTTGCAGGAATGATGAAACTCATCATTATACTCCATCTAAAAATATAAAATGGGTGATAAGTCTTATTGGGTGCAAAAACGCCGCTTAAAGTCGAAATACGGGTCAAAAACGCGTAATTGCAGCTTATCGAAAAGAACGAAATTTCGTGGAAATGACCGTGAATTTATTTAGAGTAGACTAAAATTAGTCTAAAAGTGATATGAGATGTCAAACTTTGGTTTTCGTCATACGCGGGATAACTTAATGATTATCGTGAAGTTTAAAAGTTACGCGATTTAAGCAAAACGTAGAACGTACAAGCTTAATTTCTTTATGGTCAAAGGGAGGAAATATGTTTGACTTTTCCAAAAATGTAAAAGTGTCAAAAACATATTAGAAACACAAGGAGAATCGTTAAGCACAGGTGTAAGTAGAATTGTTTAAAACGTAAGTTTAGTTTTGTTCTCTGTTGGGCTTATTTGGTAATATTAAAATAATAAATCTTAAAAATTCTCAAATTAATCATGAGTGATCTAAATATTTATCGATGCGAGGAAAATTGTCGAGTTGATTTTCGTTATATGCGTGATGTTTAAGCGGTGGACCGTCTAAAACGAAACTTTAAAACGATGTTTACTTAATAACTTTTGCGAAAATGATCTAACGATGGTCGAACTCTCAGGTTATTACTAAAATAATTTATCTTACGAGAATGTGGATTAAAAATTTTACGAGATGAATAGTGAAAGTGAATAGTAAATTTTCAAAAATATGAAAAGTAACCCGAAAAATGCGCGTTGTTACAGTCTCACCACCTTAATAGGAATTCCGTCCCGGAATTCAGTGTGTGTTACTAATGTTGAAGTGTCTAGGAAAATATATTTATAAGATAATTTTTAGAGACTATTGTATAACTTACAATATCTGAGGAGTAGTTGAGACCATTGTGCAACTCACAATGTTTGACAAATAGTGGAGAAACCATTGTGTAACTCACAATGTCTTGAGAAAGGATGGAGAGATCATTGTGTAACCCACAATGTCTTGAGAAATAAATGAGACCTTTGAGGATTTACGATTGTCCGAGAATGTAATAGAGACCACCGTAGGATTTACGATTATGCGAGATTGTAATAGAGACCATTGTATCTCACAATGTCTAGGAAGTAGGAAAGACCATTGTAATCGGTTACAATGTCTTGGATAAAGTTTCGTAATCCTAAAAAGCACGAGTAGATGCATGATTGGGAGATTAGGAAAATATGATTATGCCGTAATGCCTTAGGATAAGCATACGCAGATATGTTTAGTACATTGTTTATGATTGAAATTATGTCAAGTGTATATATCAATATACTAGTATGTTTATATAGCTTAAAAAGCCTAAAAGTCACATAATCGTCTGGAGGATGGAAGGCACGGAGAACGGAAGGCTATAAAATGTTTTGCTTGTAAAAGTAGTTATAGTTTAAGTCTCAATTAGACCCGTTTCTATAATCGTGGCTCGATACCAATCTGTAACACCCCAATTTTGTGATACGCAATGAATTCAAATTGGGTGTTACTTCATGGCACAACAAATATAATAATAGAAAACGAACTCTAATGGAGTCGTTTTAAAAGATTTATCATTCAATTTATATAAATATCGAGTTTACAAAGATGAGGTCCCGATGGTTCCATTGTTTACAAAATACATTAAATAGGTTTTCGAATGATAATAAAATTTATAGCCTTCTTGAGTATCGTGCTCCTCCGTGCCGACCTCGTACAATATGGACTGAAATACATGCTTAAAGCTGTCAACACAAAGGTTGAGTGAAATTCATAGAGTTTAGCAAATCGCTTGAACACATAATGTTTGTAGTGTGAGTTATAGATTCACACCAATGGTTTGAAAACAAAATGATTATTATTGCACTAAGCTCATGATGAAACCAAATTATGTTGGGTGCCACTACCCAAAGTTATGTTGGGTGCCTATTCCCAAAGATATGTTGGGTGCCTCAATACGTGATACTTGAGCCCGCTTTTGTTTGATACGGCTGCCTCAATACGTGATACTTGAGCCCGCTTTTGTTTGATACGGCTGCCTCAATACGTTGTGATACTTGAGCCCGCTTTTGTTTGATACGGCTGCCTCAAGTATATGATACTCGAGCCCGCTTTGGTTTGATACAATTATATATGCACATATTTATATAAATGCAATTCACGTATAGCAACATGTTATTTAGCATAAATAAACATCCGATTCGAGATAAACATATAGTTTCAAAGCAATGTGTTCGGTTTAAAAATAAAGCATGTATCTCCCCAAGGGTTTGTAAAACAATTAAGTAATAGAAAGTGGGGCTATGAACTCACCTCAAAGTAAATGATAGCAAATGCATAATGAGAATGATGGATATGCCGTGAGAACTTCTACGAGCAACCTAGAATAGAATGTCAACTCTTAGGTTCGGAATAACGACGCGAAATTATAAACATGCCTATATACGTCCTTATATTGATCGTGATGTAGTATTTGTAAGTTGTTTATAGAAATGGTTTTAGTTTGTATATCTCGTACTACCGTTCGGGCCATCACAATTCAGAGGTCATGCAGTAAATGTTCGAGGAGCTAGGACACTTTAAATCATAAATCCAGCAACTCGTCGATACATTTTACTCAAATGAAACCCCTCACATGAAGCTCCCTACTATTGTAGCACTTAATAAGTAAAACATGTATTTTAATTACTTGATTATATGATATATTAAGAGTTTATAAATACAATAAATAAACTAACAAAGTTTATAAGTATTTAAATAAGTTTGAGTTTTATAAATACTTACCTAAATATAGAATGCTTGAGTATTACGGAAGAAAGAAATATAAGCGGAGCTTCGACGTAGAATTTGCAATCTTCAAAACCCAAGGCTATTAGAAGATTATAACAATGCCTTCTTGAGAACCGAAGATGAAATGAAGATTATAACAACGTCTTTTGGAGACTTGAAGTTATTTGAAGATTATAACGACTCTTTCTTGAAAACTTCCAAGAACGAAGATCAAACGCTAGTTTTCTTCAAGAACACATGAATGTTCTTACAAGATCTATAAGAAATGCCCTAGGGTTTAGGACTTTAGATGATAAGAAGGGGTGGTGCAAGAAATTATGAAGGTTTATGCTTGGTATTTATAGGCTAGAGATTTTAGTTAACTATATATTGGGTTAAAAACTAACCATGGTTAAATTTACACATGTAAATGATCTAAAGGAAGCATGCTTAGGATTTTGACACCAAGGTGATGACTCCCCTCCCTAATTTCGTTCATATAGAGATAAGATGACTTAGGTGGATAGTTTTGGTATTATCTTGATTACGAAGTGAGTTTTGGTTCCGTTAAATGCTAACCAAGCCATAAAACGTAAAACCGGTATCGTAAAAATATGAAACTTGCAGGAATGATGAAACTCATCATTATACTCCATCTAAAAATATAAAATGGGTGATAAGTCTTATTGGGTGCAAAACGCCGCTTAAAGTCGGAAATCGGGTCAAAACGCGTAATTGCAGTTTATCGAAAAGAACGAAATTTCGTGGAAACGACCGTGAATTTATTTAGAGTAGACTAAAATTAGTCTAAAAGTGATATGAGATGTCAAACTTTGGTTTTCGTCATACGCGGGATAACTTAATGCTATATCGTGAAGTTTAAAAGTTACGCGATTTAAGCAAAACGTAGAACGTACAAGCTTAATTTCTTTATGGTCAAGGGGAGGAAATATGTTTGACTTTTCCAAAAATGTAAAAGTGTCAAAACATATTAGAAACACGAAGGAGAATCGTTAAGCACGGGTGTAAGTAGAATTGTTTAAAATGTAAGTTTAGTTTTGTTCTCTATTTGGGCTTATTTGGTAATATTAAAATAATAAATCTTAAAAATTCTCAAATTAATCATGAGTGATCTAAAATTTATCGATGCGAGGAAAATTGTCGAGTTGATTTTCGTTATGCGCGTGATGTTTAAACGGTGGACCGTCTAAAACGAAACTTTAAAACGATGTTTACTTAATAACTTTTATGAAAATGATCTAACGATGGTCGAACTCTCAGGTTATTACTAAAATAATTTATCTTACGAGAATGTGGATTAAAAATTTTACGGGATGAATAGTGAAAGTGAATAGTAAATGTGAATAGTAAAATTTCAAAAATATTCGAGTTGATCAGCTGAAAGATTTGGGTAAGTTATTGGTTTTGTATTGTCTTTGTTGCATTGAATTTGTTTCATAAGATTTTGTCCTTTGACCAAGAAGCTTTAGTAATGATTTAGGGAAACAAGCAATGTGTGGAAGGAACATTTGAAGAAAGAAGATGCAGTGAAAACTGAAGCTTAGCAAGAGATCATACCTAACAACTTGAAAAAAGTTGAAACAATGCTTTGGAAAGATTTACGAAAAAAAATTTGAATTTGATTTATAATAAGGAATTGTTGCTTATGAATTTTTTACGCATATGAGCATATTTTGCTAATGTTTAGAAGGATATATAGTATGCTCTGTGACAACTTATATTTATAACAAATGAGTAGCCAAGGTGCGTTTGGAAAAATTCATATAACTTATTTTATAAGGCTTTGTCGAGTATAATACAGGAGATATTATTTAGATTTTCTTTACACAGCTTATAGTGAAAAGGCTCATGCTTTATTCAGATATAAGAATATGCGAAACATCAAATATATACTGATAATAATTGCATGGAAGGAACTTGGCCTTGAATATGATGAAGATATATGTGTGAGTTTGAAGTGCCACCTCCCCTGTCCATATTATACTATATATAATAGAGTGTCAATAACGATCCACATCCTAACGTCAAATTTGCGTCATCAGCCATTTTCCATTGCGTTAGCCCAGCCCAGGTAAATTGTTACCCCATATTTTGTGCCGTTTGAAATCGAAATAACATTTGCCACCGCCTGTGTTGTCACACTTATCTTATTTCCTTCTTTCTTCGCAAACTACTGCTGACGTGTGCTCCGGAACTGCTGCGGTGTTTTCCGACTTATCTTCCGTTTCTGCGTTTAATTGTCGTAGGTAAAAAGGTTGTATCAGTGGTCATGGTGGTTGCTTTGTTGGTTTATGTACGTGGGTCATTGTTGAAGGAAGAACAAAATGTAAATCTATTTCTATTTAAGTGTGCGGTATGCGTTTGATGAGGGTGCGAAAGTGACTGCATAATAAAAGTAGGGTATTGACATTAAGGTTAGTAATTTATAGCGACTAATATTTAGGTTATTTGCTTGGTTTGTGTGCAAGGTAGACCGACTGGGCTGGTAAAGTAGTACAAACGGATGACTTTGTTACTAATATTCTCTGGGATTGTTATTGAATTAAGATAGTAATAGTCTGTTAATAAAAAGATAGTAACAGAACATGTTTGACAACATCAACAAGTCGACTCTTTTGGATGCGTTTTTTTAGTTGTTATACTTTTGTGATAAGTGTTGGTATATGTGCATCTTCTATGTGCATTTGCTATTGTTGTTTGCCTTTGGGTTCTTTGCTTAATTATGCGAACCAAAAGCAAGGCTGTGTGTAGAACCTATAGGGACCAAGGGTTGGAGCAGGATGGGTGTCTTAGTCCTGTTTCTGATATGGGTGTCGAATGCGCTTTGCCTTCTGGTAATTGTGAAAACTCCGTACCTTTGATTGATACTCCTATAGATGTTGTTGATTCGTTGCATTGTACTCAGAGTGTTTTTCAAAGCCCCATTAACAGGGAGGGTGTCATGGGTATACCGCTCCGTTCATCGAGTGGTATAACGATAAACGATCCGGATCCATTACACGCGAGGGCGTCATACTGTTTTCTGGAAGCGGCTTTGGATGCATCCGTCGATGGTAAGGGGAAGAGGAAAATCGATGATACGTCGACTGATCCATTTACTGGTATGCTTACATACGCTTCTACCGTCTTTTATTTGTACATTGTTGTATTTATATTTGCGATTTTTTCAGTCTGCTTTACGTTTACAGCTTGCTATACTACGGATGCCTCTGCCTCTACGAGTTTTGCGGCGAATGAAGGTCTTGCAGCTGTTGATGTGGCTGTCTTGGTATGTATTCACTAACATTTTGCGATACATTTTTGGCATTGGGTATAACTGGGTGAATGTCTTGTACTGAGAACGAGCGGGTTTTGATCTTGATGAATTCTGATGCATCGTAATAGTGGTTCCCTGATGAATCGTTTATGGCCTATATAATCACACAAGGGCAATTTGTGATGGATCCTTGAGATGGTGATCGATATCGCTTTAGGAAAAAAGATATGTAGCAACATAAATATCTTGAACATTTGTTTCTGGTACTAATGTAGAGACGAATGTAACATGATCTTACTATAAGCAACATAAATATCCTAAAAAAATTGAAACTTGATCGCACTTTGGATTAAATCATGGCATAATACATATATATATATATATATATATATATATATATATATATATATATATATATATATATATATATATATATATATATATATATATATATATATATATATATATATATATATATATATATATATATATAATCAATCAATCAACCATGTATTTTGGGATTTCCCGTTTTAATACAACTTCATGTGTTGTTTGTCAATGAACCAGCAACGGTACACCCGAGTTATGTTTATGCTGAATTATCGGCTCATTCTTTTCTGATTCCTGTTGTTACAGTTCGTGTGGGTGACGTGGAAGGTTCTCACAACGACGCAACTAGTGTGCGTCCGAATCTCTCTATAGCTGATTACCAATGTGAGTTGCCCTGTGTGTTGCCATTGTTAGGTTATGTTGATTCGAGCTATGGTATTGTTCAGTGAACAACTAATATATTGGAAATTCTTTTAGGTGACGCTCATGTGCTTGGCGACAGTTCTTCAAGTTCTCGCGCATACGTCCCCACTACTACATACGGTTACGAGTTCATGCAATGATGCTTTTGTTATTCTTTCCAAAGCTTTTTCCGTTTCAAGGGTGAGAGATATAATAAACGTTTTGTTGCTGCATGTGGCCCTACTGATACGAGTAACCTACATCTTAGAATGAACATACATTCGGCTGCATCCACGTCCAGTTCCCAATGTACTTTTTGTGTTGCACGTTTACGTATCATTGTTTAGTCATTGTCTGTCTTGATACCGGATGAACAATGGTTGTCCATCGTTATTATTGCAAAGACAAGTGCCGGCGTGCGTAAGTTCCCGAGCGACCGTTTCGCGTCGTGTGCCGCAGCCGAGGGCTGCCCGAGGTATGCAGTTATCTTCAGCATTTTCAACTTCTTTCAGATGTGTTTGCTTATAAAGTTATAGATTGAAAATCTGAAAATCTGATAAGCTTATTTAACGGCCTTATGAGCATTATAATGGCTTAAAAGCTTATCAATCCTGAGCTTATGAAGCTCAAGTGGATAAGCTCATAAGCCATTACAAATGAGCAAACAAAATTTAGCAAATTTTCAATATGCTCATAAGCCCATCAGATAAGCTAAATTGACAAAGGAACTTCTCGCATTTTGAAAACTCAATGAGCTAATAAGTCTGTAACAAGCTAATCCAAACATCCCATTAAGGGTATTCAAGTAAATAAGTGAATCTGTTAATGGTCACTGCTAATTCAAATAAATAAGTCAATATATAAATGGTCACTGCTAATTCAAATAAATAAGCTTAAAAATAACTTATGCCAACCGGTAAAAAGGGAAAGCAAATTAGGTTGCCGGTGGTTATGCTGTTGAGCAGCTCCTGTCAAAGTATTCAAAAAGACTTAAAGTTATTTGAATCAGGTGTTGCAGGTCATCCGGATTTGGTAAGTCCTATGTGTGCAGGCCAATGTATGCTTTTTTTTAACTATAATTATACTTCTTATATTTTATTTTAAAAACACATTTGTTGGGTTATATGGCTTTTTAGTCTTTTTGGCTACTTCTTTGTGTCTTCCTGTGCTATGTTGCAGGTCCTCCAGAAGGGTACGTATCACTGGGTCCGTGCAACCGGGTTTGTCATCATTGCAGGGCTCTGTTTTGGCCTCGCCGTATAACATGCACGTACAACCGAATGATCGCTGCCCCGCCGCATCGCAGCGGCTCGCCGCCACCCTCGTTTTGGTAATTTGTGTGTGAAGTTTGATTTCAATTGGTGATAAGTATTTAGAACAAATATTAATTTTAGAGCTTAGATATTTTAGATAATGAAGTGTCTTTAAGTAATAATATGACTCATATAGTTCTGGATGGCTTAAAAAACTGCCCGTTTTGATCTCTTCTATTCTGATTTTACTTTAATTGAACACTCCCAAGGTTTAAACTTTAATAATTTTTTTATTTATAATTCCTATTTTTTCATAGGAAATGAAAGCTATCAATGAAGGATTAGAAAAAGTCAGTGACGATGTCAATGGCTGAAAATGATGGACCCGTTTCTGAAATTTTGGGAAGGTAAGAATATCAGTTTGACAAAGTTACTCATCTATCAATTATCTTAATTATTCTACTTTTGATTATAAAGCTATGCAATTTTCAATAGTTAACAAAACGGGTCACATGGGTCAAATAGGTGAGTGTTATGGACTGTCTGTTTGAGTAAAAGAAAAGCTTTAAGACACCCTTTATATGAACTTGTAGCACACATTACTATAAGAATATCAGTTTGAAAAAGTTTTTCATCTAGGTATTATAGTAATTATTCTACTATTTATTATAAAGCTATGCAGTTTTCAATATGTATCGAAACGGGTCACATGGGTGACTATTATGGACAATATGTCTGTTTGAGTAAAAGAAAATCTTCAAGACACCATTTATATGAACTTGTAGCGCACATTAGTATAAGAATATCAGTTTGACAAAGTTACTCATCTAGATTTTATAGTAATTATTATACTTTTTATTATAAAGCTATGCAGTTTTCAATAGGCATCAAAACGGATAAATTGGGTGATTGTTATGGACTATATATCTGTTTGAGTAAAAGAAAAGCTTCAAGACACCCTTTATATGAACTTGCAGCACACATTACTATAGTATAAACACATTTAGGAGACAATGGTTCAAAAAATAAGTTCTTAAACAAGGATTACCATTTGAGAGAAATTACATTCGAGACTGAATTATTTGGAACCAAGACGTTCCTGATATACGCCGAACCTGTTTTTAGCGATGCAGGCAAGAAGACTGGAATAAATTATGTGGGAATGGATATAACTGATCAAGTAAATTCTATATCTTCTTTTTAGTTAAGTTACCTTTATATTCTCAAATTTTGTAGCCATCATTAACAACTGTTTATATAACAATCCATGGTACTTAGGTGAAAAAGCGAGAAATTACATTCGAGCCTGAATTATTTGGAACCAAGATGTTCCTGATGCACGTCGAACCTGTTTTCAGCGAAGCAGGGGAGAAGACTGGAACAAATTATGTGGGAATGGATATAACTGATCAAGTAAATTCTATATCTTCTTTTTAGTCAAGTTACCTTTATATTTGATACGGTACAACGCGCGTTCGGAGTCAAAGGAAACTTCCTTTTCTTCGAGCAAGTTTTTCAACCACCTAGGCAGTGAACCTAATCGTTGTAGTGTAGTATTAGGGTAAGCCTCGAGATTGATATCGTTCTCTAGGGGAATAGAAATGCTATTGAGAAATTACTACGCTAAGGTTGGGGTTGAGGAAAATTATTTTTTATCTTTTTTATATTTTTTAGAAAATTGAAAGGTATGAATCTCGGGGTATTGGATTTGGGGGGTTGGTATTTCTACCGATTACTCCACTATTATCTATTCTAATTAACTAAGCTAAGGGGTAGTCTATGTCTAATTGATGTGTGCTCCTATGATGATTAAAGATGTGTTTACCTAGATGCTATTACTCCCTAGTTATCTCCTATTGATGGTTGAACTGTCACATCCTTATTCTTAACGCGTTCTGTCTTCTAAGGTCGTAGGGTATGCTTTCTTCCCTAACTCTTTGAGACTACCTTAAGGTTATTGCCTACAAAATCTCTAGGATTCATAAACTAACTCTAAGGTTATCTTTGGATTTTTAGCCTACAACAACTCTAGGCGATTATAAACTAATGTTCACAAAGATTACTCAAGCATTAAAAACACAACGAATGACCTATCGCAATACTAGGTCAATTACAATTAAGATAAGAGACAACCAATCAATATTCAATACCTACATTTCATAGATCTAAGCAAACACACAAGTAAATTAGCCGGACATGGAAAACATGCAAGCATACACACATACAATTGAAGACATAATTGAATCAATGAAGTAAATTACTTATTTGTTGTAAAATAGGGTATGAGAACCCTAAGATACTGCCCAAGACAGCCACAAATCGTTATTAGGTTTTACTCCACAAAACTACCTCTCTAAAAGCCTGAAAATTCGAATTCTATATATAGAGTTACAACTTGCGACGGCGTCACTCTTTAAATGTGACGTCGTCGGATCGCCGCCATTAGGGTTTCGTCTTGACCACGTCAACCTTGTGACGACGTCACCTTGTGGTTGTGACGCCGTCGGCTTCATCTTCTGACGCTGTCGGGATCTGAATCTAGGCCGACTGAGTTGTGACGCCCTACTCTTTAAAGCCCGATGTCGTAGGGTACAAAATAGCAATTTCGCTATTGAGCCGTCACAATTTTGGAGCATGTTGCGACGGCATTTCCCTCTAACTGTGATGCCGTCACCTTCAATTCTAGCAGCTTGAATGTCTTGATCTTGACTTGGCCATTTTCTTCATATATTCACGCCTTTTCGTCCGAATAAGTGTCATTCCAGCAATTTGCCTTCAAGAGACCTAAAAAGTGAAAAGGAACGAAATAAAGCAGTAACGGATATAAAAGTGGTCGATTAAGGGCTTAAATGACCCCTCAAAAGTGTACCTTTAAATCCTTATCAAATATCCCTACACTTGGTATTTGCTTGTCCTCAAGCAAATGTGCTTTTGGCCAATTAATTTATAAGTTAGGGGTCATGAATCATTGGTTTAGAATAAATCACAACAAGTATAAGCCCCGCAAAAGTCATAACAAGCACGGAAATTACATACTAGCACCTCACAAGTGGTGTTTGAATACTCTCATCTCTCGGGTGTATATGAAATATATCAAATTAGAAATGGAAGATAAACACTCATTAACCGGTCCTAGTACACAGATTACCATAGGCTTGAGACTAGATCAAACATCCATCGCTTTGGCGTAAGCACCTCGGAAAAACTATCCAAGAGGTCTTTTAAAGGGTTGTAATGTTAGACTTACGGTAGGGAAACAAAGGGTTTGGTTGGATAGGCGATTTAGTGGTGGCAAGTCAAAAATCTTTATGTTACAAGCATGAGAAGAATGGCGTTGCTAAGCCAAGACTCGACACTCTAAACTCTAGATAACTTTGAAACAAACAAACATAAATTTAAAGATAGATGTAGGATGGTAGCCTGTATGTTTTTTTCATTTTTTTTCATACACTTTTACTCTACCATCCTCTACGATAACATCAAAATAATAGGGATTTATAGGCACATCCCTACACTTGAGTTTTTATTACTCTAACACTAATTTGAACCGAATTGAAAAGATCAAATACTTGGAGTACATTATTACGTAAATAAAGGGAATTTGAATTTAACGTTCCTTCCCGTCACTTCATAAAATTTAACTTTTCCCATGAGTCCCAATCGTCCCAAAACTGTATACAAAGTATATGACTCGACTTAGCAACTTATGCAAACAACTAGATAATTGAACTAATGGTTTAGTATGATAACAATAATGCACTAAAAGTGAGTGCATACACGGTAGGCTAAGGCGATTTGGGTGTACACTTGGGGGTGGATTGTAAACAATGCTCTTTATTGATATTCCGGAAAACCGAAAAATCACGAGAACCGCGAAAAGGATAGGCTCTGAGGGGTTAACTAGGGGTATCGTGTACTAAAGATGAGTACAACGCAAGGGTGTGGGGGAATTACCCAACTGATGTGGAAGAAGTAATTATAATACGGGTATCAAACAAGGGTTATCCTAATGCCTCTTATCATTTAGTTATTCCTAACTACACGAGTGTAGTCTCACTAGCGATCTCGGAATGCATCACAAAACAAGTTATAGAATCTATTATAATGCCGGTACACTCTCTAAGCATCAAAGATGAATGCTTTAATTCCTACAAATCTAAGGGCGATCCTCACATTTTGGGGTGGAATTTGAGTAGTAAAGGGTTTTTGTGCTAGTCATATAACTTCTTATCCATGAGACGCTTTATTAAGACTAATGGCCCACTCCTACATGTCATGAAAAATTTTAAATTTGGTGCCAAAATTACCCTAACCGATATTTCTCATGGTTTATTACACAAATGATATTGGACAAGGCAAATAGTCAAGGATAAGCATAGTTTCAAAGTTCCCGTTTTATTTTCCCTCCCTACACTTTAACTGAACATTGTCCCCAATGTTCCCCGAAAGTATCAAAGCTATGATAATGGAAGGTAATTAAAAATGAAAGAAACTAATACTCCCCTGATTAGCTTGGTAGGATCCGTGTGAATTAGTGGTTAAATTCTTCTTCAAGAAGAATGTATGCGTGAAAAGCTCCATCCAATCTTATGTATCTTCTTCTTGATAAATAAAACCAGAACACTTGAAGAAAACAAACGAAACCTTCGCATAAAATCGGCGGTAACACTATATATGACTCTAGGATATAATGCTTGTGGAATGGATGTTTACAGATTTTCTGGAAAATTAAGACCTGAGAAATTCCAAAAATTTATAAGTAGCACACAAAACGAGAAAAAGTTATAATTTGTTTACGCTCCTCATGACGCCGTCGGTTGCGATCTGACGCCGTCAGTTATCTGACAAACCGGTCTGCGATTTTCTGGTAAAAATTCTGGAAAATTTATATCTTTAGAATCTGGAAAAAGTTTCTGCAAAACATCCATTATGACTCGATACAAGCATTTGACTCTAACAAACACACATGTATATCTTTTTAATAATAGTAATTCTCATGTTCACGTTCTTTTTGAAAACGTGTGTAATCCTCCCTACACTTATCCTTTTTGTACAATACCTTTATATGTAATTAAGACGAGGTTAAAGACAAAATAAAGCATTTTCACAAATTCAAACATGAGAATAAACAATCAATAAAAAGATATACGACACACAAACAAGCAAACAATCAAGCATGGGTTGCCTCCCACGAAGCGCTTTTCTTTATTTATGAGTCTTGTAGCTAGACTCGAAGTCGTGCCCTTACGTACCTATATAAGTAAGATTATCCTCAAGAATGTCATAAGGATCAAACTTATCATTTAAGTTCCTAGTGGTACGCTTAGTTCGGTATGCCTTTCCAAACTTTTCTCCATCGGGGTCATAGATCGTTATCCTAATGTGCCACTCTCCATTACCATCACTAGGCGGTCTATCCCAATTCCACTTATGCTTAGGCTTATCGCTCTCAACTTTCCACTTATTCATGACTAGGTTGACGGGCAAGCTTCCTAGGAACTCGGTCATCTTCCTAAACACTAAGGCGTCCTCAAACGGGTTCACTTCCATGTCCTTAGCCAATTCTTTTTCATGGAAAGTTGCTTTACTAGCAAAGGCTTCATCTAGATAGAAAGGTTGTTGGGGACCTATGAAGTCTTTATTAATCCAAGGTTCATATCTAGACGGCGTTCTATCCAACCTGATCTCATGGGGGATTTCCTCTTCCTTGTAGTAAATATGCTTTTTGACATCGTAAATTGACCTAGCACTCCCTTCTCCTACCACTATTTTAGACATCTTACAATCAATGATGGCACTAGCGGTAGCTAACAATCCCCTTCCTACTAACAATGGGCATGTCGGGTCCTTATTCATGTCTAGCACATGGAAATCCGCCAAAACAGTCAATTCTCCCGTGTACTACCATGTCTTTTATTATCTGTGACAACTCGTAATTTCAGGTCATTTCTCAAACTTTGAAATGAAACACTATTCACTCCAAGAGAAAAATCACTATTCATGATTCACTATTCATCATTTTTCGTAAACTAGGTTTACGAGTATCAAATACGCGTAACCTTGAGGATTAAGCTGCGTATTCATGGAACATCATTGAAAACATTTCATATAGACAAGAGTTAGTCTACATATCATCAGTAACATCAATTTCATATTAGTTTATGCATGGGTTTGCATATTTCATTAACGTATGTTTATTTATTAAATAAACGCTATCACACGATCATTTATTTTGAATAATTGATCCGACACTTCCAAAAATTATCCTGATATATTTTTATACTCATTTTAAGACTATAAAAATTATATTATTAGTTTACCCGATGTTTTGAATTTATTTTGTATATAAATTGTTATATATATATATATATTTACGACGGTTTTCGTAAATTCTATTCGATAATTATTTATTCACTCAATGCTTGGGAGAAATGCATTTTTATAATTTTTATGACTTCGATATATTTTATTTGTTCCGTTAAAATCGATTTCTAGCTAACGCTACACTTAATAATTAATTTTATGTACAAACTACACATTATACTTAACCTAAAATACATTTAACTAATAAAAAATTCATCATTTGTCTTCTCATTTTGGTCTTGCCGACCAACACACCCTTGTCATCTCTTTTTATTAATATCTTAATCTTAAATGTAAACCTATCACATTTTTATATCTAGATATTTGAAGTATACAAGTTATTTACTAAATAAAACACACACAAATACATATTGTAAGGTGTAATAGCAAGAAGACACTCTCCCATTTCCTTGTGATTTTTGGCCAAGCTAGGATCAAGAAGAAGAGATCATCATTTTTTCAAAATCAAGTGTTTATCAAGTCCTAGTAGTAATCTAGTTTAGGTTTTGAAATAAAAACCTCAAGATTAATTAGGTATATTTGCAAAAAAACTCTTCAATCACTCAAGTAAGCTTCTAATAATGTTTCCTACTCTTATAAACTCTTACTTTATGTATTTTTATGATCTAGTAAGAAAAACATGCAAATATAATATGAATCATACCACTTTTTATTGTTTTTGGTACTTATTATTAGTATATATCATCCTATAATTAATCCCGTAAAACATATCATTTTTGATGATGTTTAGGAACCCATGACACCCTAAGAAGGTGTATGGTAGGTTTAGAATAGATTTGGTGTTGATTTGAAGTGATTGAAACAAGTATTACGCAAGAAAAATCATTTTCGACAACATTAAATAGTGGTCTGATCGTTTTTGTAAAATCTGGAAAATCCAACAGGTCATGGATTATTTTGGGCTAGATATTCAGAAAATATACTTTAAAACAAAACCGTGGTCGCTTGAACGGGTTAAAACGGATTTATAACGAAGAAGTTATGCTATTTTCAAGTTTAACGACGAAAACTATATTTTCAGAAAAACTGCATGCTGTCCAGAATTTTTAAGGGTCAAAAATGAGTTTTAAGCGTTATCTAAATGAGTCGAGTTATCAAAATATATTAGTATACTTTAACACGAAACTAAGGACATATAAAACGTAGAAAACGGACTTATAACGACTAAATTACACGCGTTTAAATAAGGTTATCGTAACTATTTTATACAAGTATAACACTTATATATATTTCCTATTAGTCAAAAATTATTGTCGCAAGTGACCATGTTGGGAGTCGTTTTTCACATCGATAGAATACTTTTCAGAAAACAATGTCTTCTAGTAAAAGTGAGTTCACCTAGCCTATTTTCCAAAATGTCCAACCGTTCGTCAAACGGAGTTGTAACGAATAAAATACGGTCACTCAAACTTTACCGAAAACTACCCTTAAACAATATTTTTAGTCCAACTACCCTACTTCACCTATATTTTTCTACATGATCGAGACCTCTATGATAAAAATTTAAAAGCTAAGACTTTGAGATAATGTTACAAGCTTTCCAAAACCGTTGAGTTTGTTTCCTAACACTCGATATTCACTATTTTACGACTAGCTTTTCGAGGCCATTTAGCCACTTTCACGAATTATCAAAGTACATTATTTTGCGACGAAAAGCTATAATTTCTTGATAAATCACTAAACGACTATCGTAGGATGTTGTTTCAACGTAAATACTTGTAAAGTATTTTGTAACTTGACAAGATGTTATAAACATATATTTCGACGATAAACTCTATTTTCAAAATTGCACAAGTGGTATAGATTACATGTGAATTTGCATGTACGATATATATTCATGATTTATAATAGATCATATCATTCATATTAGGTTGCAGATAGACATTGCACCTCATTTCAGTATTGCCACTATATCATCAAATCATTGTATCAGGTGAGTTTTCATAGCCCCGTCTTTCAAGTTTATACATTATTTCAAACCTACGGGGGACAATACATTGCACATAATTTTTATTATGATACCAAGTATATAAAATTCATTACATTGCTTAAGTTACCTCATTTCCAATTGAATGTCCCCATTTCATAATCATGAACCGTTAATTCCGGAAGAAGCGAGGGTGAGTGAATAGATCTATTGAGGGTGACTCATCCATCCGGGTTGGTGGTCCCAACTGGTCAAACGGATGCATTTCATTTAATATCATTATTTGAGTTGTTTGGCAAAACACTCTGTTGGGGCGAACATCATGATCAGTCTAGCTTCAGTGTCATGTGCTTATAGCAATTGTAACATTTTTATGTGACATATTTGTCATACATGGCATATACTTGTGGTAGTCGTATAAAACATTTACATAAACTCTATGAACTCACTCAACCTTTGTGTTGACACTTTTAGCAATGTATTTTCAGGTATCTAAGGCATACACTTCATGGCATGCATAAGGACTTATCATAGAGTCGCGGTGACGACGCGTCTCACATGGATTTTATGCACTTTAAAACATAGTTTGGATTGTATCAAAATTATTTCCGCAAACGATGACTATCTTTTTGGGACCTATCTTTTGTAAACTCTGAATGTTTTATTATATCAAACGATGGGTTTTCCAAACGACACTTAGGGTCGTTCAATATAACTGTAACTGTGATGCTATGACAGTCAACCCCCAGGTATTCCATTCCGCTGCAAAACATGTAATTTTGGGGTGTGACAGATTTGTATTAGAGCAAGAGTTATAGAGAACTAGGTTGTATCATTGACCCTAGACTATAACTACATCATCATAGCATCTCATCATTTCATCATAAGTGCATATTCCTTATGCATGCGGTTTCATACGCACATTTTGCGAGTTATTTACTTTCATTTCAAATCGATTGTCACATAAATGTCTTCAGATACCCATTCCATTATCCTTTCTCCAGACTCCAACGTGGAGAATGCCTTGTCATTCCCTATCACAATTTTAACCTCAGTTGACTTAACACCGATAACATCAGATGCTGAGACTGAACCCTTTGAGGAGGACGAAGTTGCACCTACACCAACACTGTCACCATCGATTCGTCGTAGGAACAGGATAGTTCTTATCAGTCTACCGGGACAGATCATACCAATTGGTAGAACTTATAGGCTGAGTCCTAATGGACCTATTTTCTTAACTCACCACTAGGATTTCCATCATCATCATCATCATCATTTTTATCATCATTATTATCTAGAGCACCATCCGTACCATCACATCTCATAGACACTACTCATACATATGACTTGCAGCTAGTGAAGCGTGCATGATTTGACACACCATTACCATCTATCACTAAGACTATAGACACTACACCATCTTATAGGTTTGAGGACGGTAAGAGTTTCAGAGCTGTTGCTGCTAGACAGCCTACTATTACTACACTTGAGACATGATTAGACCATCAACAGAAACAGATGATAAGTACCTTTCTATCTAATGTAATCTTTATCCTTTATTATCTCCACGATAATCACAACCTTTGTGTATTTCATTCCCTATTCCAATTGCCCAATTTTCAATCATTTCGCAACAATATACCGCTATCTTACTAGGGATTAGGGAAACTTTATTCTTGACCAATTAGGAGACTATTACCATTCTATGAGGTTCTCCCATGTATCCTACGAACCATTCAACAAATCTTATTTCAAGTTATTTTTCTACCACTTTATAACATTATTTCACATAATTTTATTTCAAGCTATTTTACTACCATCTTAGGAAAATGGTTTCACAGAATTCTAAAACAAGTTGTTTTGTTACCACCCTATAAATTGACTTTCAGTCATTCTATCAACTATTTACTATCATTACGCGAAACGATTTTCATGTTACTCTGAAAAATTATTTGAGCCATTATCTTACAAAACAAAACGTTGAATACCATCTAAAACTTCGGAGAAACATAATACTATTTCAACAAAACCAAGCATCACATTATTTGTCCTCGATTATACATAGCCTGATCACCTATGTATAATTTAGGAAGGATTATGTCATGAAAGAAACAAGCATCATTTCAAATTTCCTAAAACAATCTTCATTCAAAAGCAAAGCTTTGTAATCAAATAAATTGTTCATAAACATCTCTTTTGTTAACACTCTATAGATACCTACGCCATTCGTCACTCACTTAAACGATAAGTTGAAATTTTTACTAGTGACCTTTTTAGGAAAAACTTTCCATACCATCTACGAGGAGGTTTCCTCGATACAAGAAACCAATGAAAGGATTTCAGAACTACCAACAAGGACTAGAAGTATGTAGTAAGATGCTTCAAAATTCAATAGAAATTCTAAGACATCACGAGATAATCTGAACCACTATCTTTGGATTAGAAGCCAAATTCTATCATTTCAAAAGTACTAGCTAGACCGAGTTACAAGATTTAGTACGAAGCGAATACACACTAAGCAACATTATAGGGATAAACCAGGTCTTCTAACCAAGACTGCAGAACATCCCATTAAACATGGTCTCAACAATATGTGAACTTCCCTACAATAAGTTTCCCTTAAAGGATAATTGAGTTAAATCAAGGTTATCGATATAAAATTCCCTTAAGGCGTTGTGTTCTCTAGAAATTCCATATAACCTCACTTCCATATCAAGAGATGCAACAGGTCTGAACATATCGGACAATCGATGACTATCCATCTACAAGTGAAATTAGAACAAACATTCTTCGACATAGTATGAGCTGATATCTATGTTTTTGCTAGCATGATAACAATCTCAGTGATGAGCTATTTTAGAAGCACTCAATATCGGAACAAATCTTGAAAATCAATCACCACACCACAACACTTAAATATTTAGGGTTTTGTGACTTGACAACATAGAGCGTGGAAATATTTTGATAAGAGAAATTAAGAAAGACACCATCAAATAATAAACATTTTAGTAATGGAGACTAAGCACCTTAGTCAAGGAAGACTCAAGTCATGGCATTCGCTAGAACTAGAAACGCGAGGAATCACAACTGTTACCCATAATCTATTCTTTTCAATAATGTCCTTTTCGACAGACTTGACATTTTGAAATTTGGCACGAGACACGTTGTATCAATTTCAATTATATCTAATATAAGGTAGCCGATTCACCTTAGACTTCTGACAATCATTTTCAAGATTCCCATGGAACCTACTAGTACATGAGTACCGCCTATTATCCTCAGCTCAATGGTCATAGCGAGAGAACAATTCCAACATTAGAAGATATACTCAAAGCATGTGTGATTTTCTAGAAGTGATTAGGCACATAATTCTTCATCGAACAAGTTCCCTTACAACAATAGTTATCACATGAACATATTGACTGCACCAATTGAGGCACTCTATGGTTGAGGTGTCAATCACTTAGTCACGGGCCAAAATCAGGAAGGTCCAACTCGCTAGTCCGTAACTTATTCATGAAACAACAAATAAATCGTACAGATCAAGAATCAGTTACAAGCAACAACAAATAGATAGAAAAGCTACGTCGATATACGACGCAAGATATTGGAAATATGTTCCATAAGTAGCAAACCATTAGAATTTCAAGTTGGCAACAGATTTATGTTCAAAGTCTCGCCTTGGAAAGGCGTGGTACAATTCAGAAATTGTGGGAAGACCCGATGCGACTCATATATCCCCACCTTTTCACCGATAACACCGTAGAACCCAACATGGACTGAATTCCTTTTTGGGTGGGCGAATGTGACAACTCGTAATTTCAGGTCATTTCTCAAACTTTGAAAATTTTGCTATTCATCTCGGGAAATTACTATTGATCAATTACTATTCATCATTTTACTATTCATCATTTTTGAAGTCGGTTTGAGACTTTGAGAGGTTATTTCAAAATTTTACTACTCATGAAACACTATTCATTCCCGGAGAAAAATCACTATTCATGATTCACTATTCATCATTTTTCGTAAACTAGGTTTACGAGTATCAAATACGCGTAACCTTGAGGATTAAGCTGCGTATTCATGGAACATCATTGAAAACATTTCATATAGACTAGAGTTAGTCCACATATCATCAGTAACATCAATTTCATATTAGTTTATGCATGAGTTTGCATATTTCATTAACGTATGTTTATTTATTAAATAAACGCTATCACACGATCATTTATTTTGAATAATTGATCTGACACTTCCAAAAATTATCCTGATATATTTTTAACGGGTTTCTCAAGAGTGGGTTGTACCAATGGTGCGGGTCCTTGGTACCTCATTTGGGATCGCTCGGAACCCGTGTTGATAGCATTACCGAGTGGACCTTTGGGTGTGAGAGGCATGGATGTCCACTCTCCCATGGTGAACAAGAACATGAAGTCGATGAAATCGAATTCACTTTTGGGTTCTTTATAGTATCACTTGGGAGTGCTCCAATTTCCCGGTCATTGAAGGCTTTTAAGAGGGCTTCAAGCTTGTTCTCGCCTTGTTGTTGCTTGAAATCGGCTTCAAGCTTAGTCAATCGAGTTTCTTGAGATGACATGAATCTAGACGCAATTGCCTCAAGACTAGTGGGGTTCCCGGTGTTTGGAGGGTTGAACCTATTAGGTGTACTAGATGAGCTTTGGGGTGGGTTTGAATTTTGGTTCCACTTAAGGTTAGGGTGATTCCTCTATGAGGGGTTATAGGAGTTTCCTAAGTTGTTTTGTTCGGGCTTGAAAGTGTACCACTTCTCTCCCGCTCCGTCGGTACGCGTGGAGGCGTAGTCCTCGAAAGCTTGTTCGGGGAGTCTTGTGCAATCACGAGTGTCGTGGGACCACTACACAACTCACAAGTTAGAGTGATTTTGTTCACTTGATGTGAAGACTTAGGATTTTTGCACGAGCTCATTAGGAATTTGACTTGATCTTCAAGCTCGAGCATCCTACGGTTGGAAGGTTGTGAGTCAATGGGAGGCAAGGAGATTGATTTTATGGTTTTGGGCAACTCACGGGGGTCATTCCAACTTTCATTGTCATAGAGAGCAAGGTCCTATATTGTACCCCACGATTCTTCCGCGGTGAGATCACTAAGTTTACCACCGGCCGCTTGGTCGATGGATCGCTTAGTTGGGAAGTTGACATGATCATAAAAGAGTTGGATTGAATCAAGTCCATGCTTCGTAGAGAGATTTACCTTGACGTTGTTGGAACATCAAGATTTCATTCATAAGCTTAGTAGTTCTCCCCGGTGGGAAAAATTGGGCAAGGAAACGAGAGGTGAGATCATCCCAACTTGAGATGGAGCCGGCAGGAAGTCGCTCAAGCCAATTACTAGCTTGGTCCCGTAGAGAGAATTGGAAGAGACGCAAGCGCGTGGTCTCCCGAGTAGTAGCATCGAGGTCGATCGAATTGACGATTTTAAGGAAATCCTTAAGATGCTGATTAGGATCTTCGGAACGTAAAAACTACAAATTCAAACCTTTACGAATTTTAGCTTTTCCTTAAAATATTTTATGTTTTGTCATCAACAAAAAGGGGGAGACTGTTAATACAAATAAGCCGTAAAAACATTTATTTATATTTTACGATCTTCTAATGTTTTGTCGATAACAAACGTAAAATCATTTTAATGAAACAAATAAAGTACGTAATTAGTTTGAACTAATAGTTTCTAACACACTTACATTTCCACATAAAACACTAAAACAAGTATAAGTGATTTTATGATTTAGTATTACATATGTACAACAACTAGTGTTTACATATTTGGGTAAAATATATACACAACTAGTATGTAGTATATCAGGTAATATAAATGAATAGAAACTTAAGTATCACAACCCATTGACCAAATACATTGAATGTAGTTGGGTACAACCCAAAGTCCATGACCCATGGAGCTTGACCCATAACCCATTGCATGACATCATGCTTATATCATATATGGATAATATCCATAACCCATGGTATTGACCCATACCCATGCGACTAGGTGCATTGCACTCAAAAGATACATTGTATCTAGTAAAAGACCCATGGATCAACCCATGACCCATAACCAAAATACCCATGGGTAAGAGGGCGCCCCACGGATCCCTAGCTTTACGCTAGACGGATCCTCGGGAGGATCCGTGGGATCCGGGAACGATGAGACATTTTCCTCTATAAATAGTGAGCCATTTCTTCATTGTTTCTCACCCCTTTCTTACATACTTTCCCTTTGAGTTAAAAACTCTCTAACCCCAGATCCAAGTGATCTATGTTTGTAGTTTTGTTTTTTTATGATTCTCTAGGTTCCTCTTAAAGGCGGGATCACCACCTTTGAAGTCAAGCAAGCTCAAGTCCATGAGTTGCCATGCTTCCTCATCATCAAGACTACTGAAGTCTTCTTGTTGATGATTCTTTTCTTTCTTCTAAGAAGTGTAGTGTTGGAGACATTAGTGAAAGATGTCTCAAGTGTCAAGACGAAGACATTAAAGAAAGGTGTCGATCATCCGTATAATAGGCATTAGTGAAGAGTGCCTAGAAGTCAAGTCACAAGACATTAGTGAAGGGTGTCTTGAAGATCTAGTTAAAGGCATTAGTGAAAGGTACCTTAGATGTACATTCGATATGGTGTGTTTCGATGTACAAGATAGATTAGCATTAGATCCAAGGATATTGATATCCTTGATGATGTTGTAATAAGGTGTTGGCCTCCTTTGAGATTAGTCGTTGGTGTAGTGTTGGGTAGTAGTTCCTCCATTGTAATGGAACTCGGTATCTAGCCTAGTACCGGATAAAGGGTAGGCGACGTTGTGTTAGGTGTGGTTCACCTTGGTGTGAAAGAACCCGGTGGTTAGCCTAGTACCGGAAAAAGAGTAGGCAACGTTGTGAAGGTTTCTCCACCATAAGGAGTTGGTGTCGTGTAGTGATTACGAACTCTCGAGTAGGTGACTCGGGGAGTGGAGTAGGGCAAGGAAGGTGTCCTTGTAGCCGAACCACTATAAATACTCGCGTTGTGGTTTTGTGCTTCTTACTCTTATCTTTTCATTACATACTTTTATATGTTTGTTTATCAACATCCAACACACATTCAAATAGATTGACATAAGTCGATCTAAATAGTTTAAAAGAAAGTTTTAATTGGCAAAACTATTCAACCCCCCTTCTAGTTTTCCACAGATACCCCGAATCATGGGGTATTGGATTTGGAGGGTTGGTATTTCTACCGATTACTACACTATTATCTATTCTAATTAACTAAGCTAAGGGGTAGTCTATGTCTATATGATGTGTGCTCGTATGATGATTAAAGATGTGTTTACCTAGATGTTATTACTCTCTAGTTATCTCCTATTGATGGTTGAAGGGTATGCTTTCTAAGGTCCTTATTACTCTCTTGTCACGTCCTTATTCTTAACGCGTTGTGTCTTCTAAGGTCGTAGGGTATGCTTTCTTCCCTAACTCTTTGAGACTACCTTAAGGTTATTGCCTACAAAATCTCTAGGATTCATAAACTAACTCTAAGGTTATCTTTGGATTTTTAGCCTACAACAACTCTAGGCGATTATAAACTAATGTTCACAAAGATTACTCAAGCATTAAAAACACAACGAATGACCTATCGCAATACTAGGTCAATTACAATTAAGATAAGAGACAACCAATCAATATCAATACCTAGGTTTCATAGATCTAAGCAAACACACAAGTAAATTAGCCGGACATGGAAAAATGCAAGCATACACACATACAATTGAAGACATAATTGAATCAATGAAGTAAATTACTTATCTTGTTTTAAATAGGGTATGAGAACCCTAAGATACTGCCCAAGACAGCCACAAATCGTTATTAGGTTTTACTCCACAAAACTACCTCTCTAAAAGTCTGAAAATTCGAATTCTATATATAGAGTTACAACTTGCAACAGCGTCACTCTTTAAATGTGACGCCGTCGGATCGCCGCCATTAGGGTTTCATCTTGACCACGTCAACCTTGTGACGGCGTCACCTTGTGGTTGTGACGCCATCGGCTTCATCTTTTGACGCCGTCGGGATCTGAATCTAGACCGTCTGAGTTGTGACGCCCTACTCTTTAAAGCCTGATGCCGTCAGGTACAAAATAGCAATTTCGCTACTGAGCCGTCACAATTTTGGAGCATGTTGCGACGGCGTCGCCTCTAACCGTGACGTCACCTTCAATTCCAAGCTGACTTGAGTGTCTTGATCTTGACTTGGCCATTTTCTTCATATATTCACGCCTTTTCGTCCGAATAAGTGTCATTCCAGCAATTTGCCTTCAAGAGACCTAAAAAGTGAAAAGGAACAAAATTAGGCTGTAACGGATATAAAAGTGGCGATTAAGGGCTTAAATGACCCCTCAAAAGTGTACCTTTTAAATCCTTATCAATATTCTCAAAATTTGTAGCCATCATTAACAATTTTTTATATAGAAATCCATGGTACTTAGGTGAAAAAACGAGAAAGATGGTAAAGCTTCGAGAGGAAATAGTTGTGCAAAAATCTAGGGAGAGTGAAGTTAATAACCATGTTTAGTAATGTTCAAGGATGCCTTTGCATTTTATTGTACTTATAATGGCTATTGAGGAGATTGTGTTTTATTTGATTTTGTAAAACTGAAACATGGTGATGTGAAATGTGAACAACAAGCCATATCCGAAATCACTTTACTATGATAATCAATCTAGGACTGAGTAAACTTCAACCCATGAGCAGTACTCACCACAACAGTCCTGTCAGTAGGACTAATTACACCACTTTTTCTAAGCTTGTGCAAAGCCGTCAATGCCACACCAGTAATGAGGACAATTAAACATTCCAATAGAGTCAGCTTGTGGCATAGCATCCATCAACTCATCCTTAGTAGCCTCCTCAATAATCCCATCACATTTCTTCAAAGCATAAACCGCCCTATCAATCAAAACAAGATCACCAATTTGAATATATAGCAGATGCAAAAGTAGTCTTGGCCTTCAGAGCACTAAAATCCTTAAACCCAGATTTATAATACAAATAAAGCAGATTCGCATTAGCAGCCTGAGGACACACTAGCCTCGGAATCCTATCCACCAATCCCAACTCCTTACACATATGAAACCCTTAATAAAATGCGTAAATATTCCCCAAGTTCCCACCAGGCATAATCACCCAATTAGGCACCTCCCAATCTTTCACTCCTCCATAGATCCATGCCACTTTAGAGAACTGACCGTGCCTCATTATTAGTCCCATTCATTTTTTTACAACTTGAAGTATATTGCTACCTTACGTGATAAATAGAAGTATATTGGCTGCAATGGGTATCGACCTAAAGTCGGTTGCTTATGTGTGCATTCCACCCTATGTTTAGAGTTAAAATTGTGTGTTTATGTTTTTGCCTTTTGGGTTAACTACATATTGCCCGTTGGCACGCAGACATTATATTTATCGCCGTATAATAAATATCTATAATTTCTATCTATAACATATTGCTCTTTACATACTTGGATATACGTTTTGTGGCTGCAGGTTACTTTATGAAGCGTAAACCCGTCTTATAGTTTAATCGTTTTTGTTTTTCTTAATAATTTGTTTTTTTGTTCCTTTTTTCAACCAAGTCTTTCATAAGCAATGATTATTTACAGGATTGGCGGGTGTTATTTGTGGTGATCAACCAACCTTTTATTCTTATGTTCCTGGGACAACGAGTGTCGCTGAAACCAGATACACAAGGTTTATCAAGGGGTGTTTGTTTGATGTTTCGGTTCAAGGTGAGAAGGAGTTAAGCTGTGCGTTATCATATTGTATTTAAATTTAAGAAACAAGTTAATTCTATTAAACTCTATTATGCCAAAAAATTAAATGTAATTTCTTTTTCTTTTATTGCATGCATATATTTGCAGGGTTTCTTTTGCTGTTGTTAAGTTACTTATGATTGATCTTTTATTTTTGTTACAGCACATCCGCAGAATTTTGTGGGCGTTGTAAGGATATCATTGTGTGTGCACATATCCTTAGTTGTCCAAAGTGGCAAAGTGATTTTTTTAGTACCCTTGGTTGCGAAAAATTGGCATGACATATGAAATCTGTTTTAGTCACCTCTGTGCATCTTAACTACATAAACACAGCCGCATGTCACTTTCGTCACCCTTTTACGATGTACGTTAGGGATATGGGGATTTCAATTTTAATACATATAAGCACACTCTTCGATTATGAAACCTTTAAATACTTCCAATACCAACATCCATTGTCAATCACACATTTGCATACACTAACCCATTATCAACATCTCATATTTGATTAACTTGATTGTATAAGCGAGGTAGCACGCAGGGCAGTGAAGCCATTAATAGAACATATGAAATGGTCTCATATCGATCAAAGTGTTTCATGGTGGTGGGATCCACCAGTCGTTCCTATGCAGCTAGGGAGCAACATTTTGAACAAGATCATCATGAGGACAAATGAAGTTAGGAAGGAGCTGCAATCGATCATGTGGGAGTACGTCGGGATCATGAGGTCCACCACAAGGTTATTTATAGCAGAACTTCTGACATTATAGTCACCTCAAGTTATTGTAAGTTTCTCGTAGCTTTATTATTATTCTATAAAGTATAAACAAAAGATTCCATTTCTATTACACAAAGAATAGTGAGCAGGTTCTTTTATGTTTACCTAAGTTAATTATTTAGTGTAGACATCCATGGGGCAACTTGCTTATTCAAGTGCTTCTATACATATGTTAGACTAAGAGGGTGTTTGGAAGTGCTTCTTAATTGCTTATCTTTGTATTTATAAGCAGATAATCAGATTCGTGTTTGGAGCAAACTGCATAATTATATATTTTTCTTTCAAATAAACACATAAACATAAGTAGATAAGTACCTCCTTATTTTTAAGTAGATAAGTACTTCAATATATGCAATCCCAAACACAGCTTAAATGAGCATGTATGTGTCTTATTCAATCTATTTATAATAGGATGCTTTAATCAATCTGTTTCATTTTGAGCATGCTTCTATCATTTTATTTCAGGAGGCTGCTAAGCGCCTAGGTGCTTGGAGGGCAATGGTATCTTTCTTCGGCACTCCTTTCATTTCAGCCATGGAAGATCGTTGTTTCAATTCGACATCTATATTATTGTTTAGAAGCCAAGTAAATTTATATATTGGTGAAATTTATAAGTCATGGTCGCCTTCCTTATAATATTATTTTTCGTTAACTAATGCCTTCCAACGGTAATTATAAGTCATGCCATCGGGCCAACTAGTATATATATATATATATATATATATATATATATATATATATATATATATATATATATATATATATATATATATATATATATATATATATATATATATATATATATATTACGTTATCCATTGGAATACAAATACGAAGCCCTAATATGAATCTATATATAATCATATTAAATACTTATATGTTTAACAAAACCATTTTAGCCATTTAATGGTTACGTTAAATTTTTTATTTTGATTTACTCCAGCAAGCTTCGAATTGCGGATTCTTAGCAGTAAGGTATAAAGTTTATCTCATAAAGCAAATGAATTTTGGTCTTGGTACCAAGTTAGCAACATCTAATCATTTATCATCGTACAACCATTTTCATCCACCATAGAAAGCAAAAAGATACGAATCTTATGCAAAATTAAATCACAACTTAGTGTTTCGTGGTAAAGAAGAATTTAAACAAAGACATTTGCTTGACCTTTTTTGGTGATCCGATCAGTTATATACCCACATTCGCCACCATGATTATCCATAAACTAAACGAGTAGGGAAGCCCACGCGTTGCGGTGGGTTTTTTGCTAAAATCTAAAGCCGACCTTTGTACTTATTATACAATTTAAATACATTATACCAAAATAATGGGCTCGTTTACTGTTATACATTAACGAATTTGTGGCAAGAGGACATTAACAAATATAGCCTCTATGCAGGAGCTAGCGAACACTTGCAAACTCTTAAAGAACGATACAGTCAAAGGATCCATTAACTGCATAAAGAAAGTCAATCAATTAGTACTTTTTTTCTTTCGTCACAGATAATTATCAGCAAATAATACAAACATGTGTCATATTTTGGGCAAAAATCCATTGTAATATTGTGTGAATTCATGTTCGTTGTGTAGCAGCTGGCGGTAAATGTTGGTGCAATGCAAGCAGACCCAAGACCTCAGTTGGCAGTTCTTAGACCCAAGCCTCTAAATCATGAACAAACAATTTAAGAAAATGAAAGTATTCTATTTTCAGAATGGTATAATGACAAATGAAGTAGCTTAATAAGACCGGCTAAGGAGCCTATCTCAACACCGTTTAGAATGAATCCAATGTTTAATCGTGTTATTAGATGTTCTTCTTGGTTGTTGTTTGTATTGATTCTCAAAATACCTTCAGCATGCACATGTGAAAACTTTTAAAATCTTATTGCTGAGTTTTTAGACCGGGTTGCAATCAAGTAAAGTTTACATTGTGTTTTTCAGTTTTTTAAGTGATGTCATTCAAGTTTTTTTAAAAGGTTTAACCACTCAGGTTCCATTTTTGCTTTAAAACCATCTTTATTTATAAAATAATTAACTTGAATATGTTGCACGTTGTACAAAATGAATAAAATAGTCTCAAGTATATATAACGACTATGACTATATACAATTCAGACGTGCAGTTGGGTATGTCACACTATTAGCGCAACACAGAAATCCAGTTAATACAGATTATAACTTGCAAATCAGTTTACGAAACCATTATAGATATGCTACAGCCCCAAGTCGCAAACGGCGTTGTATTGAGAATCAATTATTGTTGGGAACCTTGGGCTTGAAACTTGTTCTCCAAGTTAGCTTATACTTCCTAATTCTTGTACAATTCTACTAGCCCATACACATAATCCAAACGCCCCTACAGTGACCGGTAATGGGCTTGGATCCAAGTACAATCGGGTCTAGTTAATGGTCAAAAGACGGGTCAAGTTCAAGTAATAAACGATATAAATGTATTCTATGTGTTTAACATGTGTGCCCCCAATAGGCTCACATACTTTTAGTCGTTTTAATGCGGATCCAACTCACATAATCCAACAGCTCCCACTTGGGAGTTGGAGTAGCAGATAGCACAAAAACCAACGACGGAAACGCCTAGCAACGCTCTCACTCGCTATTTAACTAAAAGTGTCTGAGACATAGTTTCATAAATCTTTCTCAGTAGCATGGTCATTTATGTCTTGCTTTAATCATCCTTTGTTATAGATACCGTTACACCATGGATATGGATCCTAACTCATTCCATATAGTTTAACCATTTAGATTCTCGTAATAGAATTCAATTAGAAATACCAAATGTAATCAAGCATCATCTTGCATTACCCTTTTGGTTCGGCCGAACAATTGTCTTATTAATTCTGGAGAGGGCCCATGGTATCTTTCTGCACATATCAAATGGAGTAACAAATCCTTTGTTGACTACAAGTGTTGTGGATGCTGTTTCACATCACTCCGAAATATAGCTTTTATAACTACCTTATTCAGGATAGTGTTTGGCTTATACTTACAAAAGTGATATCCACACATAATAGAACTTATTTGTATCTCAAGTCTAAGGATGACTTTATAAACCATTTTCAACATCTTACTCATGACAAGGATCCAAAAGTGAATGTTCAAAAGTTGGGGTATCCAATATGCATCCCTTGTGAATACATATGAGTTTGGCGGGAACAATCCACATTCTCATGGAATATAACCAACACTCACATTTTCCTTACATAATAATATTCCCATATTGTTAACCGACAATGGACATATTTAGAACAATAAAATTATTCAAGGATTAAACATGAAAATATAGGATAACAATTATTATATGAATGAATAACAAATACCAAGTATCTTTATTCATTATAAAGTAAAAATTGTCTTACAATCCCAATTATCCAAATACTAAAAACAGATATGCATGAGACTAATTAGCAAGTTGAAGTCTAATGTTTCTAACATTCTCAACTTTTCTTTACAAGAAAACGAAATAGTCATATGAGTAAACTTTCAGAATACTTGTTTCAAATTTTACATATAGTGAGGGATTTGAAATATATGATGAGTGTCTTATCTCATATGCTCATACTATTGCAAGCGTCATAGTATGGAGATGTCGCCCTACCTTGCATGAGGTATTAGAACTCAACGACACACTGACAATCATTTTTATAGTTTCTTAAAATGTAAAGTATTCTTATTCCTTAATGTGTAATGCAACAATGCTTGATGAGCATATCTAGTTAGCAGATTTATCATAAATGATAAAATCCTACTTAACTAGTATTATTTATCCTCTAGCATCATTGTACTTATATAACACTATGCTTTATAATTCGTAAACATCTAAATTAAAAATAATCTAAATACTCTCAGTTAGATATTTTTGTTGTCAGCTCATCTTACTCTTGTGCAAAAGCAACAGTCAGTCTTATACACAATATAATATATACATGATAAATCTTTAGTTAAAAACATAAGGTTTTCATCCATGTAATAAATTATTCCAAGTGAAATATACCATTTAAGACTTGCTTGAATGATACATTGCATTTGTGTTGGACTTAATTTTCCGCATTTGTTATTCCAAATAAACATTTATTTCAAGGTTGTTTGTTTTATTCCCTAAATCCCAAGTGAAGTTTCATTCCAAACTTAAATGGAATGAGATATTAGTTTTCACATACACATCAAACCATAACACAAAGTGGCGTTTTCACATACACATCAAACCATATAGAATGGAATTCTAGAGAGAAAGTTAGAGGTTTAGGGAACTTAGTGAGAGAAAGTGAAAGATATTATTATGAGCTCCAACTCTCTACCTTGGGAGGTAGAGAGTATTTATAGTCTTACATAAATCGCCACACATCGGGTGTGGATCGGGCATACGGTGGGTAAAGACCGTCAGTCCTCCACGGTGTTACTTAACTAAATACTACTTAACTTAAAAGAACTACGACTACGAGCTTTCTAACGATTACATATACTTGAGGTGACCGACTCTTTAATACGGAATTTCTAATTCCTAACAATCTCCCCAAGGAGGTCACCTCAATCATGTACCAAAATTACATTGAATACAAATAGATATTACATTAACAATTGATCTTGCATTCTTGATGTAGTCCTTTGCTCCTAAGCTCGTAGTCATTGATTCTTCACATTGCATGTTTGGTTACTTCAAGTGGAGGTCTTTTCTTGATCCACGTGATAATAATTTTGAGCCATCTTTTGAGATCATCGACTATCAAAAATCTCGAGACATCCTTTGTGGTGTTGGTATTATGTGATGTTGTGACTTTAGGACCGACATGCTCACATTACGGATCATGATATCTTCTCATCGAGTAGCGGAAGCTTTTGTTGATTCATGATATTGGCGGCGTAGCGAAGCATGGAGTGAAAATATCGAGTCATTGATGCACTAATCATGATTTCTTTTGAGATGAATGTGTTAAGTGAGCATGCGGCTATGGATTGACCGCTTCATTACGATCATTGCAAGCGTCGGGTGTACACGCATACAACGATTAGCAATAAATCGCACGAAAGTGTCTTTGATCACTTCGTTGAATTGAGTACACGACCCACGGTTCCCGTTGATCGATACATGTCTTGCTGTGATCGGTATAATTCGAAGAATTTCCTTGACGGGGTTTCGCGTTGCTCTAGTTGTTCTCAAACCGGAACATCTCAAAGAAGACAACACGGAGTGAGTGAACCGGTAATTTTAAGTCCAGCGATTGATGAAAAGAGATTTGAAAAACAATCGTGTATTGCTCAATAGAAATTGTTTTGCAATACAACGAAGGTTTTATTGAAAATCAATTATCAATCATAAAACACCTTTTGGTTTGAAAAATGAGTACACGTCGATGTGCTAAAGAAAAGAGTTTTTAAGCACAAAGACCGGTTTTCAAAGGTATCCGTCAATCCATAACTGAACGAGATTGATTCAGAGATTGAATCGCCCCATTGTTTACATTCGGTTGTCACATGGTTGATCTATATAATAGATCTCACATGCCACCTACCAGGAGCTTGTTTGATGTTGGCTCGAAGGCTTTCCATCTTCATTGTGAATATGTATACACATCACTCGGATGTTACGGCAATACCACAAGGATAATCGTGGGACTCAAGATATAATCTCTCTTTCCACATTGTGTGAAGCAGAGAGTCTTCATTGAAAGTGTCCTAATGAGATTTATTGATGATCTCGTGGCTCTAGACTCAATTTGTGCATATTTGGATCTGTCTTGGGAGACTAGGGAGAGGTCTCCTTCTTCAATATCAACAATCTCTAAGAAAGTCGATAGATAATGTCGGTTCCCGTGAGAATGAAACAAGTCCTTTTAAGAGGAACTTGAGTGGTTTGGAAAGTTGAAGTGCGGTCGTCCTTTGGGTCCATGACGTCTTGTCTTCAATACCGATGTTACCATCGGTAGCATATGAATTGAACCGGTTTACGCCCTAAGGTTGAATAAATGGAGGCTATTTGTTTTCACCCTTTTCTCATTCAATTCTTTTAATTCTTCAACCCCTTGATTGCTTACGAGACTTCATAGCTAGAACCTTGTTGGGTTTATTCCGAATACTAGCTCGGTCTTAGTCCGCACTCTTCCCATATCTCATTTTCTCCTTTTATCATCATACCTAAGGACTTCTACACTAACTAGTGGATTGTCCTGGGTAGATCCCTCCGGTTACGGCGGATCATGGGAACAATACCTAACCTTATCATCCTTATATCACCGTACATAAAGTAAAGTTGGTCGGTCAATTTGGTATTGTTCATACGCCATTGGAACCAATTGAAAACCATTTGAAAATCAATCCGGATACTTGTGATATATTATCAAAACATTTTGTACTGAATTGTTTTGATATTTTTAGAACAAGTGCTCCCCTCAACATGTGCATCAAATGTTTGAAATCGTTTTGCACGGAGGCAAGAGGAAGAATTTACTTCTTTGATTACCATTTTCTAAAGATATCAACATCACTTCCTTGATCAAATCAAGAAGATAAAGCATTTTCGGGAAGGATGAGGTTTTCATAAGTTTGCTCCCCTCAATATGTGCCTCGAGATTTGAAAAGAGTTTTGCACATACTAGAGGAACTGCACATTGAGATAAGTTGATCACGTTTCAAATCATAGGTTTAAGATAGATGCTCCCCTCAACATGTGCATGGAAAATTTGAAATCGTTTGTCACATGTGGGAAGGATAGCATGTACATCCTTATAAAACCATTTACGAATTATCGGTTTAAATCAATTTAAATCACACATTCTCCCCGATCACAATTATCAAATCATTTGAGATTTGTGATCTCTTATTGATTAAATTGATTTTGAAAGCTTTTAAGGGAATTGTGACTTGATTATGAAAGCGTTTTAAGCGATAAGGATCGGATTTTAAGACTTTAAACTCCATTGATAAAACATGCATGTACATCTTTTGAAAACAATTTAATGCCAAATAACTTTTTAATTTAATTGAAATCATTCTCCCCTCAATCAATGACATAGGTTGTTGATTGAGAGATAGAGATTTTGACAAATAAGTCGATGATTATCAAAAATAGAGACCGAGTTATTTTTCAAAGCATTTAGTTTTCAATGAGATAAATGTTTATAGAATCGAGCATGGAATTTTGAAAGCATGATAAAACATGGCTCTGTTCTTTCTTTTAAAACCGGGTTATTGCACGAAAATGACAATAAACCATTGTTTCTCTTTCTCCCAAAAATATTTTTGATTTTTTTGATTTTTTTTTTTTTTTTTTTTTTAAATAAAAATTCGAACAATATCTAAAGTCCGTGTCATTCTTTGAATGACAACACAAAACCGTAGATATTATCGAATCGAGAAAAACATGACAAAATGACAATATTTTTTGAAGATTTTTGAATTTTCAAATTTTATGGATTTTGAAAGTTTTATATTTTTCTATTTGATTTTGAAGGTTTTATAATTTTGTATTTTGTTTTTCGAATAGATATATACAAGAGATAGATGAAGATAGACCTTTACTCCTCGTCTTCCTCACGAAGGCGTTTGAGTGTTACGGTTGAAGGCTTTTCAAGCCAAGTCGTGGAAGAATAAACTCAAAGCGTTCTCTTGGAAGAGCTTTGGTGAAGATGTCGCTAGCGATATTCGGACCTCACAAAATAGAGTTCCACCACACCTTTTCCACTTGTTCCACGATGAAATGATGTCGAATGTCGATATGCTTTGCTCTTGAGTGTTGAGCGTTGTTGCATGAGAGAGCAATAGCACTTTATTATCACGATGCGAGAGGATTTTGTTGAATTCAAAGCCATAGTCGGATAATTGAGATCTCATCCATAAGATTTGAGCACAACAGGATGACATGGCTATGTATTCGACCTCTGTAGAGAAAAGAAGTACTCATTTGCTTCTTTGAAGACCGACTCACAAGCTTATCACCCAAAAGCGAGCACCTCGGGCGTGCTTGACGTGTATCTTGACAACTGCATGATCGGCATCTGCATAGGCCGTTAGTGACATACCGGTGTCCTTGGTGCAAAGACCCATATTGATGGTTCCTTGGAGATACCGAAAGACCCGTTTAAGCGCTTCAAGGTGCTTTTAGTAGGCTTAGCACGGTATCTAGCACACATGCAAGCAATGAACAAGATGTACGGTCTACTAGCGTTGAGGTACATCGGGATCCAATCATACTACGATATTTCGTTTGGTCAATCATGATCCACGAGTGGTCCTCATCTAGTTTGGTTCGATCAATCATGGGGGTGTCAACGAGGTCACTTGAATCAAATCCAAATTTCTTTAAGATCTGTTGCATATTTAGATTGATTTATGAAAATGCCTCGGGACTTTGTGAAATTTGTAATCCCAAGAAAAATGACATTTGTCCCATCATTGACATTTGAAATTTTGAACTCATTTCATTAGAAAAACGATCACATTCCATTGGGTGCATCGAGGCAAAATAATATCATCAACATAAATTTGAACATGAATTAAATGTTTGCACGACTTCACGGTGAACAATGTAGGATCAGCTGCTCCTTTGCTAAATCCGGTAGATAGAAGAAACTTTGTGATGTATCATACCATGCCCTTGGAGCTTGCTTTAAACCGTAAAGAGCCTTCTTCAAGCGATAAGCGTGAGTAGGATGCTCTTGATTCACAAATCCTTGAGGTTGGGCGGCGTGAGCGACTTCTTTAAGATCTCCGTTCGAAATGCCGTCTTTACATCCATCGATAGACTACCATGTTCTTACTAGCGACATTAGCGGAAAGATTACGATTGCCTCGATTCGAGCAAGCTGGAGCAAAAGATTCTTCAAAGTCAATACCCTCCTCTTGACGGTATCCTTTAGCAACTAATCGAGCCTTGTTCTTCAACACATCACCATGCTCATCAAGTTTCACTTTGAAGATCCATTTAAGAGCAATAATCATAGCACGATCTGGGCGGTACTAACTCCCATACATCAAGTCGATCAAACTCATGAATTTCATCTTGCATGGCATTGAACCGACTATCTTCATTCATGGCGGTTTAACATCTTTTGGTTCGATCTTAGATAGTGCGGAGTTGAAGAAGCACCATAAGGCATCGGTTGCAAGTTGTTTCCGTGTTGATACGGGGACGAGAGGATTTCCAATGATGTTGTCTAGTGGATGATCGTGAGTCCATTTTCTAAGGTGTTCATGTGGCGGTTGTTGAGGGGCCGAGGTAGCGAGTCGATGTCTCACGAAGAAGATGGTTCGATGATGATTCGAGGAGCAAATATGTTTTCAAATGGAGCATCTTGGGAGTAGCAAAGGATTAACTTCATCATTGATGCGAAGCAGTTCCATGATGTACATTTGAAGAATGATGATTTGTTGATGAGGCGGAAGGATCGTGATGGCGCTTCTTGACTTAACGATATTGAGGCGAGGATTGACTTCATTCACGGGAATATGAGCATCCTCTGTTGTAGGGATCAACACCTCATTAGTACTTGAATCATAAAGTTCATCAAACATAGGATCAAACAATTTCTTTAAATCATCTTGGATGGAGGTACATATGGAGTTTCTTGAGAGGAGTTTGGAACAAGGGATGAACCAATGGGAATTGTTTTGAAGTGCGGGTCTGGTGGGTGTCCAGGAGCCATTTGACGGTCGACTCATCAAGCGTAACGTGAATTGTTTCCATGATATTTCGGGTTCTTTTGTTGTAGATTCGGTATCCCTTTTGTTTGGTGCATATCCTACAAATACTCCAATGTCGACTTTAGCCCTAAGTTTGCCTAAGTCTTGACCCTCATTAGTTGGATAACACAATGCACCAAACACACGAAGGAAAGAGATTAGGTTTTTGTTGTGGACAAGTTCATATGGAGTTTTCCATGAGCAGTGTGAATCGAGGAGCGATTTTGTGTGTAGCATGCGGTGGCAATTGCTTGACCCAGAGAAACATTGGAACCTTTGAGTAAATCGGCATTGTTCTAGCGGCTTCAACAAGAGTTCGATTTAGTCTTTCAACTACACCGTTACATTGAGGAGTTCGTGGAACACTTCTTTGATGGTGATTCCAACGCTTTCATAGAATTCACTAAGTTGTTTGTTGACAAACTCGGTTCCATTATCATTACGATAATTACGGCGGTTTTGTTAAGTCGAACTGCATTTGTTTGATGAGTTTGATGATGATATCGGGAGTTTCATCCTTTGTCCTTAAGAACTTGACCCGGTGAATCTAGGTAATCATCAACCACAACTAACACATATTTCTTCCCAAAGATATTACGCACCCTCATTGGTCACATAAATCCATATGAATCATATGAAGAACTTACGTGTGAGTTAGTAGGTTTGGGTTTATGGGCATACTTCTTGCTTTTTCCCAATTGACATCTTGAACAAAGATGATCCTTTTCGTACTTGAGTCTAGGTAAACCTACAACTAAGTCCTTTACGGTGAGATCATTGATGGTGCGAAGTTCGGTGATTGAGGCAGCGATGCCATAACCATGACTTTGTTTTAGAAGCCTTTGATGACAAGCAAATTGGAGAAGACTTCATCATATCTTCGATGGAGATGGTGTATAGATTTGAACCTCGTGAACCTCTTAAAGTTCCTTACCATCAAGTTCTCTAACGAAGCGGTATGTTTTACGAAGGCTACTTCTAGATCCGAATCGCGAAATTGACCAACGAGAGAACAAATTGTGACCAAGACCTTCTACATAGTAAACTACGGAGATAACACTTTTTCCAACAACATAGTCTCCATAACCCATAATAGCACCGAAATGATCATTCCCGAATCTAACGGTCCGATGAATTTGCTCACGAAGTTCATGAGCCGTGACCGGTCGCATGATCATATGCTTGGAGCGACTGAGTCCGGTACCACGAGCGATTTGAGCGATCTGCGGTTGAACACGAGACAAGAATGGATAAGCGGATAATTGGGATCCCCATGCAAGAATGGGTTCCATTTGGTTAGTAACAATGGTTGGAACACCCGCATCGAAATAGAAGCATTCATATCGGAAAATGAGGCAATGGAATCATTGTGAATAGATGCGATACTAGTGTCGTATTAGCCACATTCACGGTGTGATCACTTCTTAAGGAATAGTTCTACGGTAGGCATCCATTTTCTAGTGGGCATTATCGATTAGTCTTATGACCAGCGGTATCCAATAATAGCCTATTTTCTTGAATGTTCTTCTGTGGGTTTCCTTTGTTTTCTAACTTTCTTTCGTTTTGCCTTTTAGCCTTCTTAGCATGAATTTTAGCATTAACAATATTAAGCTGGACAATTAACATCATTAGGCGAACATTAACACCACATTCATGATTAGAGGCGAATTCAAGCGAGACATCAATACAAGGTTTGCAAATAGTATCGAATTGAATTAATTACGATGCGCCTATGGCTAATACTAGAATCAACACGATTCGTTTTATTCGATTCAAACTTAAAGTTCCTAGATTGTTCTTCTACTCTTTTCGGTGCACATTCTTAGCTTGCGAGGTCCTATCATTCCTTGTATTGTCTTGAGACTTTGACTGCTCCCTTTAATGTCATGATTACTCTGTAGAGGAATGGGAACATTAGTTGGTTTTACTACTCTTTGCATCACTGTTTAGATGTCTTTGGGATCTGAACTACATGCGAGCACACTAAGGTTCACTTTCTTGAAACTAGAATCTTGATATTTGTATTCCTCCTAGAAGGTACACTTGAGTTCTCTTTCTTAGCATTGACGGATCGGAATCGAACTACTTAAAGGCACACTACGGTTCATATTCAAACGGTTCACATTCAAGGCATTGGGAATCGAATGAATATCATACTTGGCATTAGGCATCGAGCATGGAATCAAAGGATTAACTCTCTCACCTAATGACTTTGGGCATATTGTGATCAAGCATTCTAAGATTTCTTGAGATCGTTTGGCATATAAGCATGCATGTCCAATTGCATTATCATGAGGTTTCTCTAACTTATCCTCTTCAACAATCTCACGAGACATTCTAAGCAATCCTTAAGGGATGAGAAGTATGTTTGAGCAACAAGTTTGTTGTTCACGAGATGAGGAGGACATATTTTGAGACAAAGCATATTTATTACAAGAGTGAACCTTTGATACACCATTCTCCCCATTGGTCATAGGCATTTTCCCTTTTACGACTCTTGATTCTCAATTTCCTTTTGCAATGAAGCTATTTGTTCGTTATTTTTTATTCTGAGTGACCTTTATTGATTCAAATAACTCATTGAAATGACGTTTAACTTTTCATTTTCTTCTAGAAAACTTTCATTTTCCTTTTGTAATGCATTTACTAGGTTTTGAAGATGAAACGTTTGAGAAATCGAGAGTCTAAAGGAGGAGGCATTTGGGAGCTGTCATATTGTTCGTTTGACCCTTTAATTGAGAGATTTGGGCTTTCAACTTTTCGATCGTGTTGCAATGAGCTTGAATCATTCATCACGTTTGTTAATTTGAAAAGCGCATCAAACTCGGAGCATCGAGGATGTCTTGATATTTGAAGTTTTGACATTTTCTTTAAGATGTTGATATTTTAGTTGTAAATTAAAATGCTCAACCTCTAGTTTAGAAAAATGTTTAACCAAATTGTCGTGATCATCGGTTCAATTTTCTCGTTTAGTTTAGAATTAGTTTTTCAAGCTCAATGACACGATCATGAGAGACTTTCGAGCAACAGATAGTTCATGAAATTGGGAAGCATTAATAGAGCAATTTGAGCGATGAAAACACATCTTGAGCAACACATTCGATAATAAGAGTCTCATTTAATGTATGCAAGTTCTTCCTCTCAATCTCATTATATTTTAGTGTGCGCTCATAGTCACTAACTTCAACAATCATTGCATCAAATTCCTTTTCCATTCCCTTAATATCGGTTTCTATCCCTTTTAAGACTCTCAAAGTGATCTTTTAGAAGTTTAAAGAAAGGCATGACCTCGATTAAATAACATTCTTTCATTTGTTCAAAACCCTTTCTCCTTGATTATACCGGTGGGTGTGATCCTTTTCTTGCAAGTTTTCTCAAAATCAACAAATAGTTGAAATATAACATATTGGCTAATTAAGGTCTTGCTTTTAGTGGCAATTGTTCTAGGAACAAGATGCATTGGTGTATTAGGAGGATACACAGTCGCTCTAGGCATTTTCAAAGGGAGGTTTGTTTCAACAATATTTTCGACTTTACGCTTATCTAAATCCATTTTCGAGAAGACTTGTTCGGGAGTCAACAATGTCGAGGCTTAAACTTGTTCAAGAAATCCAGTTTTCCTTCTTGTAGTCATGAGGAGTGATAATTATTTTTTCTCTTTGCATTTAGGATCATTTAGTTTCTTATTCATCTTCTCCTAGTGATTTCATCTAGTTTCTTATCATCCTCGGTGCACTCAACGCAACTAGGTTTTGTCTAGGTTTAAGAATCTCATTGCCATCATAGATCACACTTTGAGTGCTTTTGCTATCTTTCCGTACTCGGGGTTGGGTTTATCTATAATGGGAACACTATGCTTATCGCTTAGAACTCTATGTTTAGTGATCATGTGAGCGATCTGAATGGTGTTTCCTTGTATGTACAACTTGTTTTCAAGTTTGTTTTCAAAGTTTTGATTAGAAAAGTCTCTCAAGAGTTTTGATTCCTTTGCATTAAATTCTTGCTTAAGCATTTTCACATTTTCTTGAAGTTCTTGTTTTGCTTATTTGTTTTAGAAAGCTTTTCTTGCAAGGAATTTAATTCTTGTTTCAATACTTCTTCTCTAAAATTACTTTTCTAATGATTATCGCACTTGGTCATCCATTTCACGCTCACGAGTGGTCAACTCAAATTTTGCACGTTGTTCATAAATAGCAACACGTTCTTTATAGGCATTTAGTTGAAATTACAGAATCATCGGGGCACATGCGGTGTATTCATCAAAAACATAGTCATTGTTGATGCGGAAGATGCATCACTTGGTACAACTTCACTTTCACTTTGTTTCACATATTGATCATATGGGACAATATCGATATTACCCATATTTTCAACATTTGATTCAATAGTTTCGATTGATAGTACTTTGTCATGCATCATTGCACATCGACATCATCGTATAGTTTTAATACCTACGAGATGAGTTTGTCTTTGGATGAGCCGACTTGTGGTGAAGAAGAGACCTTGGGAGAAACCATTGGAGAAATGCTAGCCATAAAAATTGTGTGTGCGATGGGTCCATCATCCACATCAGTCGTATGCATCACAATCGGCGACTTGAAAGGCATTCGATGATTGTGACCTATCTCTGAATAAATTGCTCATCCACATCGCATCATAGGTCTTGGCATTGCCCTCGGCTAGAAACAACAATTCCTCTTCATCAAAGCGGCACCATTGTCACGAGCTTGTACAAGCGACATCTTATCTCGAAGTGTCGGCGTGCGTGGGCGCTTTGGAGATGTGCGGTTTCTTGCAATGTGTCCCTCACCACCACAGTTATAACATTTGATCGGCTTAGCTTGACCTTGATTACCATTCCTTCCTCGATTACGGTTACCAACATAACCTCTACCACTCCACCTCTTCCCCGATCATCTTGTCTTTCTGAGCTGGTTGCACCACGATCCTTCCATCTTTAACAAGTAGCTTGATTGTGTGGGTTAGATCTTTGTTACGAGGTTGTTGTTGGTTTGTGGGAGAGAATTCATGTTTTGACTAATCGGAAGAGCTAGTTGATTAATGAAGTTACCAGCGTGTGCATCGGCATCGACTTGTTTGAACATAGGATCGGGAATGAGTTTGTGATTACCATTACCCAAGGGTATGACTTGTGAGGCTTTGGTTGTGATTCCGATGTTTGAGTAGAAGGCGGTTGAGTCATTAGGCGAGCTTGACTCTCCTGGTTGGTTTTAAAGCGATTAAGAATCATTTTTCAAACATAGCATGTCTCTCATTACGAAGGAGGAAGGCATAGAGTTGCTCATAGTTTGTATTCTTCAATCCTTTAGTGAGCTTCACGGAGGTGACAAACTTGTGCCATTCGGGATTCATGTTGTTCACAAATTTTGAGTTCGGTGAATGTTAGGCATAGTCATCTGATGTTCCTCATATCATTCACCAACTTATGAAATCTCACATAGTACTCATAGACACTCTCATCGGTTTCATCTTGAAGTGTTCAAATTCGTCATAGAGTTGTGATTCTCTGTCTTCCATAGTTAATTGAACACGAGAGAAGCATCTTGACATTATCCCATCTTGCCTTTGCTCGGTGTTGTGATTGATCGACTTGTAGATGTCTTTAGGAAGACCTTGAAGAACAATGTTAGAAGCCACGATATCGCATCGAATCTCTTTTCTCCTTATCATCAAGCTCATCATACATTTTAGGTGCATCCATTCCGTAAATAGGGTTCCATCTTCATTAGTATCAAGTATATCTCTAGTCGTCTCAACTCGTCGGTCCTTCATCAATGGATTTGAGAATGTTGACACCATTTTCCTTTCAAGGCGGTACAATCGATTCGTTGAGCCCAAGAATCGTAGTCGATTCATCAAGCATGGGTGGGCGAGTATCGAACCATTGCTTGAACATCCTCGACAGCGAGTGGAGATGATAGTAGGAGCGTTGGTAGACATGTTAACAGTTATACGGGATTTTATAACTCTATGATTAAACCGGAAATAGATTCTTTCACGGGTTTTACTAAATCAAGAAAACCGTAAACAATCACCCAAGTCGCTAGAAGATAATGCACCAAGTCGCTAACACCTAATTAGCTACACTCCCAAGTCGCTAAAGTCCCAAGTCGCTAGACAAATGCAAGTCGCTAAGTAGTAACTCGCTAAGCCTCAAGTCGCTAGCAAAATTTTGGCGACAATTAAGCTACACAAGTCGCTAAAGATTCAAGTCGCTAAAGAGCAACTCGCTCTGAGACCAAGTCGCTACCACCAAGTCGCTACCCGTGGTGGAGAGTCCACTACTTGTCTTGTTAATCGCTAGGTCTAAGTCGCTAGCTCCAAAGCGTAACTCGCTACAAAATTGTGAAGCAAGTCGCTACGAAGAAAGAAATCCGTATATCAAGTCGCTAGCAAGAAAAACCACATAAACATCACTTTTTAATCCAAAACAACCCAACCAAGATGATTCAAGCTTACCAAATGAAAACCTAAACACTTGTGATGATTCTAAACATAAAAGTACTAACAAAATCCAAGCTTTAACACAAGAAATCAACCAAATGATGCACAAACCACTAAACTTTTCAAACTCAAAACCACCTAAAACCACTAAAATCCAAAGATGTGCAAGATATGATCTAACCATGGCTCTTGATACCAATTGTAGGATATTAGTTTTCACATACACATCAAACCATAACACAAAGTGGCGTATAGAATGGAATTCTAGAGAGAAAGTTAGAGGTTTAGGGAACTTAGTGAGAGAAAGTGAAAGATATTATTATGAGCTCCAACTCTCTACCTTGGGAGGTAGAGAGTATTTATAGTCTTACATAAATCGCCACACATCGGGTGTGGATCGGGCATACTAGGAAGTGGTGGGTAAAGACCCGTCCAGTCCTCCACGGTGTTACTTAACTAAATACTACTTAACTTAAAAGAACTACGACTACGAGCTTTCTAACGATTACATATACTTGAGGTGACCGACTCTTTAATACACCAAGTGGAATTTCTAATTCCTAACATACATTATAAGTCTTTGAATAATTCAAAGGCCTCATGTTTATGTGTTAACTAGAAGACATAACAATTTTACTATATATTTTATGTTATAAGTCATTGACTAATTCAAAGACTTTATAATTATGTCTTAACATGTAAGCATAATTACACTAACAAAAGTAATCATGAACGCAAACTTTTGAGTTCTGTAGTAATTTCAAGTTAATTTATACTTCAAAATTATGATTATTATCATTTAACCATAATTATGTTGACTAAAACATGTAGTCAAAATGTTGAAGTATCTTTATACTATATCATGATATTTGAATGTAGTAGGGCAACAAACATTTTGCGTGTTCAAGTCGTAGTAGAATTATTATTAGAATGTAGTAGGGCAACAAACAACTCGCGTGTTCAAGTCCTAGTAGAATTATTAGTTTTCTTACCTTGCGGTCAAGAGATACCAATAATATGTTGTTCCTTGCACACACTTTGAGATTTCGCCCACTTGTGTAAGGCACAACATCATATTATGAAAACAAATAATATGTGATTGATTTGTGTAAACAATATGATAATGTCATAGATATTACAAGTAGTTTTAGAACCATAACCTTTAATAAGGAAGTGTGGATTATTATTATATAGATAACGCTTCAGAGAGAAACAACAGGAAGGGCAACGAGTTATCTTATAAAATAAAATGCAATTTTCCTTTAAGCAATGGTCGTTCATATTCGGAAAGTAATGAATTATTTCAAAGCAAGTTTGAAATGATATTGGTGACTAACAAGGAAATAAATCTCGTAGCTCCCACTGAAATTGACAACATTCCAGGAATGTTATTTCAGTCATAAAATGCAATGCTCCCACTGGATTTGTCAACATTGTAAGTGTTACATTGCCAGTAGAAAGCATATAGCAATTTTATACACTTTCCTATTCTCTTCGAATGCCTACAAGTAGCAATGTACTTAAGTATTGAACAAAGTATATGAAATCCTACTTATGTAGATGAGGGACTAGCCATTCATACTTTCATTTAACTTGAATCTTTAGCATGCAATTCCTCCTTTATCGTCTACATAGCCCCAAGGGTATTTAGCACTTTAGGAATAATAAGAGTCCAAGAAAATTACGTAGCGAATATGCTAGTAATTTCTTTACTCTTTGCGATTTAAACTCATACATCATGACAAGTGCAAGATGTCATTTATTTTGGTAGCTATAGACAAAATTTTTTCTAGTTACACAAAATATTTTATCTTTCAATTATTTCTAGACCATAAAAGGCTAATGAAAGATCATAAGTGAGTTTAGCAATTTTTAATCCTATCTTAGTTTGTCAACTAAAAATAAAAGATAGGAATAAGTCTCAGTCTTCTTACTAGGAAAAGAGACTGAGTTTTTCTTTTTAAGAAAAAAACAACTTTTGTTTACGAATTATGTTGCAACAACACAGTTTAATCAGAACATAAAAAGTTCAATTATAGTATTTTCGATAATTACATTCTTAAAAGAATTAACTACCCAATTATTTATTAATTAAGACTAAGATCCATCTTGACCTCCCACTTATTACCGGAGGTCTGACCAGCGTATAAACAAGTAGGGCAAGAGGTAAGCGACGAGCGTTAATTGCACAATGCAACTCTTAGACTTATGAGACTGATCAAGACATTAGTAAACAAGAAATAATTTCAAGAGCATGTTTAGTATCATCTTATGCCTCGGGTCCAGGTCAGTGCGGGGCAATAACCGGAAATCCTTCAGACTTATGAGACTGATCAAGACATTAGTCCAATTGAACTCGCAGGGAGGCGGAGGACCAGGTCAGTGCGAGGCAATAACCGAAAATCCTTCAGGTGTGACTGTGCGCACCTCCTTAAACCCCCTTTATAGTTTTTTCTAGTGGGTGAGTCGTACATCCCAAGTGTCCATAGCGTCTAGTTTTTAATTTTCATGAAAAACTTGTTTCAATAGTTTAGGTGACTTAATTTTACAAAAACATTTTTCCACTAATCAATAGCAGGTCACAATGAGCATGGTATTTAGGCGTGTAAATTAAGACCATTATTAATGTTATGATTACGATATGTATTATTCCATATTGCATTCAATTAGGTGTAAAAAACAAGTAACAATTATGCACATAAGAAATCACAAACATATAAACATAAAACATTAATAAACACATATGTATCCGAGTTCTCTCGCGAGTCTTCCCCAAAAGGAGAACCATAAGAACCTCAGTAGGTTTTCATCAAGTTCTAGCCGTCCCATACATCGCAATAAGCAATTGAGTGGGTCTTATAGCCGGAAAACACATAAAATTAATCATGGCAAACTAATTAACTTTTAATTATGCAATTTTAGGTATCTAATTAACCATTAATTCAATTAGTTTGTGTCTAGGTATTTTTATTAGTTATTGACAAGTATTGCATTATGGTTGTCAAAAAAAACAAACAAAAAAAATAATTAGATTTCATGCAGCCTTTTTACGTGTTTATTAAAACGTGTAACTCATAATCACAAAAACAAAGATAGCTCGTGATGCCACTGTCGGGATTTTAGAAACATGTTAACCAATTAACACTACGAGTACGCACCGGAATATGGATCTAGTTAATGTAATCAAGTTAACACGTAATTAATAAACAATAGAATATAAAAGGTAACAAGAAAACTAACTCTCGTAGTCACCCGCAAGTAATCAAACAAAGAAACTAAGTGATCAACACGATCACCTCTACGAGTGCTCACACAAACACTTTAACACTAATACGCTCGATAATGCTAGTGGTGTAACGTTTAACCAAACAACCCTTGTATTACTTGAACCACTCCAACTAAACAAACCCTTAAACCTTTCACGTGTTGTCCGAGGTCAAAAACCCTAGAACCAAACCCGATATCAACCAAAACATCCAAGATCAATAATCTCCTTTGTCCGATATCGGATAAAGGATTTTGGAGGTTTTCCTTTCTGCTCGATGTCACAGCAGCTTAGTACCACTTCCCTGGATTCGATTCAACTTGGAACTTGCCATAAATCAAACACTAGAACCCTAAAACTGAATTGGATCAAGTTGATGCAATTAGGGTTTTGGTATGAACTAACCCTAATTGGATTATAGAATTCCGATCGGGTCTAGAAAACAGATGGTGATAGATCGATTGTATGTAGCTGAGAATTAGAGTATGAAGCGTAATGTTTATGAGCTTATGTGGGTGTTTATATAGCCTCATAAACCTAGTAACCATGGGCCTGAAACTTGTTCTCCAAGTTAGCTTATACTTCCTAATTCTTGTACAATTCTACTAGCCCATACACATAATCCAAACGCCCCTACAGTGACCGGCAATGGGCTTGGATCCAAGTACAATCGGGTCTAGTTAATGGTCAAAAGACGGGTCAAGTTCAAGTAATAAACGATATAAACGTATTCTATGTGTTTAACGTGTGTGCCCCCAATAGGCTAACACACTTTTAGTCGTTTTAATGCGGATCCAACTCACATAATCCAACAGTTATTGCGTAAGACTCAAGCTAACATAAAATAAAATGCACTTGTTGTTATACCTTGAACCACCATTTTCCCTGCTTCAACGCTAGCAGCATTGAATTTCAACTTCACGATGAATTTTCTCTAGTCATAGAAGTAGCCATAAAGTCTAAAATATTAGGGTGTCTAAACTGACTCTGAATTTCAGGTTCACGGCACATCAGGTGATCCATTTGAGACTCTTTTTAGCTGGATTTTAAATAGCACTTTCAATGATGTAACATGATTGCTCTGTTTCAGAACAAACATAGGTGTTATTAATATAGAAACTTAAACAAATCAAGAATCCAAACAAAGTTGGCAACTGATAAATGATAAAAAGATAAAGATGGAAATTTACCTTAATACAGCCTTCCTAAAAAATTCACCTTAATACTGCAAAATATAATCTTTTAATCATGGTAAATTAGATCTAATTTACTTACCCTCTTTTCTCTCGCTATGTGGACATGATCGTATTGAAACTAAAGTGTGAGTGTATGGGATTGTTTTTTGTCGGGGCTCTTTGGTATTGGTTATTGAAACTTATTATAGACGGTTAGCAATTTCATTCACCTATCCTAAAAAACCCCATAAGTAGTTTCAAGTAATCTCAGACAACTCCTACAACCTACAGTCTAAAAACGCATTCCTAAACATTTCCTAAAGCTACAACTTCAATGAGCAATCCAAATGGGCCAATTTATTCTTACAAAAAGCTATATAAACCGGTTTTATATCAACAATAATTAATATTAATTTGCAGGAAAAAGGTAAGTTTTTAAAAGCATGCAACTCACTCCTAAAATAAATACAATACCGAGCACAATTAGTACACAAACAAACTTGCCAACATAGTTTTATACCTAGCGATGCATCTCTTGCAACTCTTCCAAAGCAAATGCCTTTTCAGATATACTATGCGGGGAAGGGTAATAAATCTTTTACCTCAACTTCTATTTGGATGCATCTAACTTAAGTAATGATTTCATCTAAAATGCAGCCTTACTGATAATTTAGTTGCATCCTCGAACCAAGTTTTGCAAAAATTGCGTTCTTCTTTTTTTAATTTTCTCTTTTCTCGCCTACCATATCCTGAAACCAAAACCACAATTAGGTTCCATATAGCACAAACTGATGCAAAAGTAAGATAAGGACATAAAGTTAATAGCATATACACAAACACTAGTAGATATTAATAGTAATAGAATCATCAAGTAGCATTACCTGAAGCTGTGGGAAATCCTCTATAATTAAAAATTCCCGTCTTCCTCTTCTGAATCCTCCTGTTAGCTATTTGCAAAGAAGAAAAAGGTGTCAAGAAACCATATTATTTTAGAACCATATAATTAGCTCGTCATTTAACAAAAGAAAGTTAAGTACCTGATTTATCTCTTTTTTGTTGAATCTCTTTCTTTTGACCAAAAACACCGTAGGTCGAGGTCGGTGCCAGCAACTTAAACGGTAAGCAAGCGTCAACAAATTAAGCTGCAAGAAACCATCAACAAACTAATCAATTTTCTTTTTGGCTATTGATAAGGATTTAAAACATACGTTTTTAGGGGGTTATTTAAGCCCTAAATCGATACATTTTATATCTGTTACTGCTTAAAATCGTTCCTTAGGTCTTTTGGAAGCAAAATGCTGGAATCAAGCACTTTTGGACGAAAAGGAGCGAAAACATGAAGAAAACGACAAAGTCAAGAAACAAGGCTGATTTCTGCACTTGACGGTGTCCCAACCCAAAGGGAGACGCCATCACTAAGGTGGTTTTCTAATAAAATTTCAAGCGACGGCTCAGACTTGATTTTAGTTCTACAACATGACGGCGTCACGCTTTATTTCTAGAAGGCGTCTCTCTTTATTTTACACCAGACGACCAAGACCCATTCCAAGACGACGTCCCTATTGAAGCCAGACGGCGTCACACTTCCTCACATGATGACGTCCCAATGACGACTTGGCCTAAACAAAACCCTAATGACGGCGACCAGACGGCGTCACCATCAAAAGGCGACGCCGTCACATTTTTAAATCTATATATAGACTTTGATTTTTCTGCATTTAAAGAGTAGCATTTTCGAAAGAAAACCCTAGTTCATTCATAGTCCGACTTGGGCAGTATTTTAGGGTTCCAAACCCTTCTTTACACTCAAAGATAAGTTTGTTAATCCATTATATCACTATGGTTGTCCTATGTTCAATTGTTTGTATGCGTGCATGCTTATCTATCATGAGTAGCTAAATTATTATTGTGTTTGCTTAGATCTATGAAACCTAGTTGTTGATTATTGTTAGGTTGTCTCTTGTTTTAATTGGTAGACACTAGAGTAAGGAAAACTGGCTTCTTTTTTAATTGTTGCGAGCTTGAATGTCCTAAATAGCACAAAGCTTGAGAGTGCAATTGAGCCATCGTTGTGTTTATTCCGTGAGTTGTATCTTTAGGATAATAGAATATTCGGGGGGAGATACTATGGTACTTGGCGATCCCGGATAGTCTAGAAGAGAGTTACGATTCATAGAACTAGGGAATTAGGCACCCCATATGACCAACATGGAATACAAAGCACCAATTAGAATGAGGATGTGACAATTCAACCGACCAATAAGAGATAACTTGGGAGTAAGAACATCTAAGTAAACACGCTTTTAATTATCATAAGAACACACCAATCAATTCATAGGTTATCTTCTTCGTTTTATTAGTAAATTAGTTTTTAGTTTAAATTATTAAGTAGTTAAAATTGGTAGAAGTACCACCCCCCACTCCTATACCCTGAGATTTTACTTGTTTTCTAAAAAAATATAAAAAGATAAAAAGAATCACCCTCAACCTCACCTTCTCGTCATATATCTCTACTAACATCTCTATTCCCCGAGAGAACGATCAACCCCATGGGCTTACCCATACTACACTGCAACGATTAGGTACACTGTCTAGTGGGTTGTAAAGTTTGCTCGTTGAAAAGGAAGTCTTTCGACCCCGAACTCACGCATCAAGTTTTTGGCGCCGCTGCCGGGGAATAGAATAGCTAGTTAGTTTTCTATCTCGATTAGGTCTACTTGCTTGATTCCTATCAAGTGAACTTTTTTTTTGTTTTAATTAGCTTTCTTTTAGTATATCCCCCTTCTTTGTGTTTTTGTTCGTAGCCTTGTCACTTTTCGTCATGGAAGGTGATAATCCACCCAACAACAATCCACCACCACATCAACCACTACTACTCAATCAACCACCACTCGACCCGCCAAAAGGCCGTACTCTTGGTGAATACTCTAGACTGAGCCATCAAGGCTATAGAAGCACCATTAAGCTCCCACATCAAGCTCAAACTACGGCCTTGCAATCCGACACCATCCGGTTGGTGCAAAATGGATGTGCATTCCATGGACTTCGTTTCGAAGATCCTAATCGGCATTCTAAGGATTTCCTTAAAATCGTTGACTCCATTGACCCTGATGTTACCACTCAGGAGACCACGCGATTGCGTCTCTTCCAATTCTCTCTACGAGACCAAGCTAGTATTTGGCTTGAGCCACTTCCCGCAGGATCCATCTCAAGTTGGGATGATCTCACCACCCATTTCCTCGCCCAATTTTTCCCGCCGGGGAGAACCACCAAGCCAAGGAATGATATCTTGATGCTCCAACAACGTCAAGGCGAAACCCTTTATGAGGCGTGGACTCGATTCAAGGACTTGCTCCACAAAGTCCTTCACCACGGCATTGATCTTTGGCTCCAAGTCCAAATTTTCTATTATTATGTCAACTTCCTTACAAAGCCTTCCATTGACCGAGCGGCCGACGAAAGGCTTAGCAATCTCAATGCAGAAGAGTCATGGGATATCATTGAAGAGCTTGTGGGTCAGTCTTATGAAAATTGGATTGATTCTCATGAAACTCCTAATAGCATGGTTAAGGCCATGTCGGTACCTTGTGGTTCTTCTAACATCACCGAAGAACAACTTTGTGCTCCTGAAAAACGGATCGACTATTTAGTTGAAAGACAAAAGAAAGTGCCTGTACCAACTCCTCGATCACCGGTCAACTTCTCTACCTCAACCGGTAACCCAAAACCCCTCTCTGAATCGCCTAGTCGCGAGAGAAACCCCGCTTCCCTAAAACGCTTTCGTTCTTCCTCACCACAAACACTTTCACCGAGCTTCAAAACACAAATGAGAGAATACATGGAGGCTTATTCGGAAAGATTATCTAAATTTGAGGAAGAAGTTTATAAACAAAGGGAAGAAATGTAGGAGAAGATGACTGAGATGATGAACTTAGTGAAGGAGTACACTAAGATGAAGGTTCCCGAGAAGGTGTTGGTAAGAAAAGATGACCGCGCTGCCCCCACTATGTTTGTTAATGCCATTTCCATTGTTCGTGATAAGGAGATCACAAAACAAACTAGTGGTAAGGATGGGGTAGTTTAGGAAAAGGATACAGGGATTAAAGAGAATAGCTCGAATTTTAAGGATGGGATGCTAAGGAATTAGATAAACCTAAGACTGTAGGGCACTACCTCAAACATGAAGTCAATAAGAAAACCATTGTTAACCTAGTAAACACTTTTAGGTACAATGATGCTCTTAGGAAGACCTTCTTAGGCGAAATAAAGGAGGAAGAATATGATACTATGCCTATGGGACCTTTGTACGAGGAAATTCTTAAGAAACATGTAGCTAAGAAACAGGAAATTTATGGGAACTTCATAATACCATGTAGCATTGGTGACTTAGAAGATATAAAAGCCTTAGCTGACCAGGGATCCGATGTAAGCATAATGTCGTTATCAACCTATAATAAGTTGACTAAGGAGAAACCAACCAAGACTATTCTTAGACTTTCCTTAGCCAATCATTCATATGTTTATCCCATAGGCATAGCAGAGGATGTATTGATTGAGGTTGCAAGTAGCATCTATCCGGTGGATCTTGCAATTGTAGATATTGAGGAAGATGAGCACATGCCCCTCATTCTTGCAACACCTTTCTTAGCCACCACCAAAGCAACAATCAAATACGGTGAGGGTGTTATGATACTTAAAAGTGGTAAAAGCAAGGTTAGGATACCTATAGGCCCAAGACATCCTTTGAAGTTTAAGGAAAAGAGAAAGGATGATCATGATTCGCAAGTTTGCGATAACGCTGTTAAAGAAAAATCATTGAATGGGACAAAAAGATTATGGAGTACAAGGATAAGGAGATTGAATTAGGAGAATGGAAATGAGATAAACACATAATCGGGCATAACTACGCCACAAAAAGATCTTATGGGACCCGTCATGAGGAAAATGATACTAAAGGACGTGACCAAGGAGTCAAGAGCCCCAAAGCATTTGCGGAAGGAGATAAGGTGCTCTTGTTTAATTCAAGATTAAAAGCACCCAAAGGAATGTGTAAGCCAAAATTGTGTGGCCCTTATACGGTGAAAGGGGCAAAAAGAGGTGGAACCATTGTGTTACTTGACGACGATGAAAAGGAATTCACGGTAAACATCTGACGTGTGAAACACTACCAAATCAATGATAATGACCTAATGAATAAAGAAGATGATGGTAATGAAGTCACGTAGGGTATGACATCTAGTCTAGCTAAAAGACTCATAAATAAAGAAAAACGTTTCTTGTGAGGCAACCCATGTTTAATTGTTTGCATGTTTGTTTTTCAGTTTTGTTTGTGTGTTTATATATCTTTTTCATTGTTGTTTACTCTCATGTTTATTTTGTGAAAATGTTTTATTTTGTTTTTAACCTCGTCTTAATTGCATATAAAGGTATTTTACAAAAAGATAAGTGTAGGGAAGATCACATATGTTTTTAAGAACTTGCATAAACATGAGATTAAAAATAATTGGAATTGTATATATTTGTATGTTTGGTAGATTCAAATGCTTGTATCGAGTCATAATGGATGTTTTGCAGGAATTTTTCCAGGTCCTTAAAGAAGTAAGTTTTCCAGAATTTTTCCAGAAAATGCACCAGGCCCTTTCTATCAGAACAACCTGACGACGTCGAGACTAAAGCCCAACGGTGTCAGGCAATGTATAAACAGATTCAAAGTTTCATTTTCTGTCTAAACTTGTAATTTTTGGAAACTTACAATTCTTAATTTTCCAGAAAAAACTGCAAACATCCATTCCACAAGCATTATATCTTACTTGCTTTCTAGTATAGCTTTGTTTTTTATATATATAGTTTACACCGCCGATTTCACGCGAGGTTTTGTTTCATTTTCTTATAAGTGTGCAGGTTATATTAGACAAGAAGATGAAGTACATGATGGAAGCGACACTTATTACTTGCTCATTCTTCTTGGAGAAGGATTTAACCGCAACTTTATACATATCCTACCGAGCTAATCAGGGGAGTACTAGTTTCTTTCTCTTTTGTTTCCCTTTCTTTATCATAACTTTGATACTTTAGGGGAACATTAGAGACAATGTTAAGTTTAAGTGTAGGAAGGGAGAATAAAACGGAGACTTAGAAACTATTCACTCACTTGATTTTTGTCTTGTCCTTGGTAAATTGTGTAATAAATTATGAGAAATATTTTTTAGGGTAATTTTAGCACTAAATTTAAAAAATTTTATGGCATTTACGAGTTAAACTTTAGTCTTAATAAAGCGTCTCATGGATAGGAATTATCTGACTAGCACAAAAACCGTTTACCACTCAAATTTCATCCCAAAAATGTGAGGTTCGCCCCTAGATCTTTAGAAATAAAAGCATTCATCTTTAATGCTTAGTTAGTGTACCAGTAGTATAATAGATTCTATAACTTGTTCTGTGATGCATTCCGAGATCGCTAGTGAGATTACATTCGTGTAGTTAGGATTAACTAAATGATAAGAGGCATTAGGATAACCCTTGTTTTAAACATGCAATCTAATTACGTCATCCACATCGGTTGAGTAATTTTTCCCACACCCTTGCGATGTACTCATTTTTAGTACACGATACCCCTAGTTAACCCCTCAGAGCGTATCCTTTTCGTTATTCACGTGATGTTTCGGTTTCCGGAATATCAATGAAGAGCATTGTTTTCAATCAACCCCCAAATGTTACACCCAAATCGCCTTAACCTACCTTGTATGCACTCATCTTTAATGCATTATTGTAATCATTGTTTAAACCCTTAGTTCAATTATCTAGTTACTTGCATAGTTGCTAAGTCGAGTCACATCCTTTGTATACAGTTTTGGGACGATTGAGACTCATGGGTTTAAGTAATATTTTATGGAGTAACGAGAAGGAACGATAAACTCAATTTCTCTTTGTCTACGTAATTAAGTACTTCAAGTATTTTGATCTTTTCAAATCAGGTCAATTAGTAGTGAAATAAAAAATCAAGTGTAGAGATGCTCTTCAAAATCCCTTTATTTTGATGTTATCGTAGAGGATGGTAGAATAAAAAGGTATGCAAAACAAAAATCCAAAAAAAAGAGAAAAAAAATAGTGAAGTGAAAAAAAAGGGCTACCATCCTACATCTATCTTTATGTTTTATAAAATTTATGTCTTTTAATTTTGTTTCAATTTGTTATTTAGTGTTAGTGAGTCGAGTCTTGGCTTAACAACGCCAGGTCTTACATGCTTGTAACATAAGATTTTTGACTTGCCACCACTAAATATCCCCTCATCCAACAAAATCCTTTATTTCCCTATCCGAAGCCTAACATTATAACCCTTTGTAAAGACCTCTTAGGTAGTTATTCCTAGGTGCTTACGCCAAAGCGGTGGAGGTTTGAGCTATTCTCAATCTTATGGTAATCGATGTACTATGCCAGGTAGTGAGTGTTTATCTTCCATTTCCTTACATGTTATATTTCATATAAACCCGAGAGATGAGAGAATCCAAACACTATTTGTGAGGTGCTAAGTGTATAATTTACGTGCTTGTTATGAATATTATGGCGCTTGTACTTGTTGTAAACTATTTTAAACCAATGCTACATGACCCCTAACTTATAAATTGATTGGCCAAAAACACATTTGCTTGTGGACAAGCAAATTCTAAGTGTAGGGATATTTGATAAAGATTTAAAACATACATTTTTAGGGGGTCATTTAAGCCCTAAATCGATACATTTTATATCCGTTACTGCTTAAAATTGTTCCTTTTCACGTTTTAGGTCTTTTGGAAGCAAAATGCTGGAATAAAGCACTTTTTGACGAAAAGGAGCGAAAACATGAAGAAAACGACAAAGTCAAGAAACAAGGCTGATTTCTGCACCTGACGGCGTCGCCCTTCGCTAAGGAGGTTTTCTAATAAAATTTCAAGCGACGACTCAGACGTGATTTTGGTTCTACAACATGACGGCATCACGCTTTATTTCTGGAAGGCGTCTTTCTTTATTTTACATTAAACGATGACGACGTCCCTATTGAAGCCAGACGGCGTCACACTTCCTCACATGACACCGTCCAAATGATGAATTGGCCCAAACGAAACCCTGATGACTGCGGCCAGATGTGTCACCATCAAAAGGTGACACCGTCTCATTTGTAAATCTATATATAGACTTAGATCTTTCTGCATTTAAAGAGTAGTATTTTGGAGAGCAAACCCTAGTTCATTCATAGTTCGACTTGGGCAGTATTTAAGGGTTCCAAACCCTATTTACACTCAAAGATAAGTTTTTTAATCCATTATATCACCGTGTTTATCCTATGTTCAATTGTTTGTATGTGTGCATGCTTATCTATCATGAGTAGCTAAATTATTATTGTGTATGCTTAGATCTATGAAACCTAGTTGTTGATTATTGTTAGGTTGTCTCTTGTTTTAATTGGTAGACGCTAGAGTAAGGAAAACTGGCTTCTTTTTTAATTGTTGTAAGCTTGAACGTCCTAAATAGCACAAAGCTTGAGAGTGTACTTGAGCCATCGTTGTGTTTATTGCTTGAGTTGTAGCTTTAGGATAATAGAATATTTGGGGGAGATACTAAGGTACTTAGCGATCCCGTATAGTCTAGAGGAGAGTTACGATTCATAGAACTAGGGAATTAGGCACCCCCTATGACCAACACGGAATACAACACACCAATTAGAATGAGGATGTGACAATTCAACCGACCAATAAGAGATAACTAGGGAGTAAGAACATCTAAGTAAACACATCAATCAATTCATAGCTTATCTTATTCTTTTCATTAGTAAATTAGTTTTTAGTTTAAATTATTAAGTAGTTAAAATTGGTAGAAGTACCACCCCCACTCCTATACCCCGAGATTTTACTTGTTTTTTAAAAAATATAAAAAGCTAAAAAGAATCACCCTCAACCTCACCTTCTCGTCATACATCTCTACTAGCATCTCTATTCCCCCAAGAACAATCAACCCCCTGGGCTTACCCATACTACACTGCAACGATTAGGTAAACTGCCTAGTGGGTTGTAAAGCTTGCTTGTTGAAAAGAAAGTCTTTCGACCCCGAACTCACGCATCAGCTATGCACTTACAATCACCGTCCAATAATTTTCAGAAAAATTTGAAATGCAACATCATAGCAGGATTAAGCAACTTCATTCACAACAATGCCACGTCACCTTACAGCAGGCACAAAACAATATATCAAGCAATTCACGGTTCTCTTTTTCAAGGATTATAGCAATTTTTGAAAATAAGTAAATTCAAACACCATTTTCATGAGTACATTATGTTTAAGCAACTTATAAGTACGAACTTAAAGCCTAAAAAAGCAATCCTAAGATTAACTTAAAACGTTTAATAAGTGACATACATCAAGAAAATTACAATATGTATTTCCACTATCATTATATGGAAATAATAAATGAAAGCGTTTAGATTTCGAACCCTTACCTTGAATATTGCGCACGAATATGTCATGATATCATCCATGGATAAGGAAAAGAGGCGATTTTAAAAAGCATACACATGAGAGAATTCAATAAATATAGTAAAGGAAGTCTTTACAACTTAATGACTACTTAACAATTTAAAATACCAGGTCCTAGTGGCAAGATATGTTTCTGCAAAGCCGTTTTGCTCTACACCGTACCTCCTGAACCTGCCTCTACTTCATTCCTCTCTCTTTCCCATCATATCAACTAATCTTTCCATGTATGTCCTGTTCAAAACAAATGTGAAGTTTGTTAACTGGCCTAAGAGTCATAAAGAGGATATGGAAGGCTCGGATATGCAACATGAACAAAGACAAACATGATAAATAATATACATTTGTTCTGTGGGTTAGAAGAATATGAGGTGATACACCAAAACCCGTTACGTGTATGGTCATTGTGAGTGATAAATGTTGCTACTCTTTGGGCTCATTTGGTTAGCATTTAGTGTACCATATATGCACGCATTCTCAAATGTTCATACAAATTGGGAAAGGTTTGCAAACAGAGGAAAACTATTCAATACTAGTTTACCGTTGCGATTTATTTCTCATCATGACAAACCCATTAAACCTATACTTTCTTTGTTTAAACACAACTTTAATCAAACGGGCTAAACTTCATCGCGGCCTCTTATAACTTATATTACCATTGTTCTCATCTCATAAAACTGATACTACAAAAGTGTTTAGCATTTGCTTCCCTACAAACCAAAGAAATACAAATATTACTTTGTTATAGCAGTTTTATTCATCAGGAAAATTAAATATCCAAAGCATGTTATTCCTTACCCAAAATAAGCGAAACTACTTTAGCAAAAGAATGAAGAACTACTTTATACATATAAGGAAAAATAGAAAAATTGAAAGCAGTTTTCTGATATAAAAATAAGACCATAAACCTGATAAATAACTTAACGCAAACACCCCAAATAATTAAATAATGACTTTCGAAATCCTAGTCCCAAACGCCCCTAATTTCACAACAAAAACCCTAAATTAAAAGTAAATCCTAATTCTTATGAACCATTTCACAAAATACATACACCTAAAATTGATAATAAAAAAAGAATCATGTAACTAACCTCAAACATGCGATTTATGATATTCTTTTTTTCAAAATTCATCTTTTTCATCTCCATCTTTAGGCTCAAGATCTTGTTCTTTGTTTTGAGACAAAATCTGTGGAATAAGTTTTTTCTGGAAAGTTTGAGAACGGGATGTGTGTGTAGAACTTGTATTATCTTGTTAGGAAGATAATGAGGCGGCGAAGCTTCTAGGAGGCAGTGGAAACCAACATCAAAGTCCAGATTCGTTCAACATGAGTAAGAAACCCGAAACGAAAAAAAGTCAGTTTCAACAAAGAACGAAACGACAATATTTCGCTTTCTGCACTATTGCTTCACGCGCAAAAGAATCAGGACAATGTCGTTTTGTATGGATACGATGGCGTTTTATCTACTGTAGAATAAGCATGTTTCAACTGTAGAAGATAGAAAGAGGACATTGTAGCCACGTTTATTTTTTCGACCCAATACGGCGTCATTTTCTATTGGCTTTAAATAAATTTATAATTAGTGTCTTGTGCTTCATTTCTTAACTTCATCATTTTGGGGGGGAAAAAATTCCAAATTTACCCATTGTAAAATTTGGGTAAAAATAACTAGTAAAAAATACGAGTAACTTTTTGTACAACTGGTTATTTCTTAAATCAAACATAAACTCACTGACAAAATTAGACGGAACTATTATGTATCTATACTACCTTATAATGTATGTTGCATCTTCTCTCCTATTAATTTTTTAAAACTTCTTAAAATAGATTTTTAAGCAAATACAAGTAAAAAAGCATAATTTATAAGTATTTGAAGCACAAATTTAAAAAAAAATAACTATTCAACAGATACAATTAATACACAATTTAATTCACCCTTTACCAAAATATATAACTATTTAACCACAATGTACAATCTAATTAACCTTTCAAAACATAAGTCAAACACTTAAAAATAAAGCCATCGTTCCAATTCCAAAACACAAATCTGAGAAAACTTTTGCTTCCACCAACTTCAAACAAATTTTGAAACATAAAAGTTTAAAAGAACAAGGAAAAAAAATGTCGGGATGTATAATTTTACCAGTTGTTCTTTCAAGATCATTTCAACAAACATATCATTGATCTTTTGAAACCAAGAAAAGAAAAACAAATATTCGAGCAACATCATACTTACTCGAGACCTTTGAAAAAGATCTTAGCCAAATATGACCACAAGAACAAAAATTATAAGCAATCGAAACATGTCGGTAATCGAATTTATCAGTGGATTGACAGACACTGAGTTTTATCGTCACCTTGCTTAAACCTACTTTAAAAAAAAACATTAATAATAATAATAATAATAATAATAATAATAATAATAATAATAATAATAATAATAATAATAATAATAATAATAATAATAATAATAATTAAACAACCCTTCAAAAACAAATGAAAACCTTTGGTTCGATAAAAAGTCGTTTCCTATCAAAGGAATGAACCGTAAGTCGGTTCATGCTTATCGAGTGTTTCCAAATGGTAAAGTGATGTTAGAAAACAAGACTAACCATTTGATTCATCCTTAGACAAGAAATGACATTATTGAGAGAGAGAGAGAGAGAGAGAGAGAGTAGGTAGGATAAATAATGTTGATGTAGAGAAAAATTGAGTTTAGGAGCAACTAACAAACTAGTACAATACCCGTGCGTTGCTCGGGTATGCCGATTTAATAAAAAAAATATTTAGAAGTTGTGAGTATATCTTATAAAAGAAATACTTAAATAAACACACACATGAACACAACTGGAAACGAAGTTTCTAAAAATGCAAAATCGTTCTTATTTAATGATAATTATTAAATATAAAACATATCAAATTAGTAATAACAAAAGTTTGAAACAATGACAACAATCACGTGTGAGTTGATTGATGTTATAAACAGATGCTCAGTGTTCACAACAGATGAGTAGTATACATACGAGATAGCTCAGATTCGAAAGAATGTAAATGACAAATAGATGGGTTATGGGTAGTATATAAGATAAATGACAAATAATGGTACGTAATGATGGTCTAAAGAATGATTAACCAGGTTTAATAAAAAAATAACAAAGACTTTTATATTGTACCGATCAACACAAAAGTACTTCAAAATAATTGAAAAAAGCATAGCAGATATAAATGAAAGTTGTTACTGAGCACTCAAGAGCATGAACACTTTTGTTTTTAATGAATAATGCAATAGCAATCAAGAGTTACAAACTTGGACTTCAAATAGCATTCAAGTCATGCTCACAGTGGGTCAGTTTTGGTATATATTTGGGTCCAGTTGGTTTAACTGCTGTCATCCCAACTGAGATATGTTTCCACTTGGTTTTGATAACTTTTTCAATATCTAGTGGGGGTTATTTCTTTTTTGTTGGTTGGTAGCCTAGAATGGTCTGATTACATATTTGTTTCATGTTGCTTTGTAAGGTCTGGGAACTTTAGTTCGTGTTGTTGTTTTATGTCATCCCAAAGTGTATATTTATACTTATAGTGTATTTGTTTGGGTTCCATCCTCTTTAATCGTCTTGTTTAGAAAGGTGGGATGCCATTTGTTTGTATCAGTTTTTTGTTGTGCTAATAATAGGTTGTGTTTCAACGGAAAAAAGGGTTGACGGATCTTACACCATTTATGCCGGTGAGAGCACCGACATCGTTGCTCAGGCAATCATTATTCTTGATCTCAAAATATAGTTTCTATAATATCAAATTCACTTTAGTGATTTTCGAGTTTGACACTTCAAAAAAAACCATATTGACCCGTTGGAATAAAAAATATATATATATTTTCACCCGTTTGGGATTATGTACTAAGAATCTTCAGTTTTAAGGTTTCTAAGCTGTCGACTACGTCTATTTGGTACATTTATGCAATTGACCCGTTTTGGGTTAACGGTCAAACGGTAAATTTTGTTGTGGCTAAACACTGAAACTTGGTTTCTTTTCCTCCTCTTGATGGACACTGACAAAACATCATCCAAAGTATCATCATCCCCGTTGAAAATACTATCATCGTCCGAACTAACGATTTCAATAACATCGTTCTATTTCCATGTTGCAAAGTTTGCTTCCCTTTTCCTTTTCTTCGATTCGCGAATCACCTCATCAGCGACAGTTGGGTATCAACTTTCACGTTGTATTCATGTTGTTAAAAGACGGAAAACAACATTATGCCTACATATGAATAATTATATATCTGAAACAAAACGAAAAGTGTAGAAAGGAGGGTTACCTCATCATGAAGATCGACATTATCGAGGCCTTGTTGTTCAAAGATACACGAAAATGTCAGTTACTGATAAATAACATTTGACGTGATATGTTGTGACATAAGTTTACCTTGATTTCTTTGTTGATAGTCATTTTCTCTTTGCCAAATTCGTTTTTTGTTGCTACAACAGTTGAGACATTGTTAGATTTCTTCATCTGTATAAATGCAAATAATCAAATGTTTACGTTAAGTTACGAGTTAATACTTTGATCTACAATGCATGAAGAAGAGAGCATCTGATTGATACCTTCATTTTGGTTGTGGGAAAGGTCTATGTATTTTGTTATGATAGAAACTGTGAATGACTGAAATAATTGTGACTAATGGATGTCTATTTATAAGGCTAGCAATTGGGCACATTTAAGGCACCAAAATGTTTGGTTTTAAAAGTTGAATGTGAAAAGATAAGTAACTTTTGTTTTGAATACGCAGATGGGGAAATGATAAGGCCACAATTGTTTTGAATTTACCACTTTTTACTCAATATTGTTAATATAGATAACTGTTGATTTTGAGTGGTCAAGATTTCATGTTTAGTTGATCCTATGGATAAAAATGAATTTCAGGAGTTGATGCACCGTGGGCAATAGATAGTTAATAAACCCTATGTTGAGCAATCGGCTTTTGTAAAGTTTTACGAAGAAATGAGCTTATATGGTTCTTTTGAATTGGTTCAACATAATGTAAATAAAAATTATAATACTTCTCTTTCCGTCAATTTGTAATTATTTTTTTATAGATATAATATGATGTATGTAGTATAAATGTAATATATAATATATAATATATATATATATATATATATATATATATATATATATATATATATATATATATATATATATATATCGGATCATTTGAAAATGTATTTCAAAAGAAAAGTGTACAAATCACCCTTCCTCCTCCCCCTCTTTTTTTTGCTAACTACAGGGGCCACTTTGTCACTTTCTTAATTTTTCAAGGGTCCTTTTTGTAAATACACATTCTTTCTTTCCTTATCATATATAATGCCTATTTTTTTCTCATGTCTTTCTTCTTTCTCTCGTCTCAGTTCCTGACCCTTTACATCCACCGACTTTCACAACCGTTCCCCGTCGCTCACCACCATCCCCCACCATTCACCACCGTTCACCACCATTCCTCACCGTTCACCACCATTTAGTACACAAAATGTAATCAGATTCATCATTCAAGTCTGAAAGTAAGTTTTTTTTTTTTAAACTGTTATCGTCGATTAATATGATCATATTATTCTTTGTTTGCATATATATGAACTTTACTGATCATATTTTGAATAATTTATTCGTTTTTATTTTATTTTATTATATTTTTGTTATAGTTTGTCTAAATATGTTATATTTTGGAGTTTACTTAAAAAAGTTGAGGAAAAATATATACAAATCATGTTTGGGAAGGCTGGACACAAGGTGTTTGATAAAATGTCTCAACGAAATTTTATAGTTGTGATGCACTAATAGTTTCCATAAGAATTGTTCATTGCTATGACGAAACGATGATTTTGGGGATTTGATATGATGTGTTTATGACATTGATTTTGTTAGCTTTTAAGCATTGGATACTAACTTTATCATGATCTGATAGTGGCACCTAGGAATTTTAGTAGTTTTTAATTTAGTTTCCTGTAGTGTAATTTCTTTTAATTAATGAAAAAGTTTTTACTTGTTTCAAGTTTCTTTTTACAGCTTATTTTGCTAATAAGCACTTAAGTGCTTATTAGTTTGTTACTTCTTATTTTCAGTATCAAGTTCCATTTCCAAGTTATTAAAAAGTTTATATAAGTGAAAATCACAAGTTTTATTCCTAAAAACAGTTTTTAAGATAGTTTAACACCCCATAAAGGGGTGTTTGGTTCAAGCTTATTTGCCATCTAAAAGGACTTTTTACCCATTTTGACTTTCAAAGTCAAATTTGTTTTGAAGTTTTAGTAAGTTTCAAAAAGGATTTCAGCTTGCATAACAAGGTTTACAAGTTTTCATAGCTAAAAATTTTCTGTCCTGCACACCATAACAGCAGCTATAGCTGCTGTTTCACAAGCTTTTTCAAAGCTTATTTTTCATTCAAAACTTTTCCAAAACTACTTTTCTTGCATCTCACATACCCATTTTAATTTATATATAGTCTATTTGCACTTAGTATTACTTTAGCTTAGTTAAATTGCCTCAAAAAATTTGTCCTTTGCCCATATCGCCATCTTATAAAGAACCTAAGTGTCCCACTCCCCTTCCTTTTTAGATTTTTAACTTGCTTAATATTTAGCCTTAGGTCCTGTAATTTGGCATGCTTAATCTATGGTAGGTAGTATAGTTATAACTTATTTTTATGAATTTTTAGGTGGTCTCTTAGGTAGCTTTTTCCTAGCTTAAACTAGCCCCATATGATCTTTTTCACGCAATGCTGACCGGACATCTAGCTTCTTTGAGCTTATTTCAGATTACACTTTAGCTTATTTAGCATACTTTAGTGCTTATTAGATCCCTTAGATTAGGATAGCTTACCTTTAGCTTATTAGTGCTTGCTTAGTGCTTATTTAGCCCATTTTAGCCTTAGTAATTTAGCACTAGGAATTCCCAAAACTGTTTATTGGTCCACTTATTCTTGCTTTACTCTTTTTAATTGTAGCTTATTTTTTTTGTTCTTAACTTATAAGCTAGCTTATCTATGTTTTAAAATTGTTTGTTTAATAGCTTATTGTAGTTTATAAAAATCTGTTAGTAAAGTTTGTTTTGATTTTGTTCACTGTTGAGAAATTAAGCCATTAAACAGCTTATTCAAAAGTTTTCAAAGTTCAAGCTTTTACAAAAAGTGGTTATTTTAACATCCTTTTCAAGCTGTTAAAGAAAAAAAATTGAAAAAAAAATTAAAAAAAAAATAATTTGCAAAAAGGCAAGTACCAGATTCGAACCCTATTCCTTTTTGCTTCACAAACACAACACAAACATCAATCATCAAATGCCCTTGGCTCTTTGACTGGTTACATGAAGCATTCAGATATGACCATCATTTGGTAATGAACGCCTTCTCTTGAATGGCTTTGTGTGTTTTTGATATTCGTACTAACAATTGGCGTGTTATTAAAGGTACGATGCACCACCACATGGTGTGGTTTGGATTTGGACTGGAACGTGTTGTGATGCTTTTTCTGTGGCCTCAACAACATCCGAAAGACATTACTTTTCCATGTGACGCACGAAGACCCATTGATATAATGAGTAGTTTGTATTTATACATTGATGCACCTTTTATTTTAACATTGATGCACCATATTTCAACATTGATGCACCTTTTATTTTATCATTGGTATGATGAGCAAAAGACCCACTGATATAATGAGTAGTTTGTATATACATTGATGCACCTTTATTTTAACATTGATGCACCATTATTTCAACATTGATGCACCTTTTATTTTATCATTGGTATGATGAGCAGAGTAATTCTCATTGAGCACTTACTATCTTCAAATAAATGCACCTTTATTTCAACATATACAATTGTTTTATTATGGAAGTTACGAGATTGTGACAGGCGTAATATTGAAACCTTGGTTTTTGAAATAGTGAGAAACTTATAGTTGCCTTCTAGGCTATTTGAAGTTGCAACTATTTAGATGGTCTGTGAGATATTTTATTTGTGTTAAACAATGATCTATAACAATTTATACATTTAGTATGTTATAATTGGAAGAAGTTGATACGTCACATACCTTTCGTTTTCGAATTTGATTAATATAAGATGTATTCTTTATGCTTATATTCAAGCAGATACAGTTTGAAGAGTTTGGATCATCCAAACTCCTTATTTTGCAAAGTAATTTACAATAATATTCGTTTTATCATTTTTTTACAAAACAAGAAAATGCAAATATTATCTCTTGAAGTGCTTAGGAGTTATTTTTAAGCAGTTTTGCAAAAAAAGCAATCCCAAACACCCTCATAGTTTGTTAAGTAAAGCTCTGTGTTGATTTTGGATACATAATTTTGGACACTTTTTCTATTATGGATATTGATTTTAAGGCCATAGATGTTGTTTCATGACAAAAGAGAGGTCCAGATTTGGCTTCAGGGGCAAAACCAAAAGTGCTTCCAGAATATGCATCTGATTCTATGCAGGTGGAAGAAGATCCTTGACCCATCCGGGTGACCAAGTCATCTAACTGTCATATAATTTAAAATGGGTCAATGCATTTTATATTATAAAGTCTTGTAGTTGTAGGAACAAAACACTAAATAAACGATTAAATGAAGTTCCTTATTTATTTGTTTCTAGACACTGAACCAAGAATTCATTCACCTGAATAGTGAGGGATTGTATTACTTCCTTAGTAGTTTGGTCCTTTACTCTTTCATCCCGCGCTTGTTCAGTTGCTTCTTTCAATTGCCTTGATTTCCTTTCAAGTTTAGCTTCAAGAAGTTGAACTTTGTGTGAGAGGTCCTTCACCAACATAACATATATCTTGTGGTGAAATTTCAGTCATGTCTAAGACCAGATGCATAGTGAACAATTTAGTTAAGGGAAATATAAAGTAGGAGCTTGTCAGAATTAAGATAATTATATTATAAATAAATAATCATTTCCAAACTTACTCAACACTCATGGTGCAACATAATTTTATAAGCGCATTTGAGACATAGTTGGCGAAAAGGAGAGTGGTGGATATAAAACATATACCATTTCGATGTACTAATATCTACCTTTTTTATGCACTAAACATATTCCACAGGTGACCAGCTACGACTGTAACGACGACGATAGCGTACAGGGCTGCGTGATACACTTGGACTTCGGGTCCTGCTTCTTCTATCTCGGTACCTATAAATGAGTAATAAAGCATCAGTTTTTTTGAACGAATATCCAAACTTCCCCAAATAATTACTTGCATACATATAGATCTCTATGCTAATATGTCCAAACAGATGCTATAAATATGAAAATAGATGCACTAATATCTACCTATTCGATGCACTACTCATACTCATAGATGCCCTAATATCTACCTTTTCTCTACTCAGCATAATATATAAATATCTCATAATAATACATAAAGCTTATATCATATATCAATTAACAACGTTCTAAATCAATAGTCCCAGTTATTAGCATACCTCCCTTTGCGCGTATATAAGACGTCGGTTGATTAAAAGTGGCATAATAATCTTGTTCATACGCTTCACAATCGAAACTCGGAGTAGGTATCTCGAAGTCGTTTTCTTACTAGCGACCACGACACCTACATATTAGATAACTAACATTAACCATAGAGAAAATATGAAAACTTCCAGAAAATTCTAAAATAATACTGAGAGTCCAGGAAAAATAAAAGAAACAACTTTTGATCACATGAACTATGATTTGGGCATGAATCTGATGTAATAAGCACTAGTTAAATAAGCAATAAGACACAATAAGCTACAAAAAGCTATCACAACCTAAAACTAACCTAAACTACCTGGGAATAAGCTACTGCAACTGATTAGAATCCTAAAAGCACAAGTAAAAGGTAAATAAGCACAAGTTCACCTTCAAACTACGTAATGCCAAACGGCCCTAATGCATCAACTTTAAGCACCAATTCAGCTTATTCAGAAAAATTCTAAAAATAAACTAAAATCATCATGTCACCAACCACCAACCAAAGTCCTTATTTCCAGATTTTCAGCCTAAGAGGATCTACTACGAGGAAATTAAAAATCAAAAATAACAAGGGATTGGGCCAAAAGGTTATCTGATGCAGTAACAAAAATGACAGCAAAAGGCTTATATGCAGACTAGAAAAATATTTCTAAAAAGATCTAAAGAGCAAATTAAGGCAAAAATATAAAACCTCTACACTAAGGGCTATCTAGGAATAAGACATCAAGCAGTACAACACCATATAAAACTGATTATAAGCAAAATAAACACTGAAAACAGACTTACTTGGGTTTATTTTAACTGATCACACAGGACAGACAAGATGACTAGCAAATCTCAGCTAAGCTTCTAAAACTTAAATGCTCCATGTTTCAGAACCAATCCATGTAGAAATAACATTCAAATGACCAATAATTCATAAATCCAAACACCCCTTTTGAAAACAGATTTCAAAATGAAAACAACAAACATGTAAATCTAGGATTGATTCAGATTAAAACTTAATGACAAAATAGATTAAGAACAACTAGTAACCAAAAACTGAGTTTGACTTCCAGTTTTGACCCGATTTGACTTTAGTTGACTTTTTCTCAAAACATGAAATTAAGAATAAGTAATTAAAGCATAAGCTAACAATGAGCTTATATGAGCTAAGATTAACAGAAACAAGAGCGTGTGAACGTTAATCAACCATAAGTGAATTCGAAATTGAACTAGAGACAAGGTATTATCGTGTTGTATTTGTGTCGGTCTTATCACTAACGTCTAAATAACTAGAAACCCACAAACTTATTCTAAACTTCCCTTTAAGTATCTAGCATTCATGCTTTTTCTCGAAATACTACTTTGAAGGTTTTAAACATAAAGTTCATATACGTATTCCACATCTTATATAGAGATTGACAATGTAGTGTTCACTAGTATTATTGGTTTAACAATGCCCCTACAATAAGTCTATTGCGCTAATGGCAGCTATGAAAAGCTTGAGCAAATTCAGATAAACAAGTTATCACTAATGCTAAACCTTAGAACAATTCATTTAGTCAGCTAACAGTCAGACACCAGGGTTACAAAAGAAAAATAATTACTTGCATACATAAAGATCTCTACGCTAATATGTCCAAACAGATGCTCTAAATACGCAAATGGGTGCACTAATATCTGCCTATTCGATGCACTAATCATACTCATAGATGCCCTAATATGTTAATTGATGCCCTAAATTTGTCACTCGATGCACTAACCATACACTCTCAATGTCTTAATTTTGTATCATGATGCCCTAATGTTTTCATTGATGCACTAACCATACCACAAAATTAATTGCTAACACCTTAATCAAACAAACAGATGACTTAATCTATCTCGCGATGCACAAGTATTTTGCTATTGATGCATGTTTAATGACACAACGACCATTAGGGCTCTTACTTCTGGTTTTAACTTTAAAATGAAACTCGAGCGTCTTGCTTACAAAGAGTGCATATATTTTTAGACCAATGCATATATACGATGTATTAATCAGATCAAGTCAGAAAAGTATAACCTCGAAATATATGACGAAAATGCCATCATTGCCATGAAGATCACTAGCAATCGGTTCTTGCAAAGGCGGTTCTTTGGGACATATCCTAGCCACAAAAATCATAGTTAGTAAAGTGATGCTCTAATGATTCTAACTGATTCCATAACATTAATTGGATGCACTAATTATAAAAACAAATGTTGTAACCATTCGAGTGATGCCCTAATCATACTAACAGATGCCCTAATCACACTAACAGATGCACTAAAAATACAAATGGATGCCCTACTACTTATCAACTTGGAAGTCACCCAAATTGTGTTTTAAATATTTACAGCCTCTTAAACATCTGCGTACAATCAAGAAAAGACATGCATTACATGATGTAGAGCATAAGCTACCCATTATCATCTAAAAGTTACCTTCCAGTAGGAACCATTCAATATCTGTTGCCATAGAATGCTCTGTAGAAGCCATAGTTTCAACGATGCCAAAGTAGTTCCAACGATGCACTAGACATTCAAATGGATGCCCTACTATGACCAACGATGCACTAAACTTACAAACTGATACACTAAACAGACACACCGATTCCTTAATATGTCTAACAATGCACTAATCATAATCATTGATGCCCTAACCACACTCACCGATGCTCTAGTATGTTCACGGATGCACTAAACATATTTTTGATGCACTAAACATATTTTTGATGCACTAAACATAATTTTCACAATGATACACTAAACATACATATGCTATTTTCATTAAACGCTGATGCACTAATCAAACTAACAAATGCTCTAATCATACTCTATAGATTTCGTAATTTATCACACGATCCTTTAATCATTCACACTTGAAGCACTAACGTTTTATGAGATGCTCTAATCATAAACATTCGATGCTCTAATCATCCTCATTGATGCTCTAATATGTTATAACATATTATCTCAGGTGCACTAAAATGTTTATACTGATACTCAACAAATGCCTAAGACCTAACAATTCACTAAACTTAATCTCACATCACCACTTACCTGTTGCCATTGATTGGTGACCTAACAATTTACTAAACTTAATCTCACATCACCACTTACCTCTTGCCATTGATTGGTGACGTCATCACAACAAATTCACCATTTCACCAAAACCTAATGATAGCTTCATCCTGATTGCTGAAGTGGCCTCTAATTAGGTCAGTCATAAAACTAACTAATTCAAAGACAACAAAACTAACAATCAAAACAAATCAATGAGATGACACATTCAGTAAACCTAATATTTGCTGACGTGGCATCAAGTTAGGTCTAACAAATCAATCAATCAATTAATAAACAAAATTTATACCTTGAAATTGGTCAATAGAACATGTGAATCAAATAAGAACGCAACACTAATACCAGGAGGTATAGTAATTAATTTTAATTCACCAGTGATGGTGGAGTTGATGGTTGCGATGTGGAGCGATGAAGATGATGGTGGTGATGTTGAGTGGTGGAGATGGAGATGGTGGCGACGGAAGACGGTGGCAACGAATGGTGGTGACGGTGAGTGTGTAAAACGGGAGTTTCTGTGTGAAAAATGAGTGTTGATTACTTACTTTTTTTTTTTTTTTCATTTTCTACCCCTGAAGTTTGAGATGTTTGCAAATTCAACCCTATAACTTTTTTTCTCACTTTTCTATCTAAGTACACATTTTCTCTAGAAGGAAACTTTATATATATATATATATATATATATATATATATATATATATATATATATATATATATATATATATATATATATATATATATATATATATATATATATATTCTAACATAAAGTTATATAGATATTGATGACAATATTTTAATGTCTTCTTGCCTTTATAATGTTACTATGTACGTTTTTATATTATTCTCGCATCACAAGAGTCATCTACTATTTTTGTATGATATAATCCGCCATTTATCTCTAATTGTTCCAATCTAAAATTCTCACCTCTTAAAGTTAATGTTACAAAAAAACTTATAATAAAAAAACTCGTTCATCGCTAAAAATTTAATTCTAGGATAACCGCCACCAATCTATATTGATTAACCCATATCATGATATGATATATGCCCAATCAAAAAATATTCTAAGACCACCCGTAATGGTGCTTTCTTTCGCTCGTGGTGGCACCACCAACTACTACACCCCTCTCTCTTTGGCGCGCGAAGGTGTGTAATTGGTGTTAGTTCGGTGGTGCACACCACGAAACTGAAACACCCTTTTAGTATTTTTTTTGTTTTTGTTTTTGTTTTGTGAGTGTGTGTGAGTATTTTATGATGTTTATATTAAGTAGGATATTATAATGTGTTTTATTTATCGGTGACCACTAAACCTCTAGTACTCTAATGGTAAAGTAATTAGTTAAAAAACTAACCACTTGAGTTAGCTCAAGTGGCCACCAAGATTCCTTAGGGAGTCTTGGGGAGGTTGTTACCCGGGTTCGAATCCCTTCGAGGACGAAAGATTGCGGGGTTTTCCTTCAAGGAATTTTCTAAAAAAGGATCTCTCAGAAATCACCATGCAAGTCTTTGGTGGCGTGCGTGCTTTTAACAGCTGGTAGGTTAATAACGAATCTAAATCTCCGATATACGCTAGAATCCGAAAGCAATAAAGAAATTCACTGTCAAAAAAAAAAAAAAAAAGTTAAAAACCGATTTAGTCTGAGGTGAAAGTATCCCATTACACCCAACCAAAAATACATCATCGAGAAATATTAATGCTTTAATGTTGCTTCTTCGTGAGATCTTTGTCAAATAACATTCCATTTACTATAAATGAAATATATAATTTTCTAAGAAGCTTCAAAATCTTGACAGCTCATTGGCTTTTCTTAGATCTTGCAACTTGCCTATAACTTAATCAACACCGCAAGTTTCATAAAGTACATCGTTCACAAACATAAAGGATACGCATATCGTTGAAAATCATATACACGATTCATCGGTTTTGAAATGAAAAAGAATAAGCTCAATAGCTTTGGCTAATGGTTAATTGGTTACCATTTAGTTTTACATAAAACCAATGTTTTAAAACTCGGGTTGACCCGGCCGGTTCAACCGGTTGAATCGGGAACCGGATAGGACCGGGTTTTTGCATGGTTGAGAACCGGATTGAACCGCCGGTTTTTCGTTGAGCCGGGTTGACCAGGTTTGATAAACCCGGCCGGGTCATTACTTTTTATAAAAAAAATTAACAAAATGATTTTTTTTCCATTAACTATTCTAAGTTTAATTGAAAAGTTAAAATGCTGATAACTAATGTTTGTTAAAATTTTGTAAAATAATAAATTATAGTTATATATTATCTTAGAATCACCAATTAATATAGTTTTATTATAAACTATTTTATAATTTACAATCACCTTGAAAATTTTGGCTATATTTTTATAGATGTAGACTTAAAAAGCAAAACTTATTGGTATAGTCTCCATTTTCTTCATCGGTTTAATCGAATGTATGAATAAAAACGGATAAACTATTAGATCATGCAATACTAATTATTAAATATAGGAAAAAGTATATATATATATATAGAACCGGTTTGACCCGGCGGTTCAACCGGTTGAACCGGCGACTAAACCGGGTCGATAAAAAAACCGGTTTTTAAAACATTGCATAAAACCATCCGAACCTTCTGCTTCATTTCTCAACCTCAAATCTTTTTGTTAGCCTTAATAGTTTTATTAGAAGTGATGGTCATTCACGTTTAGGAACTTTGTAACGTGTGTTAGATATCGTGCTAGAATAGTCAACGGGCTCGTGGATTGGACTAAGCTAAATGGGTATTAGTTTAGTTAAGCTTGCCTTATATCCGATCCAACCCATGTCCAAGCCCACGAAAGCCCATAGAAAGCCTTTTAGGGCATCATGTTACTTGTACTATAAATACCCCTCAAATGGTCATTTGAGGGGTGTGCTTGAGTGTGTGTGTGTGTGTTTTCTTTGGAATATACAACTTATTGTTTTCATCTTTCTCTTCTCACATACACGGTTTCATATATTCAAGTCACCATCATCTTAATCTTTCCTTCTTTATTTACGCATACGTTTGTGTTGAACGTGTTCTACGCGTAGCGTGGTTTCACGTGGTGATACTTGTGTTCGTTAAGTGGGTTTGTGATAAGGTTGATATATCTAAGGTCCTACAATTGGTATCAATCGCCTAACAATGGTTTAGGAGTGTTTTGGTTGAAGTTTTTTTTTGTAGTGTACGCGTAGTCTTCGTTCTCAAAGTTGTCACACATAAAACATTAATTTTTGCACTTAAATCTTCAAGATTCTTATGGTATAAGGTTTATATAGTGTTAAAGTTTCTGTTTTTTGCAAAAAGTTCGAAGCTTTACGTGTTTTGGTTCAGTTTTAAACTCGTTTTTGGTTCGTAGTTAATTTCTACGCATAAGCATAAAAGGCATTTTGGGTGTTTTTGGTCAAAACTTTCTTGTTATTTGCGTGTTTTGGAAGCTGTTTGTGCATCAGAAATTGTTTGATTCACTAGAAATTTTTTACGCGTAAGTCAAAACCCTATTTTTACGCGTAAGAAAGTCAAAACCCTAGTTTTCTACGCATAACTTTTTGGTGAAGAATCTTCGTGCAACAACGGTTACCTGCTTCCTCACTTGGATAAGTGTGTGGAACACTCGACTTTCGGATATCTTTTACTGTGATGTTGTAAAGGATTTTGGTTTTAAACCAACTCTCACGCATAAGCGTAAAGCTTACGAGTAAGCACTCCACGCATAAGTTAACTCTTACGCCGAAGGTACTTTACTTCACGCTTAAAGTTTACGATAAGACTTACGCTTAACCTTAGGTTTACGATAAGAATCCTACGCCTAAGCTCTTTACGCATAAGGACTCCTACGCATAAGCAATCCCACGATAAGCATTCATTTCACGCATAAGAACCGGTTTATTGAGTAAGATTTTGAGCAAAACTTCAAATGGCTATAACTTTTGAACCAGAATCCGTTTTCAACGATCTACCCATCAAAACGACCGTGAGAACGAGAAGAATAGACCGAATGAACTAAAGGGTCAACCTTCAAGTCCTAAAACGCCCGAACAGAAGTTATTAAGGTTTTAAGTTTTAGAGCAAATTTTCACTACAACAACCGAGCTTAATCTTCATCAATCACAACTCCTTTATTGTTGAATCGATCCTACATCAACTTTATCATATCATACCTTCATCAATGGCAACTCAACAAGACATTCATGCGGTAGGCCGAAAACCGCCCTCCTATGTTGGAAAAAGGTGGTTATCTTCAATGGACAAGTCGAATGCTTCGTTACATCAAGACAAAACCTAATGGAAAATTGATGATCAAATCCATTCAGATGGACCCTTCATGCCTCGACAAGTCCAAGACCCGAAATGTTGATGCAACACCTCCGTCCCACCATTTCTTCGCCTTCAAAAGAATCGAATACTCAAGAGGATCAAGCAAGTCGAAGCAGATGACATGGCAATTCATATTGTCCAACTGGGTTTACGAAGAGACATCTTTGTCATTGTAAGCAGCCAGAAACGCTTTCGATATGTGGGAACGTGTTAGACGGCTTTGTCATGGAACCGAAATTGGTCAACAAGATACGGAGAACAAGTCGCTAACCGCTTGGGAGAAGTTTACATCTACCCGTGAGAATCCATTGAATCATACTATGGAAGGTTCTCGCACTTTAATGAATGAGTCGATCGAAACAAGTTGACACCGTAACTATCGTGAGCAACATCAAGTTCTTGAACAATCTACCGTAAGAATGGGGACGATATGTCACTATTGTCAACCAAACAAAAGACTTACATCAAGTGAACTTTGATCAACTCAACGATTTTTCAAACAAAACCAAAATGAAGTGAATGAAGTCAGCAAGAAAGATTAGCAAAGAATCATGATCCATTGGCACTCATTGCAAAGACTCAAACTCCGTGAATACACAACAACAAGCTTCATCATCTTCCACTAACAACAACTTGCAAAGAATACATCCCTCCACAACAAAACTATCCACCGAACAACCACATTACCAGAACAAGGAATCACCGATCTTGAAATGGAACAAGAAGAAGCTTTGTCACAAGCATTTGCATTCTTGGGTAAAGCATTGAGGTCGCTATTCCACACCAACTAACAACAACCAAAGGATTTCATCAAACACTCGCGAATGTGCAAATTGCGGTAGGGTGTGAATATGGGTCATCAAGGACAAATGGTTGGAGTTATTGGGAATCGCAGGATATGCTACGGATTTCGCATGGGTAATCAAAGGTTCAAAATCGGTAATCGATGGGTCGAATGTTGGGAATAGAGCAAGGGTAATCGAATGGGAATGTTGCGCTCAATCGTTGGGAATTATGGAAATGTGAATCGTGGTAATCGTGTTAAGTGTTATAATTGTCAAGGATTGGGTCACATGGCAAGGAATTGTCCAACTGTCGAAAAAGAAGGATCTTGCGTATCTTCGTAAAGCTATTATGTTGGTACAAAGGAACAACTGGACTTCAATTGAGTGTCGAGGAAAATGACTTCATGGCTATTATGGATAATTTGAAGACCTCGAGGAACTCAATGCAAACCGCATCTTCATGGCAAATCTTCAGAGACTAAGTACGACATCGATTCTCGACGCACCTCCTGCCTATGACGCCAATGCAAGATCTCGAGGTACCAATCACCGATCCATGCTATAACAATGTCATATTTGATGTGTTTACTCATGACGAACAAAGATTTCGTGACATCAAGACCTACTTATGATACATACCGACAATCCGAGTTGTAGCAATACTAACTCGAGACTCCGGATGTGGATCCTAGTGGAGACCGTGGCACAAAATACCGAGACCGATGAGGAAACACGTGCTTATTTTGAATCATTAATCAATAATTGTGGCATTGAAATTGAGAAAGTTAGAACGGTCAATCGCGGTTAAGGCCGCGAATGCTAAATTGACCGTTGAGCTTGAGAGTTACAATGAGAACGCAAAAGCCTTTGAATTTCATAAAACAAAGAATCGTAATTAGAAATTGGTTATCGAAATTTGGTTTCTAAAGAACAACTTTGCAAATCAAGTATAACACACTTGATGTGAATTTGAACTTAAAATTAAATCTTTAAACAAGGAAATTTCGATTTAAATAACCAACTTTCTAAACAAAAGAAATGTTTTCTAATCTTGAAAAGAAAAGAAGCATTGATTATCGATTTTCAAAACGAGAAGATTCTCTTCTTGATGAAATTCTTGATAAAATGAAAAATCCAAACTTTGGAAAATTTGCTTTTAAACGGGTCATTCTCGCTCAAACAATCAAGATGCTTTCTAATCAAGTAAATCCGTTTTCATACAAATAATAGAATGGCACTTGGTAACGACCCTTCTTCGCTCCTCAAGAAAGCTCGTAAATCTCGTAATGTGTTAAACAATGGAAATGTTTTACATGAACCCATTATTGTTCGTGATTCTCTTGAAACGTTAGAACTATCTGAGGAGAGTAGATCAAAAATGAAACAAAAGAATTCGGAAATCAAACCAATTGATTATAACAAATGGAACAAAATTAACGGAATTACTTTTGTTAATCAAAAAGAAAAGTCAAAGTTTTCCATCACACCAAGTGTTTCAAACAAAGAGTCAACACTGCTTTCAAAATCTGCTTCAAAACCGCTTGTTGTCTCAAATTCTTCGAACATTGAACAAATGTCTTCAAACAATCCTTTTAACACAAGTGATGCGAGAAGTATTTTAGAAAATGTGAAAACTAGAATTGTGGATCTTCAAGACATCGTTAAAACTAAAACCAATATTACAACAAACATCCGGTTTAATAGTTTTGATAATGAAAATAAAAAGTACTTTGAAACTCAAATTGCCCTCATTTGAATGCCATCAATGCAAGGGTAATTCATTTTGAACAAGCGCTTTTGAAAGAAACAACTGACTTTGTCAAGGACCATAAACCGTAAAGCAAGCTAATGACCGTGTTGAACAAATCAAAGTTTTGGAAAATTTAAATGACTCTCTTCAAGATGTTTCGACTCATCGATATTATATCCATTATTTTGCAAACATATTATGTTGAAGATCATGAAAGACTCCACCGAGACCTCCAAAATTGTTTCAAAATATGAAAAGCGCTTGAGAAACTTGAAAAGAAAATGTCTCATATTTTAAAAACTTGATCGAAAACCGAGGAATGCAAGTATGACAAATTGTCGATGAGCGTGCCTACAATGACATGAAAGCAAAATGATCTTTGAGGGCTCATTGGAATGTCAAAAAGGAAAGGTAGTGGAAACTGTGATTACAAAACCATTGACCGAGGAGAAAGCAAATGTTCCCAAACCGGTTTTAAAACCAAAATGTCTGCTTCAATGCCTCCTCCAAAAGTCAATGAGAAAATGATTTATCAAAACCAATCACTCCACCGCCTTGCCTAACCAAAATGTTGACAAAGGAAAAGCGGTTATAGAGAAACCAAAATTTTAGCTCCGGCCTTTTAAGATGAGTACCACTAATGCGTCGCATCCACATCTAAAACATATGGAACAAACGACATAAGTTTAGAAAAGCACTCTAAAGAGACTAGGAAAGTCGAAACCACCTCTCTAGATAAAAATGTGAATCCTAATGAGTGTGCCTTACCTTCTACAGACTAGGAAGCACCTCTAGGAGCAGCAGACTAAAGCCTAAGAGCAATACAAGGAACAATAGAGTCTCGCTTGCCTCTAAGAGTATTCGCTTGAATAAAGAGAAGAAAGTAGAAGAACACCCTAGGAATTTACCGCTTTGTAATAAGAAAGACATTTCATCTGAATGTAATGAACCTATGAAACTTGCTAAGTCTAATGAATGTGTTGAATCTGTTTTTTTAACTTGCAAGAAATCTTTAACTAATGTTCATGATAATTGTGTTTCTAAGAATGAGATTGTTAAGCCTGTTAAGAAGAATGTTCCCAAAAGAACTTATGCTAAACGAATAGGAAGACTAGTTGCGACACTTAGGCTTTACACTACTGATAGGGAGCATAATGTTTACTTTAGGGATGACATTTGGAAACCAACGGGTAGAACTTTCACACACCAGAATGGTAGAATGAGTGATAAACCTGTCTTACCATTAGATAACTTCTATGAGTGTGATCAGGATTTTACCTCTAACCCAAAGGAACCAAAATCGAAACGGTTTCCAAAATCTTCTTCTTTCGTTATTGGCGTGTTATCGAAATATGTCTTTGGATCGCCGACTCGGGTTGCTCCAAGCACGTGATCGAATCAAGTCACGATCAATTTCGTCTGCAATTCATGGAACCGACGCTTTGAAATGATCATGTAGCAACTATCATGGGTTATGGAGATCTACCTTTGGAAATTATTTGATCACTCGGGTTTACTATGTCGAAGGGTTGGGACACAATTTGTTTTCGGTCAGGCGCCGTGATGCAAATTTAGAGGTTGCTTTAGGAAAAATGCTTGCTTCGTTAGAAACTTGATCGACCGATCTCTTAACGGGAATCGTGATACAAACTTGTATGCTATCGACATCAATCAAATGGCTTATGAGAGACTCGCCTAGAACCCGCACTAAACCAAGCAGACTTACGGACACATCGATTCAGACTCAGACCTCAAAGAGCTCAATCAACTTCGCTTGACAATCCTAAAGAACAAGAATGGGAGAATTTCTTCGAGTTAATGTTCGATGAATACTATGGTGGAACTTCGACAAATGCATCAAACCATCATTCCACCGCACCCGCTCAAAATCATCCTCCACCACCAATGTAAGATGCATCTACAACGGTCGAAACCAATGCACCAACTCCATCAACATCATCTACATCTACTCCAGCTTCTTGCACCCGCTCTACCAAGGCGGTTGATGAGCAAAACCAACATCGAACGATGCAACGTTAGATGAAGACTTATTTGAAAACCCGCTTGCCACGGAATCACCGAATCATCCTCAAGCTTACAAGAACCATCTAACTCGTGACACGCTTAACCAACGGTATCCTTCACTCAAGTGGACAAAAGACCACCCAATTGATCAAGTTATTGGTGAACCTTCAAGGCCAATTCAGACGAGACGTCAACTTGCCACCGAACTTGTCATTTACCTTTGCTCGATTAGCAATATAGAGCCAAAGAACATTCGCGAGGCAATCAAGTGCAGAGGAACTTCTATACCGCCTTCATAATGGGAATGGTTCCAAGACCAATTGACAGGTCATTGATCTCAAATGGTTATGGAAGAACAAAAGGGATGAAGAGATGGCCTTTGCAACAAAGCTCGCCTTGTGGCCAAAGGATCGCATAAGAGGAAGGGATGGACTTTGAAGAGTCATTGTAGCTAGAGAAGCCAGATATTCTTAGCCTATGGCCACAAAACATCACGGTTTATCGATGGACATTAAGAGTTCTTGAATGGAGGAAAGAAGAAGTGTACGTGTTGGAATCACTCCTAGCAAGATTTCAAGTATTTATATTTCATATGTAATAGGTAGCTTTATTATGGCCTTTATGTTTGTTTAAGGTCTAGCTTATGAAGGCCCATAAGCTAGGCCCAAGCCCACATAAGAAAGGAAGGAACTAGGGTTGCCCTAGTTGTAAACCCTCATTTGAGGGTTGGTTGTTCAAGTTTTTCACATACATCTTATTCATAACCGGTCATAGTATCTCGTGTGTGTGTGGTTTTACTTGTTCAATCGCCTTCATCTCTTCTCTATAACTTGTGTTTGTAAAACTAGTGACCTAACAAAGTGGTATCAATCGCCTAATAGTTGGGTGAATCGTTATTGCTTTTGAAGTGGGTTTTGGTCCCACGCGTAAGGCTAACGAGTGATACTTTGGTTCGCTTAAAACTTGTTTTTACACTTTTAATCCAAGATTCTTGTACTTTCAATGTTTTGAGGTGTTAAAATACTTGTTTTGGCAAAAGTTTAAAACTTTACGTGGATCACGTTTTAAGCTTGTTTTTATACGTGGGTGTATTTCTACGCAGAACCCGTTTTAGCGCTTTGGTACATCAAGTTTCACATTTTGTGTTCTTTTGGTACTATTGAAGTTATTCCATAACACAAAATCGGTTTAGAAACACATTTGGGCAAAATCAAAGTTACGAGTAATCCCACGCGTATCAAAACCCTAAAATTACGCTGTAAGATTTTCCTTGGTTTGATCTTCATTTTCGTGGTTTATTCCGTGTTTTCTTACTTGGATAAGTCCGAAAATACGTCGACTTTGGATATCTTTTGCACCGTGATAGTGTAAAGATCATTTGGCAAAACCCTAAACTTACGATAAGATAAGCTTACGCCAGAAATCCCACGATAAGATTCACTTTACGCGAACCTTAGGTCTACGACAAGGTAATCCCACGCCTAACTTTCACGCCTAACTTTTGTCTACGCATAACTTTAGTGCTTTTATCCTACTTACGCAGAAGCTAAATCCTACGCCAGAACTCCTTATTGTTACGCCGTAACTTTTGGTGTTTTTACGCATAAGTGCTACTTGGTTTCTTGTCTTTTCTACGCCTAAGGACACTTCATCAACAAAGGTTCATTCGACTACAAAGATCCATTTTACTACACAAGTTTCTCAACATGTCTCAACCACCATACTCTAACTATTTCCTCACACTTATAATCATCAACAACAACAACAATTAACTCCACAACATCAACAATGGAATCAACAACAAGCTATTTATCAACAACAATTTAATCAAGAACATACTCCACAACTTGGTGCAATTCCACAACCACAAATGGTTCAACCACCACCAAGACTTCAAGTTCAACCCTACACAAATGATTTCAATCAACATCCATCAAGGAACACTATGAAGGAACCCACTTGGTTTGCAAAGATGTGTGAAGCTTTAAGCACCAACAATCAATTCATGAGGTCGATCACTTGATAGACCTCCAATGCTCACTCCAGAAACTACGATCAATGGGTGATAAGGTTCTTTAGGTTTTGTGATCCAAGAAGCCACATGGAAAGTTCTTAAAGAAGGTTATCTTGAAGGTCCATTTGAGATGCCCACCGTCATTGTACCCGGAGATCCAACTGCTCCACCAAGAGATGAACAAACCAACATTGCTATCATTGCAGATCTAAATGCTACGTAACTTCTACACTATGAAGTCGATGAACTTGCAATGGAATACATCCTCTTAGGATTACCAAACCCAATTCTTCGTAGTGTTGATGCTCAAAAGATCGCACAAAAGATGGGATCATATTCGCCTTCTTATGGAAGGATCAGACTCAATCAAGAGGATTTGGAATCCAAAATATACTTGGCTTATGAACACTTCATGATTGAACCCGAGAGACACTAGAGTCCTATCATCATCGATTTTCGACATCATCAATGATTTGGATAAACACAACATCATCATGCCAAGAATTGCGTGAATACTAAGTTCCCGAGTAGTCTTGGTCCGAATGGGAGAAGTATGTCATTTTTCTCCGCTGCGAAGAATATGCATCATTCTACTTATGGATTGTTGTACGATTACTTGAAGCCTCATGAAAAGGAAGTTGATCGGAAAGGATTCTCCGTGCTCAAATTGTTAAACAATCACATCCGGACAATCAACAACTTGCCTTGTATGCTCAATGTAATTATCCTCTCAACCAAAGAACTCAACCAACTCGCTTCAAACACACCTTCACAAAGAACAACCTCAACAAAATCAATTGGTTCCATACAACAACAACAATGCTCAAGCATATGTCGTTGAAGCGATCGAGGAAATCGATCCATTCAAGCATTGCAACAAGGATTTGTGATGATCGCTAATGCTTTTGGCCGTTACACCAACAAATCCAACAATCGATTCGCTCCTCATCTAACACACGGACTCAAGTTGCAGAACAATGGACGGTTGAAGTTCGTAATCGTGATTATGGTCGCCGATGGGCGGTGGTCAAGGGTTTAATGATGTGGGTAGGAATAACAACAGAGCTCAAGTGGTGGAACAGGAAATGCTCGTAATCGGTTAAATGGTCTTAGATGCTACAACCGCAATGAGAAGGACACTGGCTAATGCATGCCCAAAGCCAAGGACTAGGGCGTGCTTATTTCAAAGAGGCTTTACTTTTGGCTCTTAAGGATGAAGTGGTGGATCTCTCACGCACAAAGAATGAGCTTTATGGCGATGCACACTGATGATGATATGGAGGACTTGCAGCCAATGCAAGTTATGTTGATGGCTAATATGCAAGAGTTACACATGAGTGAAACAGCCCGTAGATGACATCGATGGCTTGTCTCGTGCACCGAACAAACCATCATCATATCTCGAACTAATATCTCCATCAATATTCGAATCCAAGACGGCTCGAATGTTCAAAATGAGTCATCTACATCTCATTTCGACGATTTTCAAATAAACCCCGTAGTTACATTTGACGCATCCAGATGACCTTATGGTTTCCTTGATAATCAAATTGACTCCGTGGTTATACTTGAGGATCTAAATAATGATCATGTTGTGACTCACGTTGAACACGATGAACCTTGCCTCATCCGTATCTTGTTCTCATACTTAAAGACCAACAATCCCAAATTGTCGAATGTGTTGCATTAAATCAAACCTTAAAAAGTAAAATGCATCGTTAACCAAGGATTTTGAATGCTTACAAATGCAACTCAACTTTTCAAAACTCAAGAAAACCGTGAAAAGGTTTTGAAGCCGCTTTGCAAAATCTCATCAAAACGAAAAATATTAGAGAGACAGACGTGATCTAGCCTCAAGAATGCTTTGTTGTCCGAATTAGAACAATCAAACACGAACATAAAAAGCAAATTAACGCCTCACCTTGGAAAATCAAAAGCTAAGGTCGAGTTGTTAAATTGTCAAAACAGCTCCGTGATACAAAAAGCATTCAACGAATCGGGTAGATGACCTTCTTGAAGAAATTATCGCTTGCAAAACAAACTTAAAGAGTTTAAAACTGTTGTTTACAAACATGGTGAATCAAGAATGACTATTGAAAAGTTTACCTTAAAACCCAATCCAAAAGGATATGGAAAAATCTAGTCGATTACAAACCAAAGCTTTCACTAAAACATTCAAACCAACTCCTCAAGTTTCCAAAGTGTAATACAAAATTGATAATATCGTCATGAGTGTTGTTGAATATCATCGTCAAGAGGAATTAGATGCGTAAGACGAGAGTCGATCAAAATTAAAAACGTTGTTTACAACAAACCTTTAATTATAAAACGCGGTCACTTTCACACACCAACGGATTCTTCTAACACACCAAGGGTTATCATCAAAACACCGAGTCTTCTAATGTTAATCCCAAAACAGATTTTGCACAAACTTATGGTCCTTTACCTTCCATTAGTGAAGTAAACTCAAAACCCGAAAATCGAAAAATTCTTCGATATTTTGACATTTTCATGGTCGACCTCAAAATTTTACAACATGAGATAGAATATCGATCCGAAATCAAAGTTGAACATTTTCAATCGCCTCGCGCGAGAACAAAGAGACATTTTTCGTAAAAATCTTTTACCTAATGTTAAAACTTGAAAAGTTGTGCAATTGCTCGGGAAAAGGATTTTCATAAGGAACTTGGGTAATGAAAACGTTTGAGAAAATGTAAACATCTATTTCTAACACTAAACGCAAAAAGAAACTCTTGAGAAAAGATGTTGATCGACTCTTGGAAGATGTTATCCGTGCCGATATCCATAATGTTGTGTTACTTCATGCTTTGCCATTTGCATCCGACACATCTCTCACGATATTGTTGAAATTGTTGTAATCATTGAGAACACCGATAATGTGCTTCAGATCGAGTCTTTAAAAGTCGAAAATAAACGATTACTCAATGAAATTTCCAATGCAAAACGTCGTCTTCATTGGTGTGAAAAGATATTCACAATCATCAACTTAGTTTTCAAAAGAAAATCGCTCATTGAGTGCAAAATCTTTCGATCCTAAAATTGAGCAACTGGATGATCAAAACGTGTCTTTGAAAAGTCAAATCTCAAAATATGAACAAGAAATTTTAAAAGTTAAACAGAATATGGTGTCATATTTGATTTACTCAAAAGACTCGACTTGAAGCATCAAACGAACTTGATCACTATCTTGCTCACACTAGAGATGTCATGAATTTTGCCGGAAATATTCGCTCGAAAATCAAGATCCGATTCACACCATCTCTAAGTTACGGAAATGTTAGGAAAGTATGAACAACTTCCGCCATCGTGATTAAGAGATTAGCACCAACACACTTAGTAATCGTGAACCTAGAATTCCACCGCCAAATCACAAGTTGCTAATGTGTTTCCTCATCGAAACAGAATAGTTGCATCTTTTCCAAACGTCCGCACTTCACGACCTAGAGCACTCAATCAAGAATAGGAAGTTGCGACCTAAGAAAAGATCAATAAGGAATGCTAAAGTAGAAGAACACCCTAGGACTCGAATAAAACTCATGTTGCTTCCACTATAGATGTTGCGTCCGCAAATGTAATACAAATAGTGATGTAACGAATGCTAAACCGTTAAGTACTTTTGATATTCATCGATGCACCTTGTGTTATTTGTCGGAAGAGTATGAATTCGATTGTCATGACAAATGTGTTGCTAAAGCTATAATCTCTCGACACGAAATCCTAAGAATCGGAATACCTCTAGGCCCACTAATCATTCTAAGTCCGTGCTTGGTAGACCGCCTTCTTTAGATTCTAAGGCAACCATTGCTATCACAAGAGCTCCCGCTCACCTCCTAAGAATGTAGTACCACCTAGTGCTTTCACTAAGACTAAAGCAAAGAGTAGTTATAGATGGCGTAAATGGATATACAACACACTAGGATTTAAATGGATGCCTAAAATTATCAATGTGTGTATGTCTAATATACCGCTCGGAACCTCTAACATTTCGGGTTCCACATCTACTTCTATTCCATCCGTGTCGTCTGTGTAATGCGGTGTGATATGATCATTCTCTCGATTGTTGATAGCGGATGTTCCCGACACATGACAGCAACCTTAAACTGTTATCAAACTTTATTGCAAAGTTCATTGGCACCGCCGATTCGGAACGATCACTGCAGCCTATCATGGGCTACGGAGATTATGTCAATGGGAACATCGAAATCGCAGGTTTACTATGTGGAAGGCCTCGGTCACAACTGCTTTCAAGAGGTCAATTTTGTGATGGAGATTTGGAGGTTGCTTTCGTGGAGAAAACTTGTTTCATTCGTGATCTACAAGGAAATGACCTTATGTCCGCTCGCGTAATTCTAGTCTCTACACTATCTCTATGCAAGACATGGTTGCTTCCTCTCCCATCCGCTTACTTTCAAAGGCAACATCTACAAAATCCTCGCTATGGCACCGCTGCCTCTCACATCTAAACTTTCAAACCATCACCAACCTTGCTCGACACAAACTAGTTGAAGGACTCCCACGATTCCTAGATTCAAAAGATCACCTTTGCTCACCGTGAACAAGGGAAAAGCACTCGTGCTCATTTTCCTTCAAAGGTGGAACACGCCTCAAAGATGTACTACATCTTCTTCACATGGATTTGTGTGGCCCGATGCGCGCTGCAAACGATCAATGGCAAACGCTACATCTTAGTAATTGTTGATGACTACTCACGATGGACTTGGGTCTACTTTCTTCGTAGCAAAGACCAAGCTCCACAAATGATCATCACCTTTCTCACAAAATATGTGTTCAGCCCGCAACACCGCCGTGATAATTCGGAATGCATAAAGGAACCGAATTTGTTAACCAAACCCTTCGTGAATTTTATGAGAAAGTGGGAATTCAAAGATCAAACATCTATTGCACGACACCGAACAAAACGGAGTTGTTGAAAGACTAAACCGAACGTTAGTGGAAGTCGCAAGAACAATGTTAATCAATGCTAAACTTCCAGATTACTTATGGGCGTGTCGATTCATCGCATGCTATACTCAAAACCGCTCTATGATCACAAAACGCCACAACAAAACACCTTTCGAGCTTGTCCACAACTATAAACCGAACCTCAAACACTTTCATGTATTTGGATCCCTTTGCTATCCGAATAATGATCGTGATGATTTTGGAAAGCTCAAAGCCAAAGTCGATATTGGAGTCTTTATTGATATCGTGACAATTCTAAAGGTTTCGAACTGAATCGTCGAACTAAGGAGGTAATGGAAACGATTCATGCTCATTTCGATGAACTCACTGAAATGGCTTCGAGCATAATACTTAGAACCCGGTCACAACCGCTTAAACTTCCTCAACCCCATCATCACCGAACAAAGCCCCCACTAACTCACAACAAATGGAAAGGTTATTTGCTCCTCCGCTCGCGGACGATATTGATGAACGTGCTCGTGTGTATCCGTTGTTTCACCGCACAACCCGATAATATTCCTATACCGATACACTGCTACAACAACCATCGTTGAAGATGCACCTACACCGCTTGACTCCAACACAACAGCTTGAACACACCGCTTCCAACAATGATGAACCATTGATGATATTCTCAATGAAGTACCCCACCGCAGATTTTGATCCAAATGCGTTCTTCAACCCGCTTGCTAATGAGATCGCCGCACGGATGTCGCGGAATCTTCAACAAACCATTTGAATCCTCGTAATCGCACAATGTATACCAACATCAACCTCTACACATAGATGGACAAAAGACCATCCTCCGCTAATATTATTGGCAACCCGAATCAACCAACCGTTACGAGACAACGCCTTCACACGGATGGTGAACATTGCATTTATGCACTCACCGCCCGCTAACTGAGCCTAAAACATTAAAGACGCAATGACAAAAGACAACCGGATTGAATCCATGCAGAAGAACTCAACCAATTCAAACGCCTTGAAGTATGGAATCGGTTGAAAGACCAACAGGGTCTACGCCATTGGTCTAAAATGGATTTGGAAAACAAATTGATGTCAAGGAACGCCATCCAAACAAGTCACGCCTAGTTGCTAAGGGTTATCGCCGTGAAGAAGGAATAGACTTTGAAGAATCTTTTGCTCCGGCTGCTCGCCTTGAGGTCGTTCGATATTTCTCGTCGCGCTCATATGAATATGACGGTTCATCGATGGATGTCAAAACGGCGCTTTCAATGGACAACTTAAAGAAACGGTCTATGTCACCAACCGATGGATTCGTTGATCCCGAGTTCCCGAACCATGTCTACAAACCGAACAAAGCTCTTTATGGTCTCAAACAAGCCCCTGCATGGTACGATAAGCTATCATCTTTCCTCATTGCCAATAATTTCACCAAAGGCTCGGTTGACCCAACTCTTTTATACAATATCACGGGCACATATCTTAATTGTTCAAATTTACGTGGATGACATCATTTTGGGTCTACACATAAAAGTTTTCAATCGCTTTTGCAAAACTAATGAAGAAAAATTTTGAAATGTCCATGATGGGTGAACTTACATTCTTTCTAGGATTGCAAGTTCATCAATCACCCCGTGGTATTTTCTGAGTCATCCAAATATGCCCTTGAACTGTTAAACAAATTTGAATGACAACTGTGACACTTATGCCACACCAATGGCTCATACCAAGAAATTAGATGTCGATTTACATGGGAAATTGGTTGACCCTACCAAATACCAAGTATCATTGGGTCTCTCATGTATCTAACAACTAGCGACCGATATTGTCTTTGCCGCTTATCTATGCTCCGCTATCGTCGCGACTAACCGAAACCCACCTCTCGAGGCTAAAAGAATCCTCCGATACATCAAGGGAACCATTAACTGGGATCCGTATCCGAAGGATTCTCGTTTTGAACTAATCGCTTTTCAGACGCCGATCACGCAGGATGCTTAGACTCAAGAAAAGTACTCAGAGCTCTACAATTTCGGTGATAAACCGTGTCTTGGCAATCAAAGAAGCAGGATTGTACATCACCGCCATCAACCGGCAGTAATATGTAGCCATGTCCGCGTGTTGTGCTCAAGTCATCCGGATGAGAACACAACTCAAAGACTATGGTTACGATTTGATGTAATCCCGATGTATCATGACAATCGGAGTGCCATTGCCATCTCGCAACTCGCTCAAGACTCAAATCAAAGCACATCGATCTACGCTATCATTTCATCAAGGACCACGTGGAATGTGGTACCGTTGAATTATACTTTGTGGTATCGAATACCAATTGGCGATCCGCTCACCAAAGCCTTGCCTCCCGCTAGGTTTAATGAGTTGGTCCACCGATTGGTATGAGGTGTTTGACTCAAGAGGAATTGATGACCTCTTAAAACAGCCTTTAAAACCGTCAAACACCAAAACATCTTTTCAAATAATTTTTCAAAACAAAATACAAAAATATAAAATCCGATAAAACAACAAAATATTCTCCTAATCTATCTTTCTTTCAACATGGCAAGTACATTTTTCCGTCAACACTTTAATCTTTCAAAATTCAAGATTTTTCCGATCAAGTGTTGAGGGGAGAAAATAACTTTAACCGATTCTAAACATCCTGTACTTGCATGTTCTCATATCTCGTTGATTCTTTTACAAATGGTGGTACATTTTCGGTTCAAAGACACCCTGACTTAAATTAATAACCTTTCATTATTTTTCTCAAGTCGAGGGGAGTGTCGTCATGTTTCTTTCCTAAAAATCTTTGTTTGATAACCAAATGGAAGTTAAATGGCTTTGTTTGAAAAAGGAAAAGTGGAGGGACCAAACCGCCAAATGCACAAAGTCATTTTTAATAAAATACCTCCACCTAACTTTAACCTTTCACATTTATTACTTTCACCTATATATCATCCACGATCCAAAATCGCTTAACAAATCCGTGCTTTCGATCATCAATTTGTAAGTGTTTATACGTTCTTTGCAACAATCTAAACATGGGTTTTGAATCGCTTTTCAAACTAACGGTTAGATTTGCGCCTAGAAGGGTTTTTGTGTTCTACGCGTAAAGTATGAACACATGATCAAAGTTGTGTGTTTATGAGTAAAAGGATAGTGCCAAAATGTTATTATTACATCAATGAATACATTTTCATCGCTTAAACACACCCGTAAACACGAATTGATTGATTTTCAAAATTAGGGTTTATGCGTTAAATTGGGTGTTTCATATAAGAACGTTTTGGTGATAAAGATTGTTGTATGAGGTTGCTTTCAAGTTGAATTGAGCATAGATAAACCCGTAAATCACCCGTAAACACTATGGAATCATTAATTGAAAATTAGGTTCTAGTTCATACGAATTGGGTATTTATGATTCATGGCTTATTTGATGTTAAAACTTGGATAAACACACTCTACACGCTTCTTAGTCCTCCCGTAAACACTTTAGTGCAAATCCTATGGCTAAAATGTTTATGCGTAAACTTTGAACTATTAGGGTTTAGACTACGCGTAAGATTTTCTACGATAATCGTAAATTGTCCAATTGTGTTATGATCCGTCATAAAATGAATGTTATGTGTTAAAATTGATGATATGATGCTTTGTTTCGTGCTTGCTACTCTTAATATTCGAATCAAGGTTGTTGTTACTTCACGATAAGGATCACCCACGCGTAGCTTGTTATGCGCGAAGATTAGTCTTACGCGTAGCTTCTACGCATAAGGTTCTACATATGGGACCACGCGATCCCGTGAAGGATATGCGAACAAGGACCTCACGCATAAGGTCAACTCTCACGAGTAGCCTTACGCGTAAGGTTAATATTTGCCTCACGCGTAAACCCCACGATAAGGTCCCTTTCCCACGCTGTAACATTTCTTACGCGTAGTTAGGATCCCACGCGTAAGTTTACGCCACGCATATATCATTTCGCTCACGCATAACTTTGCCAAAACTACGCTTAACCCGGATTGACCTTCATGATGAATTGTTACGTGTACAAACTTGTAAATAAACTAATCATAACGTCACGAATCCAATAATGTCACTAATAAACTTAATCGCTTGATATGTTGTGAACAATAAGTGATAACATAAACTTTAAAACTTAAAGTTAACTAACTCACTAAACATTTCACGACATCATTAGACTATTGGACATACAAGTGACTTAGGACTCAGAACAATCATTGACACCGACATTCAATAACTAGACAATAAGACCTTTCGTTGACTAACATTATGTCTTTCGATATGTTGGTTCTTTTGGCTAATGTTATTTCGCATCACGACATGGTCGAACAAATGAATGTGGATGCATCCAAGTTCTCTCCATTGCCGATATCTATCCTCATGGCTATCCAATGAAGATAGGAAAGAATAATCTCCGTGTTGATTTTGACACCCTCACTTGCTCGTAATCTTCGTGTCTAATTGCTATTGATATTCGAGGACTCATCCGTATCGTAATATGCTCACTCACTCGCAACTGCTCCTCGAGATCTATATCCAACAGCCTGAACACTATGGAAAGGGTCAGGACGGATCACGCGACGGTGACTCTAAACCACAAACAAGTCACCATTACACCGCAGACTTAAGGGTTGCTCTCCTAATTCCTCAAGTCAATCCAACCAAACTATATGCCACACCGTCAAGAGCTAACTCTCCAATTCTTAATCGATATCGGTTATGACGAGGCTACGGAGTAATCACCAAGCATTCTCACGTAGAGCTTAAGAGTATTCCTCAACCATGGAGAACTCTCTACATGATCATCACCAAGTCTGTTTTCGGTCGTGACGGTGGCTATGAGCATCCTAAGCTCATGGAACCGCAAATATTTTGGGCATTGGTCAACATGAAACACATCGCTATCGAAGCTCGATTTGGGATGACATGATGTCATTTCTCAACAAGCTTGGCTCAAAGATTCCCTACATCGATATACTAAACTGTTGATCCGAGAGCACTTGGACTTCATCCCGATATTCCCAAGAGGCTCAATGACCCCGACAATCACGATATGTTGACGGAACCTATTCTATCTGTCGTAATCAAGGAATCGCTCTACAAAGAAACAAGGTGTTGTGTTGCGATTTCCTTCTAATCAAGATGTCGAAAGCTCAAACGCATAAAAGGTATCCGAAGCGTTAGACAAGGCAAAGTTGGTCATCTCGACGAAAAATCTTTCGAACACCTGTAAGAAGAACCGTAAGAGGAAGTGCAGGAAGCGCAACAAGTATCGTGAGTCAAAGGAAGCTTCCTAAAAGGAATCCTCCTTCTAAAAGGATTGTTCCGTAAAGGAAGCCGAACCTATTCCCACACTTGAACCACAAAGAAAGCTTGAGGATAAGAGCTCAAGATACCGACATGTATGAAGAGGTTCATTACTCGCAATCGCAACCAAACACCGCCTCAAGAGCAAAACCTCCAAGTCCTCCAAATTGCCCAAGAAAAGGGAAGACTCAAACTATTGTACCTTATGATGAGAGCTCAAGAAGAAGAAGAAGAGCAATCGGATAAATCATACAGAAGAAGTTTAAAATCGCCGACACCTTCAAAAGGTCAAGAATTTGCTAAAGATCAAATGGGTGGCCCCGAGGATCAAGTGGTGTCGCCCACCTCTCCGCATCCCGATGCGGTTAATCGACCCGATAAAGGATCCGTGCCACCAATCTTTCGCAACAACAAAAGCTTGTGGAGGATACTATCGATTATGAGTTTGAGAAACCGAAACCAAGAAGTCTCGAGAAAGATAAAGATGATGATTATGACAAGTTGCTTCGGATAGTCCCACACATTCACGTAAGGAAACTTCAACCACCAAAGGACCCCGAATCTCCTCATGTCTCATCATCATCGGATTCTTCATCTCATTCATCACAACCACCATCTAAGAAGTCAACCAAATCATCATCCAAACCGTGAAGAAACCACCTAAATCTTGGATTTCAAATACATGAAAGAATTGTGAAAGTTGTCAAACAAGTTAGAAAGAAGGACATGCTCCACGTAAAACCGAATTGGTATGTCGACCAAATTCAAGACTTACATGATGAGAATGACAAGTTGCGTAAAGAAAGGAAAGTTATTCAGAATTCATGAAAGGTCATCGAAAGAGGAACTGAATGAAATGATGAAGGTTACACTAACAAGTACCTTCAAGATATCATTCCTAAAGTCCAAAAGGAACCGGAGAAGACAAAGAAGAGATCATACCCACAAGTTTCTTCTCGACATCGCCCCCGTGTGACTAGAGAAGTATTTTCCGCACAACTCACCCTAACATCGCCGCATTGGTTAAACATACAATGGCCAAAGAAGTCGATCTCTCGAACTGAAAGTTAATCGCTAAACTAGTGATGCAAATGTCAAAGCGATCCGAACGCTTACTCGGATGAAGCTAAATTTTTCAAGGTCTACTTGCTTTTCAACTCAAATCATCATGCAAGGAGTCACCGATCAACCCAAACGCCAAGAGATGACGATGATAAGGATAAAGACTCGCACCAAAACGTCAAAAGTAGCCCGTGAATCTTCTTCGATGCCACCTCCTCCACAACGGACTTCTTCTCAACAAAAGTCTCCTCCACCTCGGTCTTCAATCGATAAACCTCGGACGATTCCGAGTTACCACCCATGACTCAAAAAACAGTGATTACTTTGAGTATACGGGTGGTGACGATGAAGAGGTCCTCGAGCCCCTACAACAACCCACCTCTCCCAAACAAGGATGTAAACCGTAATCATCATCTAAGCCTTCAAAAGAAGAAGAAGACGCTTCATACCGACGTCGATCATGGCTAGATGACGATAAAATCAAGAATTTGAATGGTTTGCTACACTTGTTAACAACACTCCCTACCCCAAGAAGGTCAAGAATTGGTAGACGGTAATACCTTGGAGCATGCAAAGATTTTGCAAGAAAGGTTCGCGTGAAGAAGATGACGAAATCGAGTTGAAGCGCATCAAGAATGATGCATTCCTACTTTTGAAAAACAAATCGGAAAGTGCAATCGAGGTTGAATATCACCTTGAAAACATTGCTCGAGCCATGTCTAACAACATGGATTGGCTCAACCTGTAGCAAACATCGACTTCACCAAACGGGACAATCCTCCATATTACACCGATCGGTCTCGACCTCTACCTACCATTGGCCAACCCGATCACCTAGGATTCCTTTCGACATTTCTTCAACAAAGACTTAGATTTTCTTCAACACGGTGGCTATGGTTCAAGGAAATACGCTACATCTTTGACACTTCCATTCCCCGCCGCCATATACTCGATTGTATAGCCATCGAGGAACGTATACCCACATGTTCTCCGACAAAGTGGTAGCATATGACCAAGATGCAATGTATGGGATTCACCATTGGCCGGAACGTCAAGAATCTACTACGTGTCGCTTGGTTCGTAAGTCTCAACATGCGTGTTCAAGATTAAAAGTATCGTTGCCATCCAACATGTTGGTCTTTCGTCTAAATGGGACTACACTTTTCTCAAGAAGATTGTGGTCAAAAGACAAGACGAAAGGGACTATGCATTCTCTCAAGTCGACTTTGAGAATTTGAACATCAACGATATTGAAGACATGTACCTTGCCAAAGTTCAAGGTCGCATGAGACAATTTCCAATCAAGTACAACGTGAATTCATCAAGTCACCGCTCATCTTCATCGACGCATTGTCATCAAAGAACGTGTTGAAGATCTTCACTTGCCGCTGAATCTTATCGTAAACGTAAACTTCACTCCACCACGCTTGATCTTCCCGACATCAACCAACTTACACAACTTACGCCATCAAGAAACCTTTCGAGTCGTTTACCGCAGTGAACTTCAACAAAATCGCTTAATGGCGTGTGACGATCTTCACAAATTTGGGGATCACACTTTGAAGTCGGTCGTGATGGATTGGCTTATCGGTTGAAGGATATACATGAAAAGATTGGGAACCCAAAGCGATGGAACTCTAAGGACGTAGGGATGTGAGAAGGATCATCGAATGATTGATGAAAGGTTGTTCGAAGGGATCGCCTGCACGATTGGAGAGCTTTGTTGGTGGTCGACCCAGAGGAACATTACCGCTTTCAACGCCTGCTTGCACTCTCGAAAAATCACCGGACTCCCGGTACTACTTGAATTGGTTCTTTCATTACAAATTTGGATGTGTGATTATATATGTCCATGGCTTGTGCACACATAACAAAGTTGTACAACCCGTAATTGTCAAGAAAGGACCCCGTGGTACCTCGCCACAATCCTTATAAAAGGAGCGAAAGCTTTTATTTTGAGTAAAACCTATCAAACCTTTCATTTTTCAAGGTTTTGCTCAAAAGACAAGTACTTCCCATATGATTTTCAAAACCTCAACCGCTTATATCACTAGTTGAGGGGAGTATTTGAATTAAAACTTTGTTCACAAATTGTTCATAGTGGTCATCTTCCCCAACACTCGAAATGGTCATATTTATTTCAACCGCTCAAAATAACATTTTATATGCCATTTTGAGGGGAGAAAATTGTGTGATAAGAAATATGTTGTGCAAACATGCAAATGAATCTGTACTCGTGACTTAACCAACGAATTGAAGATACTAAACTGTTTGTAACTCGAAAAGACTTGTCCCGGACGGGTAATAATTTCAAGCTAGTTCGCTAGTAATGTAAACGTGTCTCGCAAAGGACTTGTCCAAGTAGAAAGTACCATTCGAGAAACTCTTGATAGACATGAACTCGACGGGTTTGACAACCTTCCAAGGTTTGTCTACACCTTCAAGGTAGTTATTAGAGCTAGTTGTCACCTAAAAGTCGACAATGTAACTCTTTAACTATGCAACGAACCGTGTCTCATGGGGATTGTCTATCTTGAGTGGATCAATTCTAAAAGTGCGCGCTTTTCCTCACCGTGCATTTAACCATTAAAACTATTAAGCACATGTGGAGGGGAGTATTTATGCAAAACATCATCTCTCATCATGGTTCAAACATGTTTTCATTAACAAACCCTTTGAGAGATATTTTCACATACAAGGGTTTTAATGGCAAACATAGGTTAGTCATGGAGTTATAAGGTGACTAAGGTTAGAATAACTGTTCTATGATCCGCCAGAGTCGGAGGGATCTACCCAAGGACACTACCATTAGTTAGTGTTAGAAGTCCTTAGGAATGATTATAAAAGGAGAAAATGAGAATCGGAGAAAGAAGGAGTTGAAGAATCAAAAGAAATGTAAAGTAAAGGGTGAAAAGAAATAGCCTCCGATTATTCAACTTAGGGCGCATAACGGGTTCAATTCATATGCTACCGGGTTGTCACTTAGTGACACCGGTATTGAAGATTAAAAGTCGTCATGGACCCAAAGGACGCATGCACTAAACCTTCTTAGCCACTCAAGTTTTTCTTAATGTAAACTTGTTTCATTCTCACAGGAACCCTACGTAAACTATTGGCTTTCTTAGAGATCGCCGGTATTGAAGAAGGAGACCCTCTCCTAGTCTCCGCCAGAAAACCAAAACGCACTATTGAGTCTAGAGCCACGAGATTCATCAAAAGATCTCTTAGGAACACTTGACATTTAATCACTTGATGATCAACAAATAAGATCATCGATGGTTCATATCGAGTCCTTCATGATCTTAGCAATATGTCGAGAACATTTATGAGAGGTTCACATCCGTGATCCTCGGTGATTGAATGGAAACTCCCGCCGTGGTCAACATCAAACGCCCGACAAAGAAGTCACTTGTAACTCCCGTGGATTACGCGGAGTGTGTCTCAAACGGTCTACATCGTGAGGTGATGCTACGGTGTACCTCAACGACTCATCTCGAATCAGATGTATTTCAAGACATCGCGTTATCTCACTTGTGGGACTCCAGCTCAGAACGGCCTTTGTAAGAATTAGAGTTGTGTTTTCACACTATGTCGTTACACACTCAAGTTCAAACTTGTAAGTGCCGGAAACCGCTTATTACTAACCGCTTGAAATGTTTTCTTCTTATGGAAGCTCGGAGCGGGATGATCGTGTTGATTCTTCTCATGCTCACGCCAACATCATCACTAATGGAAGTTCTATTCGAATGCAACACAACAATGTAATGATTCTTCATCAATCAAAGAATCTACGAAGTCAAAGACTTACGTAACTTCATCAAGATTGATTTCCAACGCCAAAGAGCGTGTGAGCATGTTGAAGAATGACGTGGAGACACCGGAGCAAACAAGGCACTGAGGCGCATCGATGCGCATAACAACATACTATCACTTTCACCACAAAGAACAATGATCAAAGAACAAAGTTAAAGATGACGTCAAGCATAACTGCTCAAAGATAACTATCTCTACACCGGGAGATTGTTCGAATCAAGGCAATTCCTCTCACAAGAAAGAAGAATGTCGAAGACGCCACACTACTATTACATCAACGCCTTCACCGCTTACATTCATATATACTTGGGGAGATTGTTGGAATCACTCCTAAACAAGATTTCAAGTATTTATATTTCATATGTAATAGGTAGCTTTATTATGGCCTTTATGTTTGTTTAAGGTCTAGCTTATGTAGAAGGCCCATAAGCTTAGGCCCAAGCCCAATAAGAAAGGAAGGAACTAGGAGTGTTGCCCTAGCTTCCTCCTATATAAACCCTCATTTGAGGGTTGGTTGTCAAGTTTTTCTTTAACATCCTCGGTCATAGTATCTGAGGGTTGGTTGTTCAAGCCTTCATCTCTTTCTCTATAACTTGTGTTTGTAAAACTAGTGACCTAACACGTGAGTCTTATTCATAATGGAACATCCATACGTCTACAAACTCAAAAAGGCAATCTATGGTTTAAAGCAAGGGCGTGGTATACCGTCTCTTGTTCAAAAAATCACCAAAGGAACGGTTGATCTCTTGTTTCAAAATGCAAAATGACATTTTGATTGTTTGTAAAACTAGTGACTTTCAAAACATTTTGAAAATCTCATGAAAAGCAAATTTGAAATGTCCATGATTTTGTTTGGGAAACCTATTGATCAGAAGAAATATCGGAGCATGATTGGTTCTCTCATGTACCTCACCGCTAGTCGACGGATATTCATTTCTTTGTTTGCCTATTAGCACGGTTTCGTGCAAAGCCACCGAATCGCACCTCAAAGAGGTTAAAAGGATCTTCGGACCAAGACATCCATTCACATGGGACTTTGGTATCCAAGGAATCGGATTTGATCTAATTGCCTTTTCGGATGCGGACCACGCAGTGATCAAGTTACAACAAAAGTACATCGGGAGGAGCACAAATTTTGGGTGAAAAGTTAGTAAGTCGGTCTTCAAAGAAACAAGATTGCCTGCACTTTCAACCACGAAGCCGAGTATGTGTCTCTATCTGCGTGTTGTGCTCAAGTTCTATGGATGAGAACACAACTCACAGATTATGGCCTTACTTTCGATAAAATACCTATGTATTGTGACTCGAAAAGTGCCATAGCCATATCATGCAATCTTGTTCATCACTCAAAGACTAAGCATATTAGAGTCCGCTATCACTTCATAAAAGAACATGTGGAAGAAGGTACTGTTGAATTATTCTTCGTGAAGACTGATTACCAACTCGCCGATCTATTTACTAAAGCCCTTCCAAAAGAAAGGTTTGACGATTTAGTTCGACGAATTGGAATGCGAAGCCTAACCCCTGAGGAGTTAGAACGTCTTCTCGAATCTTCTTGAAAATGATTTTCCAAAAGTCATTTGTAAATATTTTTGAAAAACAAAATACAAAATTTGAAAAACCAACAAAAGCAAAATATAAAAATATAAAACTTTCAAAAATACAAAACAATATAAAATCAAAATCCAAAATATTCTTCTCACGACATGTCTATCGTATAATCGATATTCTGTACGTTTCTAGAAATGTCATTCAACAATGATACGGGCATGTACAGATGCTTGAGCGAGAGTTCTTTAAATGTTTTCCAAAACATGTCGTTTCTCAAAAAAATTCTTCAAAAATGGCTTTCATATACATCAGTACGAAACCCGGACCGAAATGATGACTTTTGATTATTTTTTCAAATCAAAACTCGTGCTTTTTAATGAAAATCAAATGTACGCTTCAGTGCACTACATTTAAACTGGTGAGAAATCATCATCATCTTGAGCACCTTTTCAAGATTGTTCAAAAGATTTTCAAAATCTTTCAAAATATTTTGTGCTCAAGATAACTCCTCTAAAACCCTTTAATTGATTATGTTTTATTAAAGGGGAGTATAAAACAAAATGTTCCAAATTCATGCTTAAATCATATCCGTTTGTCTCCCTAAAAGATTCTAAAATGATTTTTAATCATGGATATCAAAAATATCACGATTATGCTATTTTGAGGGGAGGAGACGTGATTAAAATGTGATCAAAAATGTTTAATGATCGGTGTTTGAATCTCGAAATGAGCTCGACTCAAACGGAACCAATGAATCGACGGAATCAAAGTCGATAAATGTACCATCTCGAGAAACTTGTGATAGATATGCACCTTCATGGGTCTAACCTCCTTTTCAAGGAGTGTTTACAACTTCAAGTTAGTTACTAGAGCTAGTTGTCACCTAAAACCGACAATGGAACTCTTTAACTAGGCAACGAATCGTGTCTCGGGAATTGTCTATCATGAGCCGATCAATTCAAAAGTGTGAACTCTACTCACCATTGCAGATTTCATCAAAACTTATAAGCACATGTGAAGGGGAGTGTTTCGAAAATATAAAACTCTTGGAGTGTCTCAAACATGTTTTCAATCATAAACACTCGAGAGATTTTCAAGAAAAATGGTTTTATGGCAACAATAGGACGGTCATGGAGTTATAAGGTGACTAAGGATAGGAAATTGTCTATGATCCGCCAGAGTCGGAGGGATCTACCCAAGGACATCACAAATAGTTAGTATTAGAAGTCCTTAGGAATGATTGAAAAAAGGAGTAATGTAAGAAAGGAGAAAGAAGGGTTGAAGAATTAAAAGAAAAGTAAAGAAAGGGTGAAAAGAAATAGCCCTCCATAATCAACCTTAGGCGTAAACCGGTTCAATTCATCTCACATCTTGGTTGTCACTAGATGACACCGGTATTGAAGACAAAGACATCATGGACCCAGTGGCGCATCGCACTAAACCTTCCACCACTCAATTCCTCTTAAAAGGATTTGTTTCATTCTCACTGGGAACCCTACGTAAACTATCGGCTTTCTTAGAGATCGTTGGTATTGAAGAAGAGACCCTATCCCTAGTCTCCGCTCAGAAAACCAAAATGCACTATTGAGTCTAGAGCCACGAGATTCATCAAAAGATCTCATAGGAACACTTGACATGACATCGCTTGTTGTTCATCAATAAGGACACAAGTGATATATTATAGAGTCCCACGCAGATCTTAGCAATCGCCGAATATTTATGAGAGGTTTCACAATTGTGATCCTCGGTGATTGAATGGAAACTCCCGCCGTGGTCAACATCAGCGACCACAAGCAGTCACCCGGTAACTCCCGTGGATTACACTTAGTGTGTCTCAAACGGTCTACGATCGTGGGGTGATGCTTCGTGTACCTCGGCGACTCATCCGAATCAGAGGTGTATTTCGGCACATCGAGTTATCTCACTTGTGGGACTCCGGTTCAGAACGACCTGTGAGAATTAGAGACGTGTTTTCACACTATGTTGTTAACACCCTCAAAATTCAAACTTGTAAGTCTTGGAATCCGCTTATTACTAACCTGCTTTTATGTTTTCTTCTTATGGAAGCTTCGAGCGGATTGATCGTGCGGACTCTCCACATGCTCATACCAACAACACATGAAAGTTCTCATCAAAATCAAAGGCTACTCAAAGTTAAAGATGATTCTTCGTCAATGTCAAAGAATCTACAAAGTTTAAAGACTCGAGAACCACATCATTGGTAACCAAAAGACAAATAGAAGTGTGAGCATGGTGGAGAAAGACGTGGAGACACCAAACCAACGAAGTTGACAATGGCAGACAACCACATTAACTGATCACAAAGCATGAAGGAACAAGGAATTAAGACTATTCTATATCTACACGCAAAGTTCAAGCTCAGGGAGAGTAAAGACCAAATCAAGTGGAGCATCTTTTGAATGACCACCCCTTAGGGGGAGATTGTTAGCCTTAATAGTTTTATTAGAAGTGATGGTCATTCACGTTTAGGAACTTTGTAACGTGTGTTAGATATCGTGCTAGAATAGTCAACGGGCTCGTGGATTGGACTAAGCTAAATGGGTATTAGTTTAGTTAAGCTTGCCTTATATCCGATCCAACCCATGTCCAAGCCCACGAAAGCCCATAGAAAGCCTTTTAGGGCATCATGTTACTTGTACTATAAATACCCTCAAATGGTCATTTGAGGGGTGCTAAGTGTGTGTGTGTGTGTTTTCTTTGGAATATACAACTTATTGTTTTCATCTTTCTCTTCTCACATACACGGTTTCATATATTCAAGTCACCATCATCTTAATCTTTCCTTCTTTATTTACGCATACGTTTGTGTTTGTGTTGAACGTGTTCTACGCGTAGCGTGGTTTCACGTGGTGATACTTGTGTTCGTTAAATGGGTTTGTGATAAGGTTGATATATCTAAGGTCCTACACTTTTCAACACAAATATCCTACAAAATCCCAAATTTGCCCATTCATAACATTTATTAAAAAATATACTACTCTCTAACACATATACCATCAAAAAAAAATGTAAAAAAGTATGTACCACCAGAATTCATCATTGAGAAATATTGGTGCTTTGAGTTTTTTTTTTCATAAGATCTTATGTTATCGTTATCAATTAAATTCCATTTATTACTTGTTGACTTTTTATAGCTCTTTGATACTGATAGTTCATCCTACCAGCATTTGCAAAAACAAAAGCTATACTTATCGACCAGTAATCGATGATCTAGCAGTGAGAACCTAATCGCTTTGCTCATCACTTAGCGTCATCAAAACCAGTCAAGATCTTCACTGGCTGTTGATACAGTTCCAACTTATTAAACAACGAAACTAAAGAACCAATTCTTGCACCTTCGTTAGCTACCAAACAACCCCTCATGTGCTACATAAATTTCTTTCGAAAAACCTCATTAAGTTTACAACTAGGTATATCTTAAATTCCATATCTATATACACATTTAACTAAAAAGTACACACTTGACTCCACTTCCATAAGACCATAACTAACCCACTTTATAAAACACCATAGAACGAGCGCAACATGTTCGTGGATATTATCTTTTTATGAAAGCTATTCAGAAATGATACTCGACTCCGGTGAGGTTCCGGCCAAGGGATGTCGCGTTCCTACAGGAAAGTTTCAATAAGATCTCAAAAACTTTATAGAAAGGTACTCTTGGTATGTTTTACAATATCCAATCGTTTTATCATTGCACGTATCATCCATTAAAAAAAGTCATGACACCATTTTATATGGAAAAACCAAGAAACTTACCTTCCATCCTAAAGAAGAACCTTTACCCGGCACTTTCTCGACTTTTTCTGAATATCGATTAGTTAAAGATCTGCACCGGCAACCATGGTTCACCCATGAACTAGATCACTTGTCTTCGGGGTCATTTCTCAAGCTCATCATTTTTGTAACAACAGTTCTAATCGCCCATTGTAACTATGTTGGGTTTCCAAAAAAACCAATTAAGAACTTTTTAACATGATAGATTTTCTTCTATATCAAACACAAATTCACTGTACCTAAATTAAATTTCTTTCTTGAAATTTCACACTATAATAAATCTTTACACCAATAACTTTAAGAATCATATAGAACCCATATCATATACAACCAAAAAAATCACTTTTTGTACCACCAAAGCTCATTTTTCAGAAACATTGATCTTTTGTTGTCGTTATTAAATAATATTCCATTTATTATAAATAAATAAATAAAATTATTGTGTCAAAAACTAAAAGTCCATAGCTGCTCCTTGACTTTTCTTAGCCATTTGAAGCTGCTGCCTATCACATCACACCATTATCGTTGCAAATCGTAGACGGTACATCGATTATCAGTAAATTAAAGTTTACAAGAACAACCAAAATTATCACAAACTATCGTTAAGGTCAAAAATACTAAACAACCCAAGTGGCCTTCATTACCTACCAAACAACCAGAATATAACGACCACCATAAAGCAGAAGAAAGAAAACCAAGTAAAATAAAAAATAAAAAATAAATATTATATACACCATTATCCGTTACACATTTACACCAATGAGAGTCATCTATTAAAAAAGTACACATTTGATTTCATAAGTGGCTTAGCAGAAGTACAAACATCATGGTACCACTACAACATCTTCGTGCACACACTCTTTTTTTCAGACTATCTACATATGATTAGAAGTACTTCAATCCGGCGAGCTTCCGGCTGAGAGCGATGTCGACTTCCCACCGGAAAGTTGGAAAAATAATATGAAAAAGTTAATGATTGAAGTGATATTGCCGTTTTGGTGACAAAATCTAACCATTTATCATTGCACGACTATGTTCCAAAACTAAATTTTCATTCACACTTTGATATCATATCATAAATCATAAATCATAAATCTTTATAAACAATTTAATTCCATAACAAACCCACATCATAAATCATACATACACTTTTTATAGATTCATACCAACAAAAAACCAACACAAAACATGATTTCCATGAACCATGATCACTCGATCTCCTCTGTTTCATTTCTCAACTTCGTCACTTTAGTAACAAATTTTCCTATAAAATTCCAATTTTAGCCTTGCTAAAACCAATTTAAAGATAAAGTTCGAACTTATTAAATACTAGCTCAACGAAACTAATGAACCACCTGCAACCTTCATTACCTACCAAAATACAAAGTGACCCACTTGTACTCTATATCCAAATTCTGTCGAAAAAAAAATAATAAATAAAATATTAAATAAATAAAAGCGTCATCTTTAAATGTAACTCCGACCACCATAAAGCAAAACGAAGAAAACCTCGTTAAGATTTTATGAGCTATACCTTAAATTCCATATATATATATATATATATAAATTTAGAAGAATATATATATATACACCATTTTATGAAACCCCATCTATAGGAATAAAGCACACATGACTCCATTTCTATATACCACTTCATGGAAGTACATATAAAAGCACCATAGAACATAACCAAAACAACATCTTCGTGGTGCATATCAAATCTTCTTTCCTAATCTATATGATCAGAAGTACTTCATTCAGGCGAGCTTCCGGTCAAGCGATGTCGTCTTCCCACCAGGAAATTCAAAAAGAATATGTAAAAGCTAATGAGAAAGTGGTCTTGTTGACAATATCTAACCATGTAACATTGTAACCATTTCCATCCAACAAGAGACACCATTTTTAATGCAACAACTTAACCAAATCCAAACTTTGCCTTGGATTGATGCTAAAGATGAACCTACACGCGACACTTTCTAAAGCTTTTCCGGTGATCGATCACTTAAAGTTCCACCCTCGGCATCCATGATTCTTCATCAACCATATATGACCAGTCATTGTCTTCTGCTTCATATATCAAGTTCGTCACTTTTGTAACAAAAAATAACCCATAACAACATTTTATAGTTAAAATTAATTAAAAATAACTTTTATACCATTGGTCATTTTTTAAATTAAACACAATCTCACTGTAACAACAAACTTGGCGGGACTAGCAAACCATGTACCTAAACAAAAATTTCTTTCATAAATCATTGTAACCATCAAAACAAAAACTTAAAATCCTAACAAACCCATATCATCATATATACCCAAAAAAATTATTCACTTTTTTAAATCCATACCAAAAAAAAACTAACAAAAAACAACTGTTTTATTAAACTCATAACAAATAGTACTAAAATTCTTTCATAGTTAGCATAACACAGAAGCTTTGTTTGAATACCCAATTAAGCGCACGTTAGCATTTCAACAACTCTCCTCTCATCTTTCTCTCTTTCTTTCAGTCTTACCTATACATACACCACATTGTATCTATATATCCAAAAAAAAAATTAAAAATAATTTAAATTAAATTCCTTATTTTAATTGGGTTTCTTTTATTTAACGTTAATCTAAAACATAAACAACAAAACACTTCATCATCATCTTCTTATATAATTTTTTTTACATAATCATATAAAAATACAAAAAATCGCTAAGATCCACAAAATCAAATTCTGATTAATGATTCAGACACCCTTTTGGATCTTTAGAACAAATCCATCTTCAATTTTGAATTTCCATCCACAAGTTTGCTGAATTGAAATTAGGGTTTTGTCTTTATAAAGATGATAATCAAGAAGAAATTAAAAACGGCAATGCCGAATTTGAAACGGTGTCGTGTTACTGAGTCTTATGGCGGTGATAGCGAAGTTTGGTCTGTTAAAAAACGCAAAAATAAAGATTCCGGCAGTGGCTCCGGTGGTGGATACGGTGGCGGTGACGGCGGCGGTGGTGGTGGTGGGTTTTATCCTTTGCATCTTCTTGGTGAAGTGGCTGCTGGGATGATATCTTTAAGTGATATGGGGTTTCATTTTGCTACTGGGGTCATTCCGAGTTTCTGTAATGATAGTGGAAATGTGGTGATTGTAGAGTCCAGTCCGAATGTGTCGAAAACTGAGGTGGTTGAGGAGAATGAGGATGATGGGGTGGTTGTTGGTCGAGTGGTTAAGAAACCGAAGACGGAGGCCAAGACGGAAGTGAAGGCGAAGACAGAGGTGAAGGCGAAGCCTGCGTTGGTTAGGACGTCTCGTGGGCGAGTTCAGGTACTTCCGTCTCGGTTTAATGATTCGTTTATTTTGGATAATTGGAAAGTTAAGGAGAAAAGTAAAGTAGAGGTTGATGATGACAATGATGATGATGATGATGATGATGATCAGGATGAATTAAGTGTTGACCCTGAATTTGTTGTAAGTAATAGTACTAAAGAGAAGGCGAAAACGCGTGATCAGGTTATGGCTAAGAAGGTTAATAATAATAATGGGTATAGGAAATCGTTAGTTGAGTTTGATGACGAGCGGTATAAGAGTGAGGAGGATAATGGGTTTAATGGGACATTGAAGAAGGAGGAGGTTTTCAAAATGCCGGATGAGTTTTTGCCGGGTGATATTGTATGGGCAAAATCAGGGAAGCATTATCCAGCTTGGCCCGCGATTGTTCTTGACCCGGTTATGCACGCTCCTCAACAAGTTCTTAGTTTTCGGGTTGATGATGCTTTTTGTGTCATGTTTTTTGGGTACTCAGGAAACGGAACACAAAGGGTAAGATTAATTCGGAAATTCTAGTTCGTATTTGTCGTCATATGATGAGAGTTATGATATGCTGATAGTTGTGAAAATAAACAGGATTATGCGTGGATTAAAAGGGGAATGATATATTCATTTGTGGAAAATGTTGATAGGTTCGTTGTTATTGGTTTCATTTTGTATATTTGAAGTTTTGTAAATAACGATGGATAATTTCAAATGATGGAAATTTGTTGTGTTTAGATTTCAGGGCCAGACGGATTTAAAAGATAGTGAACCAAGTGTGCTTCGTTCAGCAATAGAAGAAGCGTTTTTAGCAGAACATGGTTTTACAGAAATGCTAATGGTTGAAATCAATGCAGCAGCTGGTAACTTGGATTACCTCGATTCTATCCCTAAAGGGCTTCATGAGACCAGGGGATCAAGTCAGGAACATGAACGGGTCTCTCAAAGGAAGGTGAGTTGGTGTAAATGATTCGAATTCTTTCTATAAAGTTCAGACGCGTAGTAATACTATTTGTTTTTTCGTTTTTGCAGGAAATGTTGAACAGACGGCGTATGCAGTCATGTGAAGGCTGTGGGACAACTATTACACCTAAAATGTTGCAGAGGATGAATGACACAACTCCTAATAACAGTCTTCTTTGTAATACATGTGCTAGGGTTCGTATAACATATCTTATCTGTTTAGTTATCAAGTTGTTCACTTTATTCCCTGTAAATATGCACTGGTGATAACTATATATATTTTTTGTTTCAGTTGACAAAATTAAAACATGTTTGTGGCATATGCAAGAAAATATGGAATCGTGCAGATACTCACAAATGGGTAAGAAATTAGGAACCTAGTACTTCTTTTTGAAAACGTATTCATTCATAAACTAAGTTTTGATTGTTGTGACTAAATCAGGTACGTTGTGACGGTTGTAAAGTGTGGGTGCATGCTGAATGTGATAAAATATCCGGTCACCGTTTCAAGGTTTCTATATTAATCTTAATCTTCGTGTGCTTTTTTTGTCAGTAAGATATTTTTATTTTATTTTGTTTTTGTATTTTTATAAACCTTTATTTCCTAGGATCTTGGGACGAGTGATTACTATTGCCCGGGTTGTAAAGTGAAGTTTAATTTTGAGTTATCAGATTCTGAAACTTATCAGCCTGGATCAAGGTAAGTATGTTTTTTTGGACTATTTGTTAGAAAATGAAAAATGTTATTAATAATGATACATTTTATTTGTTCAGATATAATAAAAAGCAAGAGGAAATGGTGTTGCCTGATAAGGTCACGGTTGTTTGCACTGGCATTGAAGGGATATATTTTCCGAGCCTGCATTTGTAAGCATATAATTATCTATCCATCTTTCAATGATTCCATAATTTTGTAGGCCACGTTAGTTTTTTTCCATTTATGTATCGAGCAAATCTAGGAAAACCATGATGCTTAACTTAAGCCCAAATTAATGTCTAATGAATTGAAGCATAATACTCAGAATAATTGAATTTTCATAATACCAATTTATTAAGTTGATTCAGTACAGAAATAATATGATTACGTATTTCATGTATGGAAGTATGATCAATGTCTACTTTGATTGTGCAAATTTCATATGTGCATAGGTTACTAATTGGCCTATATAGCTCAAGTCTCAGGAATCAAGATATTAATAAATAAAACGTGTACTAGTTTAGTTTTTTATACTGGTTCATCGGCTAGAGGTACATGCGGCAACTGTAGTACTTCAAGTAGATAAACTTAACTCATTGAAATTATTGTAGATGCCTGTAGATACGGGTCACACATATGCATACTCTTTGCATTTTTGTGTAGTATTGGATTCTGTAGTTCATTGGTTTAGTTCAAAGTTTTAAACCACATCAGCTTTATAGTGTTAGCTGGGTCGTTCTGGCAAAGTAGTGCTCTTTCTTCATGATCAGCCATCCATGTGGAATTCTACATGTAATACGGTCATTCAGGCATAGGAATGCTCACATATAAAGGCTGTATGAAAAAAGTCAGAAAAACTGTCGTTATTTGTTAGTTTGGGATGCCTCCATCCGAAAAGCTAAAATAATGCAAGTCTAAAAAATACTTATATAATTGTCGATGTAACGTGTCTTTATATGGGTGTCTCGTTAACTGAGTAGAGTGTGCCATTATAGATTCTTGTATGTGATAAAGTTATATTCCATTTCATTGAAATTCACTTAGCTTATATGTCAACTTCATAGTTAGTTTTTATACTGATTGGAATATTCAGGTAAAGCTTGAAACATCTTACCTATCTGGATTTTGAATTTATATTGTAATTTTATTAAGACTAAATAAAGTTTATATACTAAAATTCATTTCCTATTTGATTTGTCTGTTGAAGGGTTGTGTGCAAGTGTGGATCTTGCGGGACCCAAAAGCTGGCACTTAGTGAATGGGAACGACATACAGGGTCAAAATTTAAAAATTGGAAACAGAGCGTCAAGGTGAAGGGTTCCTTGCTGCCACTAGAACAATGGGTCTGTACACAGAACCGGTTATTACCTTTATCTGATTTTTTTAATTTATAATATCTGTATTACATTGCATTAGATTGTTTACAACTGGGTGGCAACTTATGTTGGAATCATTTGCTGATACAATATTGCAAAAATATATTTCTCTGCAGATGCTTCAGGTCGCCGAGTATCATGCTCGTAGTGTTGTTTCTGTCAATCCTGTAAAACGCCCTTCGTTAAAAGCACGAAAACAGAAATTGCTTAGTTTTCTGCAAGGTACGTCCACTTGGGATAAAAGTTAGATATGCCATTTTGATCCATCAATTATGATGGGTCAAGCCGAGTTGTTTTGACCTCTAACGGCTCAAACAGGTCCAATCAAATGAATTGGATTATAAATAAAATGGTCAAATCCTGTCAAACATGTTAAATGTCCCCCAAAGTTCATTTTTATGCATAAAACTTCCTAAATCATATATTAAAAATATGAGGGGTTTTTTTCAGTTTGATAGTATAATCTTTGTAACCATATTCAACTCACCAATTATATTCAAAACAATTGAAAATTTTGGACAAAACATGTGCCAATCTGACCGTCTGTTTAAGGATTACCACTTTTTTGAACCGAACATATTCTGAACCGTTTCCTGACTCGCCCATTTTGCTACCTTTAGTTTTCATCATATTTACCTATATGTTTTTATTTCTAGAAAAATATGAGCCGGTATATGCCAAGTGGACAACTGAACGGTGTGCTGTGTGCCGTTGGATTGAAGATTGGGACTACAACAAAATTATTATTTGCATCAGGTCTAGTTAACATCCAAATTTGTGATCAATTAACATTTCTTAGTGGGTCTAATTATTAATATGATCAAATTGTTGATGACAGATGTCAAATAGCTGTGCACCAAGAATGCTATGGTGCAAGAAATGTTGAAGATTTTACTTCATGGGTCTGCCGGTCTTGTGAGACACCAGAGATTGAGCGAGAGTGCTGCCTCTGTCCTGTAAAAGGCATGAAATTCACATTTTAGCTGTCATCATTTGTGTTCTTTAGTTAGGTTTGGTTTCGAGTATTAAAATGGATTTTCGTTTTCTGATTGCGGTTTCAGGAGGTGCTTTGAAGCCTACTGATGTTGAGCCATTATGGGTCCATGTAACGTGTGCTTGGTTTCGGCCAGAAGTCTGTTTCGCAAATGACGAGAAGATGGAGCCTGCAGTTGGAATATTAACTATCCCATCAAACACTTTCGTAAAGGTGCTTCCATATTTTTGTACTATATAGTGTTAGGAAATTATCTGTTGGTCAGATGACTGAAACAACCTAAGAATATTGACCGAAAATGGAATACCAAGGACCAATAGTTACCTATTTGTTATTATTTATCGTTACAAAAAGGTTATGTCTTGATTATTGATTTGGTCCACAACACTCCCTTTTCAGTCATCGTTCAATGCTACGGATTTTGTCATAAATATCTTTGCGTACTATTTAACTGCCCTTTATCATGTGATGCTATCAACCTTGATAAGTATGGCGCCTTGTTTTGTGGGTATTTTATATATTGGACAAATAACCAGATATTTCTATCTGTGGTCAAAAATGTCTCTCAATGCACAAACATTGACTTGAGCTTGTTTCTTGCTGTAGATTTGTGTCGTTTGTAAACAAATTCATGGATCTTGTACACAATGCTCCAAGTGTTCCACCTATTACCATGCAACATGTGCATCAAGAGCAGGCTATCGAATGGAGGTTAGTCTAATATTTTTCAATGTTTTATATACCAGTCTGGTGTTACCTGAAACACAACATTCCTAAGATCTAATCTTTTCTTTTTATAAAGTTGCATTCCCTGCAAAAGAACGGAAAGCAGATCACGCGGATGGTGTCATATTGTGCTTATCACAGGTTCATAACAATGTCTTATTTTATGTTTTATAATGTTATAATTACTACAGCAATTCAAAGTTTGATGTATCTTTGTGTTTATAGGGCTCCGAATCCAGATACTGTCTTAATAATACAGACACCAGGAGGGGTGATTTCTGCTAAAAGCCTACTAAGTAATAATAACCAGAGTAATAATAACAAGACTGGTTCGAGATTGATTACATCAAGAAGATTACAAATTCAAGAAGCTCCAATACCCGAGACTTCCACCGAGCTTGAGCCGTTTTCTGCAGCGAGGTGTAGAGTCCACCATAAATCACATTATAAGGTAGTCCAAGTTACAGATATGTACGTTTCAAGTTGTTCCTGCTGATGATATACATCCTAATTTTGGTTTTGTATTTTGTTTTATGTCAGAAAATGGTAGATGGACTAATAATGCACAGAGTTACCGGACCATGTCATCACTCTTTAACCACAATACACCGCTTGAACAGCCTCAGAGTACTACTTCTTTTCATATTATTTTTAGAATTTTCTGTATTTCTTGTAGATCACACAATTGATATCTTTTTCTCTGCAGGAGGTGCAAGAACCTCGAAGCTTTGAAACTTTTAGAGAAAGATTGCGTCATTTACAGGCAAAGCTTCAATTTTTTAACACAAATACACCTATCTAAAAATTATCTATTTTGAAAGCTGAGTAAATAAATTTTGGCTTTTTGTTGCAAATGCAGAGAACCGAAAATGATCGTGTTTGCTTCGGGAAATCAGGAATTCATGGATGGGGTCTCTTTGCACGCCGTAATATCATGGAGGGTGAAATGGTAATTTTGGATACTTAATTTGTATTATTTGTGAAAATTTGGTAGTGATCTTATTTTTATTACCCAATATAAAACATACATTATAATTAAGGACCATGTCTATTATGTAATTTACTCTTACATATATACTAGGTATTGGAATATCGTGGTGAACAAGTGAGAGGGAGTGTTGCTGATTTAAGGGAAGCACGATATCGTAGAGAAGGCAAAGACTGTTATGTGAGTTTTAATTTACTCTTTTCATTTAGTCCACAAATCTTAATAATGAACTAAAACCGATTTGCTCAATGTAACTTTTGTTTCGTTTGCAGCTGTTTAAAATCAGTGAAGAAGTTGTTGTAGATGCAACAGATAAAGGAAACGTAGCACGGCTAATCAACCACTCTGTATGTCCCTGACTACTCTTTTTCTGCTTTTTCATCTTTTTTTCTAGAGGTTGCAATCTCGAGCATTTTCTTAGGAATGGGTTAATTTAGGTTATGTTTATCTTTAACAGGTCAAATGGGTAAAAATAAAAATATATGTAGCTAAAGAGAAAATTAGTAAATCATGTCTTAACCTCTCCCAAAGTGTATTTTAATGCAACAGTTCGTATATTCAAAAATTAGATTTTCAAGTAATAACATATGCTGTTTGTGTAGTGTAATCCAAACTGCTATGCAAGGATCATGAGTGTTGGTGGTGACGAAAGCCGAATAGTACTCATTGCAAGGACTAATGTGGCCATTGGGGACGAACTAACGTAAGTTATTCCATTAACTAAAGCAATAACCAAATTGACCATTGGTGTATACCTTCTTTTTACTATTATCGATGTTTTGGTGGTTGTAGGTATGATTACTTGTTTGATCCAGATGAGAGTGATGATTGCAAAGTCCCGTGTTTGTGTAAAGCCCCAAATTGCAGAAAGTTTATGAATTAGAGTGATAGAGATAGCGAAGAAAAAGCGTACAGAAATGGTGTCTCTGACGAAGAAGAAGCTCTTCGGCTAACTTGTAATTTTTTTGTTTTTTGGTAATAAGGATTTTTTGATATAGAAGAAAGGCTAGTTGTAGCAGGGTTCTAGGGAAGTTTGGAAAGTACATTTATAAGACTCATTTATTTCTCAAATAGTAGTTATGGTCAAGGGTGTAAACGAGTCGAAATGATTTGAACTTTGGCAAAGCTCAGCTCGACTCGACTCGAATCGAAAGTATTTTGTCCGGCTCGAGCTTGGCTAGAAAAACTTGATACATTTACAAATTTACATATAAATTTTTAGAATTTAAATATTTAATATATTGTTTAAAAGCTCGAAAAGCTCAATAATAACTCATAAGCTCGAGCTTGTCTCGTTAAAAATTTCGAGCTCATTTTCTGGGCTTGAGTTTGAGGCTTGATAAAGCTCAGCTCGAACGAGCTGTGAGTTGAGTTACTCGACAAAAGCTCTCGTTTACACCCCTAGTTATGGTGTTAACTAAGGTGTTTTGTCTTTACTTTTTAGGTTTTACAAATTCCAAAGAGAAAAATGTTAAAACCAAACAAATAATGTATATTTCAAAAGGGAACGGATGAAGTGAAAAGTAAACTAAAACAAAAGTGACTATAATAAGACATTTGAGATGTAATGCATATTTATTCATGAGGATTGCTACATCCACATATATTTTACAAAAATAAATTCACACAAAGGATGTGGCAACATGTGATTGGTGTGATGAAAGAGAAGAGAGAAAAAGTGTATCAAAATATACCAATCACATGTTGCCACTTTGTTGTGTAGATTTGTTTTTGTAAAATGTATGTGGATATAACAATCCTCTTTTAGATTCATTTTATTAAGTTTTGAAAGTTATTTTAAAGTGAAAATGGTGCAAATTAATTTTAATGATTCCCTTATGTAGATGAACAAAATAAAATAAAAATCATGAAATGCATCTACTATACGTATAGCTAGAAAACATATTATGATAGCATTTAAAATAAAAAGCATGCATCTAATTTAGGTAGGTTCATCTCGAATATGCAATTATAATTACTTCTCATCTTTCACATTTTAAGATTATTTCTCATTTGATCTTAACTATACTTCCTAATACAATTAAGAGTAAAGTCCAAAAAACATCCGTGGTTTTGCCGCATATTGTTTATCCCTAAACTTTTTGGCACAAAATCATCCTCCGTTAGTAAAGTTGGCACAAATCATCCTCCGTTAGTAAAATCGGTTAATGAGGACTAACGGTGCAAATATATCTCCGTTATATTTACGTAAATCGTCCTTGTGGCAAGGAACAAATTGCAACCAAAGTCCTTAAATGTATTTACAAATTCGTCCCAGTGGTCAACATTTGGTCAACGCCATGTGTCACCACATGAGTGGTGCCACGTGTCAAAGGGTCGGGTCGGTAAATGGGTCGGATCGGTAAATGGGTCGGGTCGGGTTGCCATGTTGACCAATGAGGTGGTGCCACGTGACATTAGGAAAATATACCATCTTTTGGCTCGAGTGGGATTCGAACCCGGGTTGTTTGTGTGGGAAGCAATGCTTTGCCCAACTGGGCTAGGCATAGCTTCAAGTGTATTTCCCTAAATTTAATACATAACCCTTTCTAAAACTTAAAAGTTTCGTTCTTTATTATTAAAGGTTCGATTTAGTTTTACCATCAATTTACTGAGTTTTATGGACGTAAAAATAAATAAATATACCGTCGGACTCGTTTTTCGTGCTCTTTCCAATGGTATGCTCGGAAATTTTTCGATTCAAACGAACCTCGAAAATGCGAAAATCATCGCTTTTTCTTTGTTTTCGCAATTTTCGAGGTCCAAACCAAGTCGAAAAATTCCCGAAAGATCTGTCGATTCGTTTTAGTGCTCTTTCCAATGGTATGCTCGGGAATTTTTTGATTTCAAACGAACCTCAAAAATGCGAAACAAAGAAAAAGATGATTTTCGCATTTTCGAGGTTCAAACTAAGGCGAAAAAATTCCCGAGAATACCATTGGAAAGAGCACGAAAAATGAGTCCGATGGTGTATTTATTTATTTTTGACGGTCCATATAACCTCATAAATTGATAGCCAAAACCTAATACGAACCTTTGTTATTATGAATCGCCAAATAATAAGGAAGGGTTATGTATTTGATTTTGAGTGTTATTAACGAAACTATGCTTAGCACAACTGGGCATAGGTTCACTTCCCACACAAACAACCCGGGTTCGAATCCCACTCGAGCCAAAAGATGTATACTTTACCAATGCCACGTGGCACCACCTCATTGGTCCACGTGGCAACCCGACCCGACCCGTTTACCGACCCGACCTTTTGACACGTGGCACCACTCATGTGGTGACACGTGGCGTTGACCAAACGTTGACCACAGGGATGAATTTGTAAATACATTTAAGGACTTTGGTTGCAATTTGTTCCTTGCCACAAGGACGATTTACGTAAATATAACGGAGATATATTTGCACCGTTAGTCCTCATTAACTGATTTTACTAACGGAGGGATGTATTTGTGCCAACTTTACTAACGGAGGATGATTTTGTGTCAAAAAAAGTTTAGGGACGTAAATGCAACCCAAGAAACCACAGGGATGTATTTTGGACTTTACTCTACAATTAATGATGGGTGTAATGTCTAGACAAAAACTTGTTTGAATTGACAAACGGGATAAAAGGATATGAACCAGATTATAATTAGTAAATGTTTTGATTAAAAAAGGGCTAGAAGCCTAGGACCCAAATCTCTGATCGCGTTTTTACTAACTTGAAGTTGAACCGACAATTGATGAACATCGAGCCAACATTTGACTGCAGGCCACTCTTTGCTAGACGTTGAAAATTAGATTATTTTGTCAAAAGAAATGTTTCTGAAAACGTAAGGAAACGTGACATGTTTTGGTTTACATATATCTTTGTACAAAAATCAATTATTTTGTCCGGCTCGAGCTTGGCTAGAAAAACGTGACATGTTTTGATTCATAACAAGACAGCCAGACTCAAACTTTTGGTCAAGTAACTTGAGCCTATTTATTGCTTAAACATTGCCATTTCAATCAAGTAAAAGAAAAGGCATCTGGATTTATTGAACAGTAAACCAAGAGCCCTCGTGTTTTGCTATAACTAGGGCTGAGAAATGTTGCTATAACTTGAGCCGAGGAATCAAAATTATCAATCGATACGCAATTCCAGTACAGTTTTATGGTTTTCACCCAAGTGACACTTCTGGATAAAATTATATCAAGCTAAATATCTCAAAAGAAAAGAAAGGAGAAATCATGCTTTCAAAATCCAAGTTACCGTTGACATTAAACCTAGAAACAGAATGTTACATTTGCTCAAAAAGACAAGTAGCGACTAATAATGCAGTAATCAAATATTCAGGGTGAAGCAACTTGACTGATTACCATTTATGCTCTAAAGTTTACAATACTACAAAATCTTCATACAAAACCATGACAAGATTCAACACCATTAGCCAAATATAGCTTCATTTCTGCTCGTGATTGCAACATCACTTTAACACAATTTTCACGCAAAAATAAGTTCCGATGATATGTGTATTTCAGACGCCATTGTAACATGCTTACAATTTCTGGCAAACTGGTTCAAAGAAAAACAAACCAAATGGATTAGATTGGCAGAAACTTATCTAACAGCATGAATAAGATACGTCGTTACAATTAAGTTACTATAAAAAGCAGACTTACTTGTGGTTAAGAGCAGCGTCTACTATATCAACCCTTGACGTTGAAGATCAGTGTATGTCTTTTTGTTGTAAATGTTTCCCTCTCTGTCTTCATATTCTTCCTCAAGTTCAGGTCTCCATTTGTTGACACCTTGTTTCTCTTTAATTCTCTCCCATAATTGTTGTGCTTCCTGTATGGTGAACCAATTAGTTAACAAGATTATACAACATTTACCTAAAAGAGAAAAAATTGCCACCAAAGATAACATGAAAGTACCATAGTTGCCAATGTGGCATGTCAATAACTTTTTCAGTTATCAAACGAACTGGAAATTTAACTTTGACAAAAGAAATGGTTAACAATGGTTTAGCCCTCAAACTTTCACTCAATCTACGTGAGTAGGATAACAGATTTTGAAATTTAATCGGTTAAAAAATGGGTCGGTTAGGTCAAACATAAAATAGAAGTTTCTAAGAATAAAAAAACATGGCAAAAGAAAGTTTTAAGAGTTAAACAGTAAATTGAGTGAAAGTTTGAGGGTTACCTACTTTAACCCATAAAAAGGAGTGAATATTGTTAGATATTGACCAAAAAAACTCCTTTTTGTTAGAAACTGTATTTCACAGTTTTTTTTTATGATCAAGAAAGTAGTTACTCTCCCCGATAGCCACATGTAACACCATATATAAAATGATTACAATTTAAGTTTATCAGAAAGGCATACCTCAATTGAAGTGATTTCATTGAAATTCTTGGTATTAGGAATACCAAGTCGACGCATACCATACTGATGTCGAAATTCCTTGAAATGACGTTCATAGGCTCTTCTTCCCCAATAACTATAGTTTCCACATATCTCACATTTGAACTCCTGAAACGTTATTAGACACATTTAACACAAAAACAAACAGTGAACTTACATTACTGTCAACGAATATACGAAAAAATATAGTAATAAAAGTTAAGTAACAGTACCTGCCCAAGGCCATGAAGCTTATAGAGCCAATATGGTATCGGTTTCCCATCCCAACCCATCGGCAACTTCAAAGGATTATATATTTGTTGATCCTCGTCATCACTCTCAACTTCAGGTTCATCCTCCTGCAAATTATGTTAACAAGAGTGAGGCACAGTAAATAATAGATATACATAACTATATGAGTGAATTCACAGAAATTTCCCTAAGTTTGGTAGAAATAACAAAAATCAAGGCTTCCTGATGGCTGATACAAATGAATAAATGGATCCTAATTGCACTGTTTTCTTTCACTTTTTTTCCCTTGTCCATTACCCTTTAGAGACTAAAAACAAATTTAGCGACCAATTATGTATATAATATGATCAATGAGAGACAATTCCCGTTATTCTTACAAAACTACTAGGACCATTTATGTAAATTACTCTTAAATATAAATATAAGTTATAGAGCTGATCTAACCTGCTCCCTTTCAGCTTCCATTTCGTCATAATTCAGTGCCTGTTTCCTATCAGTGTTTCGTTTTGTCTCTGCTATTGTCTGTAAAAAAAAAGATTTGTATTGATTAGTCAGAAAAACTGATAAAAAAGAAAAGAAAAAGGTATATAGGTGCTCAATTTACCTCTGACAATATCTCACATAACTTCTCTATCTTTGCCTCCATTAAAGCAATATCTTTTGAATCATCTTTTTGATGTGAAGCAACCACACCTTTCTGTTCGGGCTTTCGTAGAAAATGCTTTCTATCCAACTTTTCAAGAGGTGTGTGCTGCAAAATTATAGCAAGTAGATAATAGCGACCATGAGATTTGATTCAAGCAGACAACATAATAATACAAGTTTCATGTAATAACTCACAGTGAGGTTACATCTGCCACAAAACCTGAAAGTAAGGTCTCAGTGTAAATAGATATGAATTTCAACACCCTTTTTTGTTTGTCATGAATTATACCCCCACCGTCCCAATATTACTGCCCATCTTACAATTTCTATATGTTTCAATATCATTGTTAACTTTATAAAAAAATTGATTTAAGTATTCCATATTACCCTAATTAGAATTATTATTACAAAACTTAAAGAAAACACTAAATATCGATCAAAGGGTAAAAACTTAAAGAAAACCCTAGATATTGGTCAAGTGGCGACTATTTTCGGACGAAGGGAGAATCCCATTGCAAACCAAAAATTGTTTTGAACTACTTATATTTATCAAGTTTAATCAACATTATGAAGAGTAAAACATAGATTAATGAGACATAATGCAAATACCTTTGTGAGAAAAAGCCTTTCTGCACGTTGTTGAACAGTGCCTCCAGTCTTTAGTCCCAGTGCTCCCAATGCCTACCATAAAAGATGTTGATTAGCAAATAAAAGGAGGCAAAAGAGATATAACAAGGTACCCAGAAAATGTCTAGAATCCCCCATACCTCCTTCAATCTGTCGCCCCCAATTGCAACCAATTCTTCAACTGTATCATAGAAGTCCAGATCGATTGACGCATTAACATGCCCATTTTCTTGAGACTCGTCTTTCCACCCATCTATTTTTCCCTCAGCCCATTGTTCGTCAAAGTCTGCTGCCACCTGTTTTGAATTAACCAATCAGAAAAAACTCGTTAATTGATTTTCCAAGACTTTCTGCATTTGAATTTTGTTTTCACATCAGCACAAGGACAGATTTGAAACTATAACAAGAAAATGCTTCATAAAGGTTAAAAATGATTCTGAGACCAATGTTGAGTCTGGTCATAAATAAGGTGGTTATAAAGTTAAATATTCACATAACCTAGCCTATTCTATCAAACTTCGATTCCTAAATAATCACATAACTTATAATCACTTGTAAAAAACTAAGCTCTAAAAAGTCACTTGATCGCCTAGATCTGCTTTAAATAACACATCAACACAGTAACACTAGTAGTTCATGCTTGAGCTATCCAGAGATGATAAATAGTATGCAGCTGCATGTCAACCTACTCGCAACCTATCTACATCTTATACATCTTATGTTAATGATATTCTACTATAAGGGCTATTGTAATAAACTTAGCATGGCAGCACGAGCATGAATGCATGCTTATGTAAAGTTCATAAGATTCAAGCCATGAGTTAGAGCTTAGTCTAGGGTCTAATTACTTGAGTGAAATATAAAGAATACTACAATAAATCGTTAACCATTGCATGTATTTCACCACAAACTACTACAGCTATAAGATGGTCATACCATATACAGAGCTTATTATGCATATAAAAATATATAAAATGAAAAGTAATGATAAACATTTAAGAGTGGGTACCTTTGAGAATAATCTGTCAAGATCTTGCAGGGGCTCTGTGCGTATAATGAAAGACACCAGGTATTCTAGCATTTTGTCCAAATAATCCTTGTATTGACTGGAAAAACAAAATATAATCAGGCATACAGATTTTTGCTTACACTTACAATAGATAATAGATTCTACATACAAATTATGATATTGTATATATATACAATTAGAGAAAATATAACGGGGTAAGTTACTATTCATTACAAAACTTAACCCCGACTGTATTCATAACAAAGTTTCATAAAAGCCCCTTACATATGAGTTGCTTGATACATTGTATTAAAAGTTTTAGTTCTTACATCTTACTATCTATTATCTATTGTATACATAAACGACCATAGAAAATATGACAGGTTAATTACAATTCATTACAAAAAGTAAGCCCATTCCGAATTCATAACAAAGTTTCATAAAAGCCCCTAATATGAGTTGTTTGATATATTGTATTAAAAGTTTTAGTTCTTACATCTTACTATCTATTATTTCTTGATAACAAACAAAGTGAAAGTATCCTATTTATTTAACTTTTACTTAAAGATAATTGTAAATTTAATTTTTAAAAGTTTATCATTGACAATATTTTATATTACGATTAATATGAATCAAATGCTACAATTTTATAAATAATAGTAACTTAACCCGCTGTAATTTTTACAAGTTTATAAGGATGTATAAGAAAAAAAGGACGCCGCATGTGAATGCCAACTAAAACAACGCCTAATGTGTCAGTCACTTGTACCCGCAGTGAAGCGCGGACATTGCTATCCTTGTTAGTAAGAATCAGGCGATTATAAAAGGCTTAAGATGCACATGATCAAGAATGAGAGTTCCCTTATCCATCTAGCCAGTACCAGAATAGCCAAGAAAAGATCAATACAAATCCTTAAGAAGAGGGCTTTGATAAAATAAAAAGATTTAATGAAACCACGTAAAACGAATATATGAGAAGTGGAGAAGAAATTAATAATCCGTTCTATTTCTTAATATCCAAAGCTAGTGAATATATATAGTGCCTATATAACTCCTAACAAGAGTTTGTCAAAATTAATTACTTTAATCATATATTCAAAACAAATATTAATCTAGAAATCACGATCATGAAACCCCTTATAACACTGACTGTGTCGAGCACTTGTATGTCTGGAAGTTCGCAATAAATTGGACAGTTATAACCAAAAATACAGATAAATACAGAAAAGAAGTCAGAAAATAATATTACAACCTTGTCATCTTTAGTTTCCGGGGAATGAGTTGTGGTTGTGCAAAAACATCAAGGTACGCAGAGTACTCAATTTTACTGCCAAACTTAGAATTGATGAAGTAATTGTACAACTCATGCAGATCCAGGTAGCGTCCATGGCATTCCTGCAAAGAATAAGCCATACAAATAATTAAAACTCAATTACAAATGTTAACCGAAGATGTCCACAAATAATAACTTAGACAACAATCTACGAGGCCATAGAGAGAGATGTTAGAAAAACACAAAGAGTGACTAACCTCTCCACTGAACTCAACCGGCGGTTCTTCTTCAAGTAATTGCTCGTATTCATCAGTTGTGTCAATAATCCGGGCTGATGGAACACGCCTATGATACTCGCGAATCTGCACAAGAAATCATGTGTTTATAGGTTATGCACTGACCACTACATCTGAATAACAAAATTATTTTAGCCCATATTTATTCCCTCTAAAAGCTAGAAAGGTCCTAATTTATGTGAATTGTCAACTTGATTTCATTTGAAGCTGTAAGAAGGACAATGAAGTAGACTTCGTGCTGTCACTGAGTTGGTAGTCAGGTCTCAAAGCCATCAGATTAAAAGAAACAATTGATCGATATGCTTTCTATATCCCCCAAAAGATTCAAATAGATCACATACACATAATTTAAAAAGCCAAACCACTTATGACAGTAAGCACTAGTTCAGAAAATAATTAATGCATGATCTAAACAGGGAACTGTAAAGACATGATAACTTCAAAACCGATACAATCAATAAAGATCCTAAAAACAAAGGGTTAATTTCATATATACCCTGAAAGGAAGCTGAAACGCTTACCTCTTTCAGTCGGTCATAAAACGCGCTAAAAACATTAGTCCCCGTAGCAGTTTGTCCACCAAGAGCTGCAATCTCATCCTTCCTCGCATTATCTTTATCTTCATATATATCAACCTAAACCAAAACAACCATAAAGTAAGCAAAACAACTCAAAATCTTACTTAAACGTTCCACAAAAAGAATAAAAAATTACAGTACATTATACCATTTTTCAGAACAAGATAATAACCATAAATGCAAAACTAATAAACACAAAAGAGTCAATAGCGATTACTAGGGGCCAAAAGTCAGTACAGTTGCACACAACAATCGTTTTTACGCTATCATTCAGTTGGTTCTTTTACTACTGGAAAATTCCGCTTAAATCACAATCTCAAATTTTAGTCCCGCGGTTCACAATACCATTCACAACACAATCTGTAATATAAAGTCCGTTCACGACATAAACCGTGCTATACTATCTTAAAGATCCTATAGCAACCAAAAGTGTGCAAAGACCAGTAAAAACCCCTAAAACCTAACAGAACCTGTACAGTGTCAGTTTGAGTATACTCAGTAGCAGCAATTAAAGGAAATAGTTGCGCTAACGTATAGTTCAGTCTAATCCAACATCTATTTTATTTATTTCACCAATAATATATCAGAATAGACTCAATAGAGTCACTATCCCAAAGTTGTACTCCAGCAATTAACGTCATAGGGGTGTGCCCGGGCCCAAAACCTGACTGGACAGAAGAGCAAAACACACTATTTAACGTATCCTCGGTCGGTCCCAGTTTGGTCTTTTTTTCAGGGTTTGGACCGGTTTTGAACAAGTTACGGGATGTCACTGGATTTTTTCAGGTTTGTACCGGTTGTGAACAAGTTGCAGGATGTCATTGGACCGGACTGGACCGGCTTGGACCAGACACAGACCGAAGGAAGACAATTCAAGGAACAGAAGACCAGACCAGTCGAGCTTCAGTCGGCTCGGGTTCGGGCCGGTTTGGTCGGTTTTTTCAGTCTAGTCCAGTCCTTGGGTCGAAGCGATCAGACCAAGTTCATGATACTGTTCAAGACAAACGAATACTATACTATCTCAAAGATCCTATAGCAAGTCAAAACCCCTAAAACCTAACGAAAACCATACACTTATAGCATAAAGTCATTTTACACTGTTGTATAATTCAGTCGGTCAAAACAGCGGCGGAGTATATTTTGACTTCTGTCACCAATAACAAACTAATCTTAAATCACTAGCTTACACTATCCGCTTTCCAAACTCATAATCTCAAACCTCCATTACAATCTAAACACCCATTGTGTTTAGCGACAAGCATTTTAGAGCATTTAGCCTTTAGCATACACAACATGTTGACAATGAGCGTTTAGCTTTTGGATTTTGCTCTACTGCTCCTAACTTAAAACACTAATAAAAGTGTTAGCATTAGCGTTTAGCTTTTAAATTATTTTAAAGTTTATAATCAAACATTAGCTACGTTACCAAACACTTTCTATAAAACAAACCGTTACTGCTAGTTTTTCCAAACATCACCTAAATCATCATTAGCTTAAAACATTCAGTTTCCGAGCACGTAATCTCAAATTTTCGGTACAAAACTAACTAATTCAAAACATCAACGAAAAACACTAATTCATTCAATATGAAACCCTAACTCTAGAAATTAGCGGCAATCAAAATAAACAACAAAAACAGTAACACTTACAAGTTTACGAGTTATCGTTTAGTTTCTAATTTAATTAACATTTATATTTACGTTACCAAACGCTTTTATAGTTACACATACAGCTACGTTACCAAACACTTTTATAAAAACAAAAAGCTACTGCTTGAAATATCCAGCCTCTGAACTCGTAATCTCACATTTTCGGCATCGTTATAGTAATAAAAAATGCATAAAAAACAAAGACTCTTCAATATGAAACCCTAGATGTTACAAAAATTAACGGTAATCAGAATACTTACGAGTTTATTCGTAGTGGAAGTGATCAAATCAATCAAATGACGAACACGGTGACTCTGGGACAACCGGTCCTTGCTTGTCGCCGGTTCGTTTTGCAAATCCTTCACGATCAGTCTCTCGAACCGTTCGATGTCTTCGTGAGCTGACCGTGTCAGCTCTAACAATGTCGATGACATTCTTTTGTTTACTCTCTGTGTGTTTGTGTGTGTTTTTGATTTTAGGGTTTGGTGATGATAAAATGAATGAATTGGGGTTTTAGTGAGAGTGGTGTGATTGGGAGAATTGGGTTTTGATTGGTGTTAGTTTGTAAATTTTGGAGTTTAGTACCTTTAGGTTATGGTGTAGGTGTTAAATAGACCCTTGTTTTACGATATGATGTCGTAACTGGGTGTGACTTTGTTTGATATTGATTAGTTTTTCAAAAGTGAAAATTACTAGGGTGTGTTGGGAATGAGACTATAACTATGAAAGTGATTAAGGGCCCGTTTGGTTTGTTGTTAGAAATGACAATGGGTATCGGATTTGGAATGAGGTGGAATGACAATGGGTATAAAAAATTGTATCATTACGATTGTTTATGTTTGGTTAATAAAATATAGTATGAAAAAGTGTATAGATATTTGAATTTTGTCGTGGAAAAAAGAGGGGCTCACGGGAATGGATTTCATAGACACCAAATTGGTGTGTAATGAATCTATGACTATGATATACCCATTTCATTACCGGCCTCACAAAACAAAACAAAACAAACACCGACTATGACTTTGAAAGTCATAGTCTCATTCCCATTTATGCTAACCAAACAGGCCCTATTACATACCAAACATGCCTTTAACTACCTATTTTCAAAAAAGTGTGTCTTGGAGAGTCTATACTTTTTCAACCTTTATAAATCTACCTATGCATGTCACGTATATATATACCCGACATACCCGAAAGAAACGTGCTCATTTGTGATTGATATAAAAGCAAATTTGAAGTAAACCCTAATGTATGTTGCGTATTTTCGTACCCGACCATACACGACACCATTTTTTGTTAGTAGTGGCTTGGGAAAATGTGGAGAATAAAAACCAAATAAATCCTAATGGTATGTCGCGTATAAATATTTCCTATCTACTCGACCAATTGTTTATTGACTTTCTTCCATGGTGAAAATTACAAAACTTACAAAAACCACCCTTTAACTTTTTGATAATTACAACTTTTTTATATAACAAACTTCATTCGTCAAATATTTAGTAAATATCTATCGAATTCATTAATGAAAAAAATATCTTGCGAAGAGCTCTAATTACGAACAAAGCAAGCCCAATATTGACATGCTTTTGACGTACGTATGATTTTATAGAAAATGTCGAACTTTGATATAATATATTTACAAAAAAAATAATAAAAAAAAACAAAAAAATAATAAATAAATAAATAAAAACAACTCTTAAACCACAGGGGCCAACGACGTACAAAATTCTATAAAATAGGAATATAGTTTAGAAATAAAAACGTAAAATTTATAAACTAAAAACGGTATCCTTTTTATTCATAATTCAAAAAAAATGGCAACTTTTTATATAAACCAAAAAAATTATTCATAAATTAACAACATTACATATGAAATATAAAACGTAAACGTATGAAATAAAAATATAAACATTCATAAACTTTTTATAAGCTTTTTATAGAACTAGACACAACTAGCCCTCGGTTGAAACGTACAAAATAAAAACGTAAACATTCATAAACTTTTTATTTCGTACATTTACGTTTTATATTTTTTATGTAATGTTTTAATTTATGAATAAAAAATTTAATTTTATATAAAAAAAAAATTAGCGTTTTTAGTTTTATGAATAAAAAGATACCCTTTTTAATTTATGAATGTTTATGTTTTTATTTCTAAACGATATTCCTATTTCATAAAATGTACGTCTTTACCCCCTGTGGTTTAAGAGTGTGTTTTGAAAGTTTTTTTTTTAAATATATTTATATCAAACTTCAACATTTTTTATAAAATTGTACGTACGTCAAAAGCATGTCAATATTGGGCTTGTTTTGTTGGTAATTTAGATCTCTTCACAACGATATTTTTTTCATTAATGAATTCGATAGATATTTACTAAATATTCGATTTAATAAAAGTTGTTATATAAAAGGTTGTGAATTATCAAAAGTTAAAGGTTTTTGTAGTTTTTAATTTTCACCATGGAAGAAAGTCAATAAACAATAGGGAATATTTATACGCGACATACCATTAGGATTTATTTGGTTTTTATTCTCCACACTTTCCCAAGCCACTACTAACAGAAAATGGTATCGTGTATGGTCAGGTACAAAAATACGTGACATACTTTAGGGTTTACTTCAAATTTGCTTTTCTATCAATCACAAATGGACACATTTCTTTCGGGTATGTCGGGTATATATATACGCGACATGCATGGGTAGACTTATAAAGGTCGAAAAAGTATTGGCTCTCTTGAAATGGGTAGTCAAGTAATTTTCGCTTTTCAAAACCCACTCACATGGCTTTTTCAATTTATACTAAATAGGTTGGTTTTGTACAAATATGGGACCTTTTTTCACTTTCTCAAATATCATTTAAGTTTTGTATTTTAATACAATCTAAAACCAATTCTAATATATCACAAACAAAAATTATAATAATTATTTTTTTTTTCTCTTTCCTCCTATGTTTAGGTTGCGTTTGGTATACCACTCACTACTACAAAAAAGCTCAAAGACACCTCTTAATAGACACTGGTTTTATAAAAACCGATTCCTATAGTCCAATACTAGCGGGGAGTGGTAGTACTAACCAGTTTCCATTATAGAAAACATTTAGACACTAGTATTGTTAAGAGACCCGGTCTCTGTGCAACTAAGCACTTTTTGATATTTGGTTTATAAAGTGTCTTTCTTCTAATTTTATCTATATTATAAAGTATAATTAACATAATACGTATTTAACATTTAATATTATATAGTGCCAAAATTGTTGGCGGCACTAGAAAATTCCCTCTAAATCTTCCAAATAATTCGTTGGAATTTTCTAATTCACATAGTCAATTGAACATTGGCGCCACTAATTTACATGTTGCCTCCATTATCTCATTTTATTAGTAGAGTAATTAACCCAGTATTGGTGATACTAAACGTTCACTTTTTTAGTTCTATTTGTATTTGTATATCGTTATAGTTATATGATTTAAACAATTATATAGTGAACGATATATAGTTTTTTATATTCTGAAACATTAAATACAAAATAATAACAATATCATTTTCGATTGCTTAATATATAGAGATATGTAAAGTCTTCATCTGCAGGGAAGAATACCGTTTGTTTTTGTGCTATTAAAGTACTTTTTTCACTATTGTTTTGGGATTTGAGAATATAAGTCATTTTGTCAAATGATACTAAAATGTTGAATGCGAAACAAGCAATCGCTTAAAATACGGATTATAAAAAACAAGTTTTCGTCCGTTTTATACGTTTACATCCGTTTTGTGCGTTTTTGTACGTTTTCATACATTTTTGCCCGTTTTTATACGTTTTCATCCGTTTTAATACATTTTCGTTTGTTTTTATCCGTTTTTATACGTTTTCGTCAGTTTTTATACGTTTTCACCCGTTTACTTGCGTTTTAATACGTTTTGTCTGTTTTCGACCGTTTTATACGTTTTCGTCCGTTTTTATACGTTTCCATACATTTTTATCGGTTTTATCCGTTCATATACGTTTTCGTCTATTTTTTACATTTTCATCCGATTTTATACGTTTTCGTCTGCTTGTATACGTTTTCATCCGTTTTAATACGTTTCGTCCATTTTATGCGTTTTCATCCGTTTTTATATGTTTTCGCCCGTTTTCGTCCGTTTATATGCATTATCATCCGTTTTTTATACATTTTCGCTCGTTCTATACGTTTCCACTCGTTTTCTTACGTGTTTGTCCGTTTTCATCTCTTTTTATACGGTTTCGTCTCTTTTTATACTCTTTTTTATATTTTATTTGTTTTATACGTTTTTTTTATATTTTCATACGTTTTATCTGTTTTATACATTTTCGTCCATTTTAATATACTTTCATCCGTTTTTATATGTTTCTTTTGTTTTTGTACGTTTCATCCATTTGTTTACATTTTCATCTATTCGTACGCGTTTTCATCCGTTTTTATATATTATCTTATGCTTTTATCCATCTTTATACGTTTTCATCCATTTTTATGGTTTCTTACATTTTGTACGTTTTTATACGTTTTCGTACGTATGAAACGGATATGAAAACGGATAAAAAGGGTTAATAACGGATAAAAACGTATGAAAATGTACAAATTTATTAAAATGCATAAAAACATATGAAAGGTACAAAAACATATATAAACATACAAAATGTATAAGATCATACAAAAACGGATGAAAATGGATAAAAACGTATGAAAACATATAAAAACGGATGAACATGTGTAAAAACGACGAAAACGTACGAAAACATATGAAAACGTATAAATATAGACGAAAATGGATAAAAACTTATGAAAACGTACAAAAACGGATGAAAATGGATAAAAACGTTAGAAAACATATAAAAACGGACAAAAACGTATAAAAACGAACGAAAACTGATATAGATGTATGAAAATAAATGAAAACGTATAAAAAAGAATGAAAACGTATAAAAACGGACAAAAATGGAATAAGACATATGAAAACGGATACAAACGTAAGAAAAGCGATGGCGTAAAAAGCAGGCGAAAATGTAAAAAAGCGATTAAGACGGATAAAACATATTAAAGCGAGTAACCTTATAAAGCAGATTAAAACGTATAAAAACAGATGAAAACGGATAAAAACATATGAAAACATATAAAACAGACGAAAACGTATAAAAAGTGACAAAAACGTATAAAATGGTCGAAAAAGTATAAAAACGGACGAAAACATACAAAAATGAATGAAAACGTATAAAAACGGACGAAAACAGATAAAAACATATAAAAATGTATAAAAAAACGTATAAAAACGAACGAAAACGAAATAAATGAATAAAACCAGACGAAAACGTATAAAAATAGATGAAAACGGATAAAATATACAAAAACGTAACAAAACATATAAAACGAATGAAAACGTATAATAAAGGACGAAGATGTATAAAAACGGATGAAAATGTATAAAAACTGACGAAAACAGATAAAAACGTATGAAAACGTATAAAGACGGACGGAAACGTATAAAAATATTGAGAAAGAGATGCAGGGTTTGTGAAAAAAAGAGGTAAGAAGTGAAGGATTTTCGGAAATTTAAAAGTGAGAAAAAGTACTTTTGTCTGCAAAAATACAAACAGAACCCTCTGCGCACTGGTAGACAAAAAAAGTGAAAAGAGAGAAATAGTGCTTAGTGGGAAAAAAAACAAACGACACCTAAAACTTTTACTCACTAAAGATACAAAAAAATATATGTTTATGCTATTAATTATAAAAAGAAAATTTATAGGATAAACTGATAAAGTAAAAACAAAATAAACAAATCTCTCATTTGTCCCTCTCTCTTATCATATCGCTCTTTTCATTTGTCCCAAAATATCTCACAACCTAATCACCAAATGAACGAAAGGGCGACCCACTCACAACCTAATCACTCGTAAATTTACCGACCACTTTCACCGTCATCGATCAACATGTTCATCTCCGATCACTTTCACCGTCACCACTCCACTGTCGTTATCGACCACCACAAGCGAAACCTAACACCGGAAACTGTCGTCACCATCTGTGTCTCTATCTGATCGTCGATCAAAACCCAAACTCCGGCACCATCGTTACCGTAACCATCGTCAATCGTCGTCACCGTTATCAAGTTCGGTATAATACAATGATTCCCTTACATATTATTTTGAATCTTTTATATAATAAAATAATTACATCATTTTGGAGTGACATTGCAAAATAATTCTTATTGAAAAAAAATTAAACCGGTAGGAGAGCTATATTTGGCCACGTAGGCGAAATCAAGCAATGTGATTTGTTAATAAAAGTCAAAATTGACAATGACTTTAGTCAATCTTTTGTTAATTTTCGTTTTTTATGTGATGGAAAAAGAAAAATGAAATATACATGTACAGATGCACTCGTGGGTTAATTTATTATAGTTTTAGGCCATAAGTGTAAAAAAAATAAAAAATAATAAAAAAATAATCCTCTTTTCACAAAACCCTACGACCAATAAACCCAACTACATTATCTTGTCATCTAACCCTAACGATGTTAATTCTTCGACACAGAAAAAGAAACATACGCCAAACAAATAAGTAATGTGCTGCCGTCTGTGGAGGAGATTGCCTATTTGTTACAAAGTAAGCTTAAATATTTCGAAATTAATGATATTCGAAACTTTATTAGACATTATTATTGAGGTAAACAGGTTGAAATTATACATTCGTGTTTGATGAATGTGGTCAATTTTTAGGTTGTGGGGGTATAATATTACTGTTTCTTTTATATTCTTTAGTAGTTTTTAGTATATTTTGAAATTCACTATACCCTGTCACAAAATCATGTTGTTGTATCCGGCCGCAACGAGCAACGATTCATAAGTTTGTGGTTCGGCTAGCATTTTCTATGTGAATGTTACTAAATGGAATATAGAACGTGTATCATTGTATGAATTTGTTACAATTGTGTGAAAAGATTAATGGGATATCCATGATACATTTATGATAGTGTCAAATTTGGTGGCTTAAGTTTAGACAACTTAATAATATCAAATTATCAACTGTTGATCACAGTGAGAATACAAGAATATGTAATATAGGAACAAAAAGCTCTAAATATTGTAGTATCGATACAAATTTACATGTAGATGGTTCTAATAATGCCTAGCATTATATGGTTGATTAAAGTAAGTTATTACTATTAAATTTGATGTAGTAAAAGTCATATATGCTTTTACTTATTTAAGTAGAAATGTAGTTGTATGATGATTTATTTGTTTTTTTCATTGTAGTAATTTGTAGTTGTATGATATGTATATGCCGTTGGTGATAGTAATTTGTAATTAGATGAACTATGTTAAGTACTTAAGTTGTTCTAATGTATTCATTTGTTTGTTTATTTAATCGAGTTGAATAAGCTTAATGTTAATTGGTTAATTATTGTGTGTTTATGTAGTGTATTTTTTTAGTAAAAGCAACACTACAAACAGAATTTGGCTATTTGATACGCTTACGCAGCGCGTTCGGGGTCAAAGGAACTTCCTTTTCGTCGAGCAAGTTTTTCAACACCCTAGGCAGTGAACCTAATCGTTGTAGTGTAGTATTAGGGTAAGCCACGGGTATTGATATCGTTCTCTAGGGGAATAGGAATGCTAGTGAGAAGTTACTACGCTAAGGTTAAGGTTGAGGAAGATTATTTTTTTATCTTTTTGATGTTTTTAGGAAATTGAAAGGTACGAATCTCGGGTATTGGATTTGGGGTTGGTATTTCACCGATTACTCTACTATTATCTAATTATCTAAACTAAGGTGGTGGTCGTCTATGTCTAATTAATGTGTGCTCGTATGATAGTTTAAAGATGTGTTTACTTAGGTTTTACTACTCCTTAATTATCTCCTATTGATGGTTGAGTTGTCACGCCTTATTCTTAGTTGCGTTGTGTGTCTAAAGTTGTAGGGTATCGTTTCTCCCTAACTCTTTGAACTTACCAAAGGGTCTCGCCTACAAAACCCACTAGGGATAATAAACTCTTACTCTAAGGCACTCTTTGGATGGTTTAGCTTACAACTACTCGGTAATTATATTCTAAGGTTCACAAAGATGAATCAAGCATTATACACAACGAATGACCTATCGCATTACTAGATCATTAATCAACTAAGATAAGAAACAACCAATCAATATTCAATAATTAAGTTTCATATTCCTAAGCAAACACACAAATAAATTAGCGGGACATGGAGAACATGCAAGCATACACACAAATAATCAAAGACATAATTGAATTGATGAAGTAAATACTTATCTTGATGTAAGATAGGGTTTGAAACCCTAAAATCTCGTACAAGACACCCTTGGTTCGGTTTTAGGTTTTACTCCACAAAAGACTCTCTTAAAACCGAAAAATTCGGATTCTATATATAATATTACATATGCGACGGCGCCACCTTATGTTTTGTGGCCGCCGTGTCGCCATCATTGGGTTTCGTCTTGGCCACGTTAACCTTGCGACGGCGCCACCTTATGTCCGTGATGCCGTCCTCTTGACCGACGTCGTCGGGTTGCATCTAGGCCGTCGAGTAGCAACGGCCTACTCTTTTAAAGCCCGACGTCGTCACTTGAAAATAGGGTATTTGGCCTCCGATCGTCATTAAAATCCTCCGACGGCGCCGCATTAACACCGACGCCGCCTACATTTCCGTAGCTTTGAGTGTCTCGATTCGACTTTGGCCATTTTCTTCATATATCCGCGCCTTTTCGTCCAAATAAGTGCCATTCCAAGATTTTGCCTTCAAGAGACCTAAAAGTGAAAAGGAACGATATTAAGCAATAACGGATACAAAAGTGATCAAATAAGGACTTAAACGACCCTCAAAATGGTACCTTTTAAAACATTATCAAATATCCCTACACTTGTTATTTGCTTGTCCTCAAGCAAATGTGCTTTTAGCCAATTAATTTATAAGTTGGGGTCATGAAGCATTGGTTTAAAACAGTCCACAACACATATAAGCCCAAGAAAGTCATAACAAGCACGAAATTACATACTAGCACCTCACATGGGGTATTTGGATCGACATCTCTCGGTGTATATATGAAATATAACAAATAGGAAATGGAAGATAAACACTCATTAACCGGTCCTAGTACATAGATTACCATAGGCTTGAGAATAGATCAAACCTCCATCGCTTTGGCGTAGCGACTAGGAAAGACTATCAAAGAGGTCTTTTAAAGGGTTGTAATGTTAGGCTTACGGTAGGAAACAAGGGTTTGGTGGGATAGGCTATTTAGTGGTGGTAAGTCAAAAATCTCTATGTTAAATGCATACGAAGAATGGCGTTGCTAAGCCAAGACTCGACACTCTAAAACTCTAGGTAACGAAAATAAACAAACATAAATTTAAAGGATAGATGTAGGATGGTAGCCCGTATGTTTTTTTTTTTTTTTTTTTTCTATTTTTTTTTTTTTTTCTTTTTCTCTTTTTTCGATTTTTTTCATACACTTTTACTCTACCATCCTCTACGGTAACATCAAAATGATAGGGATTTATAGGCACATCCCTACACTTGAGTTTTATTACTCAACACTAATTTGACCCGAATTGAAAAGATTAAAACACTTGGGGTACATTATTACGCAAACAAAGGAATTTGAATTTAACGCCCTTCCGTCATTTCATAAACTTTAACTCTTCCCATGAATCCCAATCGTCCCAAAGCGTATACAAAGGATATGACTCGACTTAGCAACTTATGCAAGCAACTAGATAATTGAACTAAGGGTTTAAGGTGATAACAATAATGCACTAAAAGTGAGTGCATATAGGGTAGGCTAAGGCGATTTGGGTGTATATTTGGGGTGAGGTGTAAACAATGCTCTTCATTGATATTCGAAAACCGAAACATCACGAGACCGCGAAAAGGATAGGCTCGAGGGGTTAACTAGGGTATCGTGTACTAAAGATGAGTACAACGCAAAGGGTGTGAGGGAATTACTCAACCGATGTGGAAGAAGTAATTATATTACGGTATCAAACAAGGGTTATCCTAATGCCTCTTATCATTTAGTTATTCCTAACTACACAAGTGTAGTCTCACTTGCGATCTCGGAATGCATCACAAAACAAGTTCTAGAATCTAATATACTACCGGTTCACACTCTAAGCATTAAAGATGAATGCTTTAATTCCTACTAATCTAAGGGCGATCCTCACATTTTGGGTGGAATTTGGGTGGTAAAGGGTTTTGTGCTAGTCATATAACTTCCTATCCGTGAGACGCTTTTGTTAAGACTAATGGCCCACTCCTATATATTATGAAAAATTTTAAATTTGGTGCCAAAATTACCCTAACCGACATTTTCTCATGGTTTATTACACAATCACAATTGAACAAAGCAAATAATCAAGGATAAGCATAGTTTCAAAGTTCCGCTTTATTTTCCCTCCTACACTTAAACCTGAACATTGTCCCCAATGTTCCCCGAAAGTATCAAAGTTATGATAAAATAAGGTAATCAAAAGCGAAAGAAACTAATACTCCCCGATTAGCTCGGTAGGATCCGTGTAAAGTGGTGGTTAAATCCTTTCCAAGAAGAATTTATGCGTGAAAAGCTCCTCAATCTTATGTAACTTCTTCTTGAAAAATTAAACCGCACACTTGAAGAAAACAAACGAAACCTTCGTAAAATCGGTGGTAATAATATATATAAGACTCGATTTAAACTAGGATATAATGCTTGTGGAATGGATGTTTCTGAATTTCTAAGAAAATTAAGACCGAAAATTCCAAAATTTATAAGTAGCTCGAAAACGAGAAAAGTGATCGATGTTTTACTCCTTCGACGCCGTCGGTTGCAATCTCGACGTCAGTTATCCCGACAAAACTGCTCGCGATTTTCGGAAAAATTCGGAAAATTTACATCTTTAGAATCAAAAATTTACGCAAAAGCATCCATTATGACTCGATACAAGCATTTGACTCGAACAAACAAACATATACATCTTTTATTTAATTGTTATTCTCATGTTTACGTTTCTTTTGAAAGCGTGTGTAATCCTCCCTACACTTATCCCTTATGTAAAATACCTTTATATGCAATTAAGACGAGGTTAAAAACAAAATAAAGCATTTTACAAATTTAAACATGAGGATAAACAATTAATAAAAGATATATGACACTAACAAGCAAACAATTAAGCATGGGTTGCCTCCCACGAAGCGCTTTTCTTTATTTAAGAGTCTTGTAGCTAGACTCGTAGTCATGCCCTACGTCGATATAAGTAAGTATATCCTCAACAATGTCGTAAGGATCAAACTTATCATTCAAGTTCCTAGTAGTACGCTCGGTTAAATATGTCTTTTCAAACTTCTCACCATCGGGATCATAGATTTGTATCCTAATGTGCCACTCTCCATTACCATCACTAGGCGGTCTATCCCAATCCCATTTGTGTTCAGATTCCTCAACTTTCCACTTATTCATGACAAGGTTAACAAGCAAGCTTCCTAGGAACTCGGTCATCTTCCTAAATACTAAGGCCCTCGACGGGTTCACTTCCATGTCCCTAGCCATTTCTTTTTCTTGGAAAGTTGCTTTACTAGTGAAGGCTTTATCTAGGTAAAAGGTCTTTGGGGCCTATGAGGTTCTTATCAATCCAAGGTCCATATCTAGAAGGCTCTCATCCAACCAAATCTCTTGTGGGATTTCCTCATCCTTGTAGTACGTATGCTTTTGACATCGTGAACCGATCTAGCACTCCCTCTCCTACCACTATCTTGGACATCTTACAATCGATGATGGCACTAGCGGTAGCTAAAAATCCTCTTCCTACTAGTAATGGGCATGTCGGGTCCTTATTCACGTCTAGCACATGAAAGTCGGCCAAAAGAGTCAACTCTCCTACGTGTACTACCATGTCCTTTATTATTCCTACCGGACGTGCCACACTACCGTCCGCTAGACCTAAGATGGTTTTCGTTGGTTCTATTTTACCTAAGTTAAGGCTTCTATGGAGGGACAACGGAACAAGATTGATGCATGACCCTAAGTCGGCTAGAGCGTCGAGTGGTTTGGAAGTTCCAAGCCTACACGGAAGAGTGAATAGCCCGGGATCGTCTAACTTCTTAGGTAAGTTGTTTCGCACAAAAGAGGACCCATGTTTTCCAAGCCTAAGTTCTAACTCATATTTTTCTTTCAAAGCATTATAATAAGGTGCATGAGCTAAGACTTCAATAATCGGTTTTTGTTGGGAATTATGTGAGTAGGATTTACTAGGGCATCATTCATGATTCTTGCGGTGAGATCACTAAGAAGGTTTCTGTTGAAGTAGAGCGAATCTGTTGAAGAAGTGATTCTCTTGAAGAGTACAAGCGTTGCCGTGTTCTTCTTTGAAGGGTGGTGACTAGGATCGACATGCGCTTTATGAATTAAATGCTAACTCATTATTATCTTTGAGCGCCCGAGGTTAGCATGGGTTTTATTGTCTTGCTCAATATAGTTTAGTGTATTAGTCATTAAATGCATGCTTGCATGTTTAGTCGATTGGGTAGTAATAGATTAGGGTTCCTTGTTTATAAAAGGAACCTCATAGTTTGTAATAGATCAACTCATCGAAACATAGAGTTTCGGTGAATAAAAGATCCATAGAGGATCTAAGTGTTCTTAGTTATAACAACTTGTATTTACTTTCCGCTATAGAATACGAGTTTTAGAGGCTGTCTATTAGTTTGCTTATGATTACATAGGCAACACTAACGATCCACGAGTGCTAAAGATGCATCAAGGTGCGAGAGTTTTCAACAAGTGGTATCGAGCCTCGGGAGAGTCTCTACGATCTTGAGAACCTTATTTACCTCACCCCATACAACCAAAACATATTCACCATGCACAGGCGATGATGAATCGAAGTCACCAACAACAACAACATCAAAACACCACACTCTATGCAACAACTTAGTCTCTCCAACGATAATGGTAAGTTTCCTTACCTAAAGAAGGAAGAGTATGATCATGGACCATGAAGATGCGAGCTGGATCTCAATATTGATTGGAATCTATGGGAGATTGTGAAGAATGGCAGCGATCGAAGAAGACTATCCCGGATCTTGATGGTAAGTTTACCATTGCTCCTCCCAAAGCTTTGAAGAGATTCTTGCGGTACAAAGAGAGCACAAAGTAAGAACCATCCTTCTTCAATCTATTCACGAAGATCACTTGGGTGATTTTCACCACATGGTTGATGCAAAGGACATCTGGATGGCTCGAAAGCAAGGTTTGGTGGGAATGAAGAGTCAGGAGAATGAGGAAGTCCATCTTTGAGACAACACTTCCAAGAGTTCAATATCTACGAAGAAGAAGGTATCCACAAGGGATCTGACGGGTTTCACAAGATTACGAGTCGACTAAACCGGTGAATGCAAAGCGACAATGATGATTGCAACTCAAAGTTCCTCGATCTTTGCCTCCATCATGGTTACATGTGAGTATAGCCCTTAAAGCTAAAGGTGGGTTTGGACATGCTCACTTTGATGAGCTATACAACAAACTCGGATCTCTTGAACACGATGTAGATCTCCTACCGTGCATCCTCTTACGGTCATTCGACCTTTGTTGGGACATCCCACTCGAATATGATGATGCATGCTTCAAGTCCATCTTACTTACCATCATCATCTTATCGTCCCACTCCATCACATCCTCAAGCTAAAGCTGGCGGTATTATTGGAGGATGTTCTTCATTCATTGTTCTTGATTATGATACTCGGTGACATCGGTATATGAAGACTTTGATCGGTGGACCCACTTGAGATGGAGGAGATGAAGTGAAATGGCGGTGGCCATGCTTTCGATGAATATCAAGAGGTTTGAAGAGAAGGCGGGAAGGAAGTTTGGGTTCAAGGAAAGGATCCATTTCGTTTTGACAGGAGAAAGGTCAAGTGCTTCTCTTGTCACGGATGGGTCATTTCTCGAGGAATGCAAAAGCAGGGAAGAGTGGAGAGGAGCTAGCTACAATTCCTATCGTGAGAATCGAGAAGGAGCTAGCACTTGACTCTAGTCACCATGGATGAGCAGTCAAGCTGGGTGCACATGAACTGTGAATGAGGAGGCTAGCGTCTGAGAGAAGCTTGGATTCTTGGCGGATGCACTTGGAAGATAGGCATGATCGGTTTGCCTTCATGGGACTTTCTCGGTACACTGGCTGTATATTTGGTTGTAGTGAAAGATACAATGAACTTAAAGAAGCTTATGATACTATGAAACCTAAATACAATGAATGCTATGTTGATAATGAAGCTTATAAACTTTCGTTAAAAACATTAGAAAGACAAAAGGTTTGGTTTCAAAAGAATCGAGATAGCTTATGAAGAAAAGATTAAGGTGCTTCAATTTGATCTAGATATTGCTAATATTAACTTTAAGCGCCTTGAAAAGAAAAAGGCGATACTATTCTTTGAGAATCTAGAGCTTAAAGAGAAACTTGCTTGAGGAAATAGCTAGACATAAACAATGGTTAATATCGGTGACAATCTAGCTAGAGCACTTTATAGTAGTCAATCGGTGAACTCGGGAATAGGTTTAGGCTTTCAAAAGTATGTAGGATTGGAAGCTAGGCAAGATGGGCGTAAATCTACACTGCGGGCTTAGAACACTTTAAAAGGAAGGTGATTTACATGTTGTCCTGGACCTATTAGAGGTGAATTCATGCCTTGACCTATCCATTACTATTGACTTTGATGGATCACACCATCTGTATGGCAAAAGTCAAAAGACTTGCGGACAATGATGCTTCATCTTATGACTTTGTCTCTTTCTCGGCGGTGACAATTCATCGGATCAAGGATCTACTTACGGCTGTGATTCAAGTGATAAGTCGGACCTTCCCAAGCCCTCACACGAGCCTACACCCAAGCTGCACCCAAGACTATCTACAAGCCTTCTAGGATAGCTGGCGAGGAATCTACTTCAAGCTGTTTCCCGAAGACTTGTCTTTTAAATCTTTGAATAATTTATACATTAAAACAATTCCTTTAATGTTTCGGTTTAAGTACTTCTACATGTAATCGAACATCTTCTTTGTTGAATACATCTTCCAAAAGGAAGACATGTTTTGTGTGTGGAAGTAAATTTCATCTTATTAAGGATTGTGATTTTTATGAGCAAAGATTGGGTGTTTGTGCTAATCGTGAGAAACCAAGACCGGTGTGGACCAATGTTAACAATATTCCACCTTATGTCCCACAGCTAGAACCGACTCTCCTTGGAGGAGATCGGTGATAGACCTTATGTGCAACCTATTAGCCCATATTTTAAACATGGTTATTGGCTGCATATGTTGACTCTATGAAAAATGGGAAAGGATGTTGGGCACTCTTGACAAATCTGTCAAAACTTTGAGTTGTTCTTGGAAGGATAAAGGACCAAAATTTTCTTGAAACCCAAGAACAATGGTGGATCTTTCTCTTCCATAGCGCAAAGTTTAAGGGAGGCATAGGCCTCGGGGAGGCATATGCCTCGGGAGGATTTCATAGTAAACTTTGTGTATATGTTGTTTGCTAACACTGTTTGTTCATAGTTTTAGTGATAGTTTTGTCATTTTGTCTTTTTGTTCTTGTGTTTCTACGAGTTTGTTTTGCGAGAATGCCTGTTCGATTAAAATTCATCAAGTGTGGTCCTTTGGTATATGGTCTAGTAAGCTCAAAGCTTGTTTCCTCTGAAAGCTAAGTAATGGAGTGAGCAATTGGTTTCCTTGAAGATAAAATCTTGAAGACAAGTATTGAAGTTAAAATTGTTCATTCATTCATTCAACTTTACGACTACGACACAATCAACTTCAATGCAACTACAAGAAAAGAGCTATACTACTTATCCTAATCTAGTACATATCATCTATTCCAACATCTAACATAATGTTGGATATGCATGATCGCTCACATCTTTCACACTAGATGCTGGATATGCGTTTGTGAAGTCTTGCATAACCACCCATTCGTTCTATCTCGATGGCTGGAGATGCATAACTACTATGACGAGGATGCTAAGGATCAAAATGGAAAGGATGGATTGATGCAAATCGTGATGATGAAGAAAAATAATATGTCCTTTGTGCTTCATCTATTGATTTCAACCAAAATGCAATCAATCCACCATCTATAAGCATTTCCTCTATCGATGTGTGTTGATGCACCAAAACACAGTGCGAGAAGACCGAGAACCACCCTCTATCCTTAGGGGTGGTGGATTTACGGCTCGTGGCCTTCGTGGAGGGCGAGGTCTTTGGAGGTTGGGAGTAAGATGTTCTCTCCTTACAGAGTCATCGAGAATCATCAGCGGGAAGGAAGGCTCATTCACAATGACAAGGGAGGCTCTTTCACTCTCTTTGAAGTTGCTTCCTCATCTGAGTCTTCATAAGGTGATACATAAGAACTTAAGGATGAGTTGTCTTCTCCACCCCCTGGATTGCTTGTCAAATAATTCTTCTTCCACCTCTCAAGACTGCTTATGGAGGTTTCATTGTCATCTGATGAAAGAATGATTGGGATGGAACTACTCATGGTTGATTGTGATTAATTTTGGGACATTGAAGAAACTAGGGTTTATTATGATATTTGGGGATCTTTGATGAAGAGTTATGTGTGCATTGGGATCATTTTATAGACGGATTCGAGGTTCAATGGAAATTAATGCAAGTGGTTGACACAGTAACTCTCTAGAATATTATCGAAGATATTTTTGTCTTTGATGGTTCTTCTTGAAGTGTATAACTTTGATTGACCATCTGTTTTCACTGAGCGTTACACTTTCTTTGGTCAAGTTGAAATACACGTAAGCTACGGTCGACCAAGCGGTCTAATTCTTTTGACTATAACTTGGGCAACAACTACCACTCCACCATTTATATTCTTCCACTTCAAAACAAACTGATTCCCTCTCCTTCATCCATTAACACTTCATTACGAGCATCATAACCCTAAGATCTCAAATCATCACATGGCACTTGAATTTAAGAAGGATCACAACAAAGTTGCTTTTTTGGGAAAAGCTAAATATGATGAGTTGTATGAACCAATGGTGGAATTCTTAAAAAGGTCCAAGATTTGCTATGCTCTAACACATTCTCCGAATGCAATATATGAATCACTTGTTACTCGGTTTTGGGCATACGCTTCAAAGCGAAGTGAAAGCAGATTGTGGCTACGATTGATGGAGCGAGCATGTGGTTACGGAAGAGATGATAAGGAGGAAGCTTCGCTTGGAAGATCTTGATGGAGTATATCACTCTAATCGGATGGAGGTGCTTCTTTGGTGAGGCGGTTGGCTATCGAGTACGAGGGCCGACATTTGGTGAAGAAGCATCTTTGCCCAATGTGGAGGTTCTTGATTCACACGTTGCTTGATGCATAAGCAACAAGTCGGGAGGATGGGACCAGTTCTCTACCCAGTTGGGATGTGGTATTGTGTGTCTTTCCCGAGGGTAACTTATAATTTTCTAAGTTTATTTTGAAAACATGATTGAGAATATTCAAAGGAAAAGACTAAGTTTTAATGTACCCTAGGTTTACGCAAATGATTTTAGACACCACTACCCAAGACCAATCCTTTTATGCCGTAGGAGCTCTGTCGACCAAACTTTTGCCTCTATGAGAACTAACTTTGAGGGGCATTATCCCTTGACGAAGCTATGTTGCCTCAAGGCAATGTGGCTGGCGATGAGGAGAATGTTGCCAACATCCCACCCTCTTCACTGTTGCTCGATGGCAATCCATCAGTCAATATTGATGAGGGCCCCTCCTTTTCTGCTGAAGCTTCTCATGTTGCTCCAGAGCAGCCTCCACCAACACCAACTCTAGCACATTGTCCTAGTCCACCACCAGCACATGATCCTCTTGATGATTTTGAGTCTGATCTGAACAGGATGACCACACCTAGTCCTCCAAGGGTACCTGTTGATGAGGTACCTCCTCATGTTGAGAATGACCATGTTTCCACTGAAAGGTCCAATGAAGCTCCCATTACCACAGAGCAATCTGCTGGTGGAGCTGAGGACCCCATTACTCTCACATCTGTGTATGATCTTGTGAGCAATGTGTGCGGTGAGGTGTCGATCGAAAAAGGAACTTGCGGTGACCAAGTCTACTCTTGGTAGTAAGATTGAAGATCTCTGAGTAAAGTTAAGGACCTAGAAACAGACTTGAAAAGGAAACCAAAAGGAAGTTTGTGGTTTCTTCGAGGAGGAAGAAGATGAACCTCGGTATGGGTCTCTTGATATGTTAGGCGATGTGTCTCTTAATGATCCTTCATCGATAATTACAGAATCTTCAAAGGAGAAGGAACATTCTTTACAAAGGAGAAAGAGATCGTACTTGAATAAAGCAACTCTTGAAGTATCCAAGGAACGAGTTTGTCAAAGCTGCATCTGCGATACCCCAATGGAGGATGTTGCTCTTGAACTTGGTCAATCTTGATCATACAAAACCTTTAGTGTCCACTCTGTTTGAAGCACCCTCACAACATGTTTCTTACGAAAAGACTTGGGTGTTTCTCTTGAGATTCTGTTATCGATATTCTTGATGATGATTGTGCTAAGGAGGCTGGCGATAAAGGAAAAGGTTCTTGGTAGAAGATGAGCTTGGTCCGGACTTGGTAAATGAAGAGGAAAGGCGAGAACAAGGCAGAATGCTAGGTGAGTGTAATGAGAGAAAGAAAGATGAAGAAATGGCTAAGCGACTTGCGACTCTACCTACGTCGATTTACCTCACGAAAGAAAAGGAGCTAGATGAAATGCGTACTAAGCTTCACGACACTCATTGGGATGCCTATACTCGACAAGTCATATCAAACCCTTCACTTGCTCGAGTATCTTAGGTGCGAGACTTCAACGATGGAAGTTTTGTGGATTTGATGATGGCTCGTGGAAGACAAATGAAGCAAGAAGCGGTGAAAGAGGAGAGCCATCATAGCTCAAAGGAATAAAGATAGACCTCCTACTAAAGTGAAATGAGGCTTGTGGTGAAAAACGAGCTCATCTACTGTATAACTACGGGTTGTCAATGAAGCAAGTCAAGGCATTCCCGATCATATTTTGATTCGCAAATATAATCAAATCATGAAGTATTCTTCTTCGCACACTTCAAGCTTAAAAGGATTCTTTGGTATTTGGTGCTCCTAAGACTAAGAGGACAAAGACAGCTGAGATTGTGGACAATTTTGATGATATGTCATGTTCTTCCAAAGTCTCTACTGAAGCTACCATAGAGACTACACACTCAACTGAAGCAGATCAATCTGCTGAACCTCATGGTGTTTCCACTGAAGCAATAGTCATGTCCTCTTCCACCCCAACTATAGCATCTGCTGAGGCGGAAAAAGATATTTTGGATAGAAAAGATGACAAGGTTCTTTCTGCTGAACCATCTAAGGTTTCTGCTGAAACTCCTACAGAGATTGCTAGCTCACCTGACAAAACTTCATCTGCTGAACCAGTTGCCATTTCTTCTGAAGCACCTAATGTACCGGCTCCACTCCATCTGTGGCATCTGTTTGCTCGAGGCGATATAGCAAGTATAAAAACGAGGAAGGCTAGAAACTTGCTAGTAAGGATGAATGCCATTCGTGATGATGCACCATCTTTAGGAATCTATAAGCACGGAAGAAGGAAGAAGAGGATGGCCAAAATCACTACTCTTGGATCTTGAAGGCGATGGCGCAACATTCATTATAGAAGGTTACGCTCTACGATTTTCTGAGGAGATCAAAATGTCTTTGGTCAATTGGACTCGAAGCATGATGAGATGAATGTCATTCATCGAAAGGATAAAACTTCAATGGAATTCACCTTTTGAAGGAAATACTCCATTTGGTAGTGAGGCGATTTGCTTACTCTGTACTCTCTCGTTACCGACCATTCTTGCAACATTGCACCACAAGGTTACGGGATGTTCTTACTAGGAGATCTTCAAGTCTGTTTAACTCTCATTCTCCCGATAGTAGAGGACATTCCATTTGGGAGAACTCACATTTATGGCGAGTTGTGTCTTGGAGACTCTATCCTCTCCCTCGTGTGCATGTGCTTGAAACTAAGGGTGGAATCACAGTCTGCATGTTTCTTTGAAAGAAAGTATCCATTGCCCAAGAGACTTATGGAAAGGATGCTGTGTCGAAGTTGGAAATTCCTCCGGATCCGTGGGAAATGAAAGACCGGATCTTTGAGCAGTGGTTGGATTGATCAAGACTCAACCACGCAAGCTCAAGCTGCATCTTCATCATGAATGTGGTAATCTACATTGTCTTTTGTAATTTGTCTTAAATTTTGTTTTGTCATGTTGTTTGTTTTCTTTGTTTGTTTGTTAGTTTCTTAGTTAAAAAAAAAAAAAAAAAAAAAAAAAAAAACTAACTTTCATTTGCGGGTTTGTTGCATTTTTGATGGTTTTAACTCACGGATATACCTTGTGTGTATCAAAGAGTTAGCTAGTCCAAAGGTACAACTTTGGTAAAGACACATCAAATCATTGATAGTTGTAATGATTTGCTCAAAATCATAGGGTCTGCAACCACCCATGCTTAATTCTTGAGTGTTGTATGGTCATCAATTCACCATGGTCTATTCCTTGTTGGAATCCAAGAATTGGCTAGCCCACAAGTATATGGCTTGTGGTAAAGGCAACGCATCCATATTTGGTTATCAATTCACCAATTCTAAGAATTGACTAGTCACGAGCAAGCGGCTACGGTAAAGACAAGTCAAATCCGTTTATATAGTTGTTGATTTGCTACTAAATCGAGATGGTTATCGATGTACCATAGTTTTCGAACTTAAACATTTGGCTACTCCGGTAGTAATGGCTATTGGTAAAGAGACATCAAATCCATTATTTTCAATGATTCACTCTCTCGGGAGTTAACACACACGGATGTGATGAGAATAGTTTGCAACTAATAAGTATTGATGTACATTATGTCATTTGTTCTTTGCAAAGACACGGCGTTTCAAAGTTTGATCATCATAGAGATGAGATTATTATTGGTTCTTTGCTAATGATGTGTGAAAACAATCCTCTAATCTTGAAGTCTCAAAAGATCTTTCAAGGTCGAAGCTGGAACTTAACCAAGTCAAATTCGGTTTAGGGAGGATTGTTGGGAATTATGTGAAGTAGGATTTCTGCTTGTCATTCTTGCCGAAGGTTTCTGTGAAGTAGAAGCGAATCTGTGAAGAAGTGATTCTCTTGAAGAGTACAAGCGTTGCCGTATTCTTCTTTGAAGGGTGAAAGTGACTAGGATCGACATCGCTTTATGAATTAAATGCTAACTCATTATTATCTTTGAGCGGCCCGAGGTTAGCATGGGTTTTATTGTCTTGCTCAATATAGTTTAGTGTATTAGTCATTAAATGCATGCTTGCATGTTTAGTCGATTGGGTAGTAATAGATTAGGGTTCCTTGTTTATAAAAGGAACCTCATAGTTTGTAATAGATCAAATCGGAACATCATCGAAACATAGAGTTTCGGTTAATAAAAGATCCATAGAGGATCTAAGTGTTCTTAGTTATAACAACTTGTATTTACTTTCCGCTATAGAATACGAGTTGTAGAGGCGAGAGGTAAGATCATCTATTAGTTTGCTTATGATTACATAGGCAACACTAACGATCCACGAGTGCTAAAGATCATCAAGGTGCGAGAGTTTTCAACAACGAGGTGGACTACTAACTAGCTATTCTATTCCCCCAGCCGCGCCTAAAACTTGATACGCTTACGCAGCTGCTCGGGTCAAAGGAACTTCCTTTTCGTCGAGCAAGTTTTTCAACACCCAGGCAAATGAACCTAATCGTTGTAGTGTAGTATTAGGGTAAGCCACGGGTATTGATATCATTCTCTAGGGGAATAGGAATGCTAGTGAGAAGTTACTACGCTAAGGTTAAGGTTGAGGAAGATTATTTTTTTTATCTTTTTTATGTTTTTAGGAAATTGAAAGGTACGAATCTCGGGTATTGGATTTGGGGGGTTGGTATTTCTACCTATTACTCTACTATTATCTAATTATCTAAACTAAGGTGGTGGTCGTCTATGTCTAATTAATGTGTGCTCGTATGATAGTTTAAAGATGTGTTTACTTAGGTTTTACTACTCCTTAATTATCTCCTATTGATGGTTGAGTTGTCATGTCTTATTCTTAGTTGCGTTGTGTGTCTAAAGTTGTAGGGTATGCGTTTCTCCCAACTCTTTGAACTTACCAACGGTCTCGCCTACAAAACCCACTAGGATAATAAACTCTTACTCTAAGGCACTCTTTGGATGGTTTAGCTTACAACTACTCGGTAATTATATTCTAAGGTTCACAAAGATGAATCAAGCATTAAGTACACAACGAATGACCTATCGCATTACTAGATCATTAATCAACTAAGATAAGAAACAACGAATCAATATTCAATAATTAAGTTTCATATTCCCTAAGCAAACACACAAATAAATTAGCCGGACATGGAGAACATGCAAGCATACACACAAATAATCAAAGACATAATTGAATTGATAAAGTAATACTTATCTTGATGTAAGATAGGGTTTGAAACCCTAAAATACTGTACAAGACACCCTTGGTTCGGTTTTAGGTTTTTACTCCACAAAAAGACTCTCTTAAAACTGAAAAATTCGGATTCTATATATAATATTACATATGCGACGGCGTCACCTTATGTTTTGTGACGCCTTCGTGTCGCCGTAATTAGGGTTTCGTCTTGGCCACGTTAACCTTGCGACGGCGCCACCTTATGTCCGTGACGCCGTCCTCTTGACTTCCGACGTCGTCTGGTTGCATCTAGGCCGCCCGAGTAGCAACGGCCTACTCTTTTAAAGCCCGACGTCGTCACTTGAAAATAGGGTATTTGGCCACCGATCGTCATTAAAATCCTCCGACGGCGCCGCACTAACACCGACGCCGTCGCCTTCGCTTCCAGTAGCTTTGAGTGTCTTGATTCGACTTTGGCCATTTTCTTCATATATCCGCGCCTTTTCGTCAAATAAGTGCCATTCCAAAGATTTTGCCTTCAAGAGACCTAAAAGTGAAAAGGAACGATATTAAGCAATAACGGATACAAAGTGATCAAATAAGGACTTAAACGACCCCTCAAAATGGTACCTTTTAAAACCTTATCACTATTCTTATTTAGTTGTTACTATTATGCTCAATTTGAGTTTTACTTTGTCTAATGCTATTTAGAGATTTGGGGAATACTTCTTGTATATAAACTCTTTTTCTTTTGTTCATTGTTGGATTGGGATGTGTGTTTTGTTTGGCATTATGAATCAAATGGTTGCCACTTAAATATATGGATTTTTAATGAATACTACATATATTGTTAGGATGTGCTAGCGTAGTGTGATTTTACACAAATGGCACTTGCTTAATGCATATCGGTATATCATAAATTTCCAACTTGTTGTCATTGTTATCGACTAATTACGTGATGTTAATAGGTCAACAGAGAAGAAAGTGAGTGCATTTGCCATAAGTGACAATGGACGAGCTTAGAGATCCAAGCATTAGTCCAAAAGAAGGCATGACCGCTTGTTGCTCACTATTGAGCATCATCACTAATCTTGTAAGTGTTTCTCTTGATGTGTCCAGTTCTTAAAGTAAACAAATGTACTAATGGACGTATCACACTACAAGAGTTCTTACTTGATGGGAAGTTCATTGTTACTACTGATAGTGATTTCAAAATTCGTGTAACACACTTTTCATACCTTAGTTAACATTATAGACACCGTAATACCGATCTGAATAAACATGCTCTTCTTTTTTCTATGTATCCCAGGTCGCATTCCCAAAGAAACTTTTAGATGGAGCTCATGAGATGGACAATTTCTATCTTGGCCATACAGAGTGAGTGAGTTACTTAAGGTGGCATAATTCTTTATTCTTTTAGAAAATTTATGGATATGTATTGTAAAATTAATAATCTATATGCAAGATAAATAAGCTTTTTGTTACCGCTTGAGTTACTTTTTGTTCTCTAATAGGCGTTTTGCTAACCGTGTGATTGGTTTATAGGATAAAGAAGGTATCCCACCAGACTAGCAAAGATTGATATTTGCCGGGAGGTAATTAGAGGATGGTCGGACACTTGCTGATTACAACATCCAAAAGGTTAATGTCGGATTTAGGATAATTTTTGGTATGCGTAAGGTTTTAGGCTAAGCACATACGGGTCAACTCTTGTTAATTGATTTTTATTTGATGTTAATGAAATGATTGATCGCCTTATCTTGTGTGTCATTGGTCATTGTTAAATAATTGGCAGTAATTCTTGCACTGAAAACGTCTTAGTTTTTGTATAACCATTTATTTCATTAATTAACATGTAGGTACCTTGTAGTGACGAGTGTCCATTAGAGAATATAAAGTTGAACGCCATCATTGGTGCATAGTTTACATTGTGGCGCGATTAATCCGAGATAATGTTGTTCAGTTATGCTGAATTCTAGTGTGTTTCTTTATAGTTTGTTAAATTCTAGTGTTTTAATTTGGATTTTGCCTAGGATTTATGTTTAGTTGAATTGACGTATTATCTTATTTTACTTTGTTGATTTCGACATTTGTAGTGTATTTTAATCACTTTATTTATATTTGGTGCATTTATATATATTTCTTTATTAAAAAAATCATTTCTAAAATTTTTCAATTTCTAAAAAATTGGGAAATTTTAGAAATGATTTTTTTTGTAAAATAGTTTTATCAAAAAGACAGGTTTTGAGATAAAAACATATCTTTTTACTCTTTATAAAGATAGGTTGGATGCTTCTATAAAGACAGGTTGTGGGAGAACCGGTGTCGATGTCCAATAAAACTATGTTTGTTTACTCTATAATGGAGACCGATTTTAAGGAGAAAACCGGTGCCGATGCTTCTAATAGAGACTGGTTGCCAAACCGGTTTATATATGTTTCGATTATGGAGATACTCCCCTTCAGAGAGTGGTTCTAAAACCACTCTTCATGGGCCATTTTGACCGGTTTCTATGAGATTTTTTGTAGTAGTGACTTTAGAGTGGGTTTTGATTTGATTTGACACTTAACAATTGTTATGTTGAATTTTTGTCCATTAGGATTAGGATTATTAATTCAAATATAAGTGTTTTCTAAAAGTAGATGAAGAAGGTAGGATTTGAAAAAGGTATTGGGCCAATGTTCTTTTATATTTTTCTCTAACCACTTTTAATATATAATAAAATAATACATTTAGGGCCTCTTTGGTTGAGTACTTTTGGATCCAAGGAATCCTTTCAAACCCAATAATAATTGTTTTGTACAAAAAAGGAATGGATTTATGTGAGTCATGCTATCAAAATATGATTCCACACTAATATGGTGTCTTTTGGCCAATCCATACCCAAGATAGGTCTCACCTTTATTTACTCTCTCACAACATTTACAATAAATTAATAAAAAATTATCACTATCATTAATTTTTGAGGAAGTTTATAAAAGAGACATATAGGGAGCCGTGTTACAAAAATAAACCATTGAATTTTGTGTCATAAAAAACTACTTTACGCGCAAATTACTTGCTCTCCCGCTTTTTCTTGCGCTCCATGCTTTAGATCAATACACGTGTACTTTAAGATCAAATCTGAAATCGACATGTGGCATGGGAGCGCAATTTTTTTGCTCTCCCTATCTTTTGCGCTCCCAATTTTTGGTTTAGTGGGGACGGAAAGCAAAATTTTGCTCTCCGTTAGATAAGATTTGTGTGCGGTTTGGAAATTCCATAAGTGAAGTGTCGGTCACCCCAAATATTATCTAGCATAAGTTAGCTCAGACATATCGTATGTTACATTATTTGTGAGTTTATTAGTTAGTTATTAGCGTAGTTTAGTTTAGTGCAACACCGTGGAGGAAGGACGGTCTTTACCCATTGTATGCTCGATCCACACACCAAGGAGGCGTGCTTCTTTAGAGAATAGCCCTCTCCCCACAAGGGAGAGGGTTGGATGTTCATTTGTAATCTAACCTTCCATGAGTTTCTCTTACTAGAATATCCCACTTTCTCTCTCTAAAACCATATAATTATACGCCCATATTTGTGATTGTTTGTGTGATTGTGAAATCCAATGTCTAACAATTGGTATCAAGAGCCATGGTTTGATCATCTCTCTTACATATCCTTGGATTTCTAGTGGTTTTATATGGTTTTTGGGTTTGAAAAGTTTAGTGGTTTTGCATCATTTGGATCATTTCTTGTGTTAAAGTTTGAATTTTGAGTGTACTTTTGTGTTTAGAATCATTGTAAGTGCTTGGGTTTTGATTTGGAAAGCTTGAATCACCGTGGTTGAGCTTGTTTTGGATTGAAAAGTGTGGTTTTGAAGTTTTTCATCTTAGCGACTTGAGTCTCGGTGTGTTTTTCTTCGTAGCGACTTGCTTCAGTAATTTCCAGCGAGTTGTAGTTTAAGTCGTAGTGACTTGATCTTAGCGACTTGTCTATTGAGACAAGCTGACAAACAGTACAAGTTAGTGGAGGTTCCACTTTGGCTAGCTACTTGGTTGGGTTAGCGACTTGTTTCTATTATTTCTAGCGACTTGGCTTTATAGTTCTTGGCGATTTGTTCTAGTAGCGACTTCTCTACTTAGCGATTTGGTGATGTAGCGACTTGTGTTCAGCGACTTGTAAGTAGCGAGTTGGTAACTTAGCGAGTTGTTCTTTAACGACTTGTCTGCTTAGCGACTTGTTTCTAAGGTTTATAGCAACTTGAGTACCTAGCGACTTGGGTAAGTAGCGACTTGTCTTCAAGGTATTTAGCAATTTGGTGAATTAATGCAAGTTACATGTGCCTAATATCCATCAACACAATGACATACATCACTGATCCTTTAATCTCCAAAGTACTTGAACTCTATGATACCTCACAGAACAATGAAACTGCTCGCTATTCGTAATGTTTAACCATGACCGATTCAAGAAATTATGATCAAAACCCTTCACATTTCGAGTCAAATATCAATGAATCACACTTATTAATGACACATGATGCAAGGGAAATGGAATGCAACATTGAGTCCTTTCAACTACTTCACCAGCACCTCACACAACTGTTATCCACAACTAGGGATCGAACATGCAAGGTTTCTTCCGATGTGACTTATCCACATTGACAAGAACTGTGTTGCTGAACTTAGAACAAATGAAGCTTCAAATTACCAAAAAGAAGGTATTAATGGATGACTCTAGTGCTGCACTTCAAGTAATCTACAACCAATTTCAGCCATTTATCAATGGGGAATATTCCGCAGACTTTGATCAACAAGTGACTGGAATTTCATTCAAGAAACATATTGGAATGGAAATTCATGAGTTCATCAACACATTTATCCAACTTATGGATAATGTGGAAATGTACATTAAGGAAGCTGCTCAAGAGAATGATAAGTTGAATGTGTTGAATGGGTGTCAGAATAAATTAAGTGAAAGTTGTGATAAATCGGGTAATGGATCAGTTGAAAGAACGGATGATGTCGAATGCGTAATATCGATACAACAAAGGATGATGAAACCATCTATATCGAATACAAAGACTCGAGTCGAAAAGCTTGAAACAGTTTGCATTTCAAGACTCTCCACATGCATGAGGTAATTACGATGCCATTCCAAAGAAATGAACCGTGTCATGTGATGAGGTATCCTTAATCGATCAACATAATGCATTTAATAATGTACCGATCAATTTGATTCTAACTCGATTATGATATTGATAAATGTTTTTGGTTAAGCTCGAATCTAAAATCTTTAAAACAAATGACATGGTTGAAAAAGGGTTTATGATGAACTTTCAAACAAATACTCAATTCTTGAAAAACATTGTATTTCCTTGGAAATTGCAATACAACAAAGAGAAGAAAGTTTTCTTGCTACAAAAACTTGCATAAATCCGGAATTCCCATAATTTCGAGAATTTTTTGAAATTAACCACTTAAAAACCCAGATTCAGGACAAAGATTCAACCATATGCAATCTGAAATTAGAACTCTCAGATCTGCATAAGAAATGTAATATAGGGATGAACAATCCTAACCATGAGGTGAGTGATACGCTTAAATCTAGGAATGATGAATTGGCTCTATGTGTGTCCAACCTATTAAGGGAAAATGAGTCCTTAAGAAAGAACTTATCAGAGAACAATTCAAAGTTGATTGATCAAACTAACTCCTTGTTGGTAGACATTGATGCCCTCAAAGCCCAAATTCAGGATAAGAGCTTCACTATTGTTGCCTTAAAAAATGAGCTTAGGAAATCTATTGGAAATAGGGTGAACACTAAGTTTGCAAAACCATCAACCTTGGTGGAAGCCAATTGTACCGAACAACTCAAAACGATCAGTAGTTAGGCACCCAATGCTTTTAGAACCGAAAGATTTAAACCATCGAAATCTAAGCTTGCCTCCCAAGTTGATGCGAATAATGCTTTGTCAAAACCAATACTTCACTATTTCATTCCGATATGATGAATAACAATCCCAACTTAATGTTCAAGCCCTAAGATCATGAATATTAGGAGTTCATCTAGTTCTTATAAGAAGCATCAAATGACCGATCAATCCCTAAGAAACAAACTAATTATAAAAGAACCAATATTCAAAACAGAAGTGGCTACATCCAAATCTACTAGCGCTTGTTTCAAATGGATTCCAACCGGTAGATTATTTAAGTTTTCGTGATCCAAACGGACTTACATACCTAGATCTTGCCTTAAGTGGATGCCCACAGAAAACTCTTCAAGAATATTGAACCTAAAGGATTTCTATTAATGACACTCCTAGATCAAAATGTGCAACACCCAATAGTGAAGTTACTCATGTCACTAACTCATCTATTTGCAATACTACATGTGCTTCTAGTGCAAAGTGTCCTCAATCTTTTCGTGTACAATGCTCAATTCAATCATGAACATCATGACTTGGTTTCCATCGAAATGAAGATTGCTCACTCAGAATTGTAGCTTGTCGAATTGATGTACTCGTACTTTGACTCTGCTCGACTTGAATCGTGACTCGCTCTCATGAATCAGTGTACAAATTTGTTTTAAAAAAAAAATCTTTAAATCAAAATCATTTTTGTTATTATTAATTTAATCTTTACCCACAATCTGATAAAAGATGTATCTCTTGTAATCGATAACATCTACGGTCCTAGAAATGTCATTCAATAATGACACGGGTCCATAGATGAAGTTCGAACAAAAGATATACTCTTGTTTTATAACGAGGGGTTTGAATTCAATCAATGTTCATTGGTGACATTGATTGAGGGGGAGAATATTTCAAGTTATCTCTGCTTTCACTCGCATCATTGTTTGATATGTATTGTGTGCTCATGCATGTTTATGTCATGTTTCGTTATGCCCTCCGTGTTAGATAGCTTATCTATGTTGTGTCACCTTTGGTACTTGTCATATTATTCAACATGCTTTTATCCATTGTATTTGCATGCAATCGATAAGTTCAAGGACTGAAAATGTCAATAGTACTAACTTAGATAGATAGCGACTTGCTTTAATCATAGATAGCGACTTGCTTTTCTAAGGGTAGCGACTTGCCTTTATATTTACTAGCGAGTTGCCTTTTCTACACAAGTACTGTGGACCGAAAGTGTAAACTTTTAAACTTGAAAATCCATTCTTAAAGCATAGCGACTTGATTCACGATTACATATTTTCAAAAACACAAAAGTTTTTTTCTCTCGTGACCATTTCTCGCTAGCGACTTGCTTGTGGTAAGACAATCTCAACGCTTTTGATTCATATCATGTAGATTATATACCTTCCTAACTCGCTTATATTAATGATTCCATGTTCACCGATCCTCGCAAATTGACCCCTCGTTTAGGTTTGTTAATGAATTTGCTTAATGAATCACTTGATATATGTGTTAATGGAGTAGGTGTTGTTTGGGTTCATAGGATAGATGATGATGCAGTTGTATGTATTAATGGGTCTTTGAGCGATGTGTTGTATTATTCGTATGTGGTTCGTTTGGGTTGTGTTTCTGATTTTGCTTGTGTTTGTGGGGTGATTGTATTTGTTCATTGTAGCGGTTTGATTGTGTTACTATAATGGTTACATATGTTGATTGGATTGAGGTGTTATGCGTATGATAGGTCGTGTTCTTGGTAGCGACTTACCTAATAAACACAGTGTTCTTGGTAGCGAGTTGGTTCATAGATTCCTCATGGCGAGTTGTGATATTTTAATACATTCTTGCTAGCGACTTGGTGATATGATTTGTAGCGACTTAGCCTTGTAACTTCTGATAGCGACTTGTCTTGACAAGTTAGCGACTTGCTTAAACGTTTTCATAAAGGCGACTTGTTAAGTAATTTTCTTATAGCATCTTGTTTTGACAAGTTAGAGACTTGTTATACTGTTTTCACAATGGCGACTTGTCACTATTTTTCCTGTAGCGACTTGTTTTGTTAAATTGGTTAAAGCGACTTGTTGTAATAACTTCATGTTAGCGACTTGGTTCAGGTTTACTCATAGTGACTTGTTTTGACAAATTTCTTTTAGCAAACTTGTTAAAACACTTTCATAATTGCAACTTGTCTCATTAAATCCTATTATAGCAACTTTGTTCTTAACAATTTTGACTCAAAACAACTTATCTCTTGAAAACGTTGTCAAAATGATTTGTTACTTTGAATATTACTAAAACTACTTAATCTATTTCCAAAGCATTTCAACTGCTTATTGGTAATCATCATGTATGCTACTCGTTGTGCTTGGTTCATGAGGTTACATTAAAAGTTGTTCAGCTAACCATGTCTTATCTAACATGCTCTCGAACACTGGTGTTGTCTGTGTGTTTCTACAGAATCTCAAATGGCCGATACAACTTCATCTGAGAATCTTGTTACCTCTTCTCCATCCATTGTTCTGACAGACAATGAAATTCTTCCACAAGACAAATGGGTAGAGATTGGGAAAAGTAACTGTTATGTGGACATGGAAAGGAGTCAACAAAATCCAATCTTCAAGGTGGCTATTGATATTCTTAAAAACACTAACTTCTTTAGTGCCCTAACCAAACAATGCACGATCCTTCCATTTACCTACAACAATTTTGGAACACCATCACTGGGACAAGATCATCGCCACTTATTCCCGCAAGCTTGATGATAAGCAATTTGAAATCACATCCGACATTCTCAAGAAGGCCCTAGGAATCACACCATGTGACCCTACCAAACAATCATGTCCCTCCACCTAGTGCGGAAGAGCTAATAGTCTTTCTAATTGGTTTGGGTTATCAAGTTGGCATAACAAGGGCCTCGATATCATTACCGGACACATGTATCAACCTTGGAGAGCCATGACAACTATTCTCAACTTATGCTTATCGGGCAAAACCTCGTGGTTCGATAAAGTAAGGATTCCTATTTCGCAAATCCTATGGGGTCTCGCCAATGGGGTGAACATTAATGTCTCGAACATATTTGGGAAGAATTCTCGTTGTCAATGCACACATTCATCACCGATAGAACAAATGTTCGTAATCAAGCTCAAGGAAGAAAGAAAGTACACAAACTTGTGATTCCTAGCATCGATTCTCAAGCTTGTCATCCAAGACTTGCAATGACTCATAACTTCAATCCTAGGAGTGAATCGGTCCTCCATAATGCTAAGGATGAATTTGTTCGGGTAACCTCAAGTATATTGCTAGAGGTGTCAATAAAGAGATCTTTGATTGCCAATTCTCGATGTTCTTCTCATCGACGATATTAAGAAGACCGACCACTTCAAATTATACAAGAAAAGAGCATCCAGATCCAATGTTGATGACTCTCCCATTCCATCACAACCCAAAGCTACAAAGTCCACTTCAAAGACAAAGACCTCATATGTCGCCCTTCCCAAGAAGAGACGTGATGATCACATCCCATCGACACTTCTTCAAAGAAGCGTAAAAGAGAAAGAATGATGCGAAAAGGAAATTGTTGGGGAACCGAGACACCAAAGGGTGACACCAATTGGTTGATGAAGACGATGCTAATTTGCAACAAGGGATTAGACAAAGCCTTGAAAGCTTGAACATGAGACCACCAGGTGGAGGTGTTGTGTTAAGAGAACCTGAGCCAATGCCAAGTCAAACAACCTCAATCACTCAAGAAAAAGGGAAATGGATTGTTGGTGCATAAGCTGAACAAGCCGCTCACATGCTTCTAACCATCTCCTCTTCACCATCAAGAACTACCACATAATTTGAGCTGAAGAAAAGAAGCAAAGGGACATCTTCAGATCAAGAACAAGCTAGAATGGAAAAGGTGGTATACGAAACACAAGAAGAAACTCCCGCATCAAGTGATACCCAACTGATCGTAATGATGATGAAGAGATGCGTAAAGACTCACAGGAGAACCTTGAGTCAAGATCCGATGAAACCAGCATATGGAGGAACCTAACCTGCTCACGGGTTCTCTTTCCTCACTTAAGAACTGGATGTCGATTTCTCATTCGGTGATCGTTTTAAATGACAAACCTTCGACACCGAGACTCATAAGCCTAATGATGAGAAAGAAGAAGTCGAGTCCATGTACACGGTCAAGATCCAAGAAGACACATCAACCATCCCACCAATGTCAAACCTTCGCACCGCCTTACAACCGAACATCCACCACCGATCCTCGCTAAAGATCTATCACTTGAACCAGTGGTTACAAGCATCGACACGGAAACTCCACCGGCTTCACCACCTCAAATACTTACATCGATCAATTGCTCGACAAAGCAAGAAATGAATTGAAGCTCTTGAGAGGCAATCGCTTAAATCATCAACGCCCTCGAGCAACGTGTCTACAAGTTAGAGAATCTTAACTTCGATCAAGGTGTTGCAAGATGCAATTGAGGAGAGGTAAAGATGTTGTTGAATGGGCAATGCAGCTCCACCGCTTCAACGATTCAAGGACTTGCCCATTGTCGATATGAGAGTTGTTTTATCGGATAAGATGTATGAAGCTAATGAGCATCGGGATGCGCTCACAAGAAGCTTTATGATGCACTTGAAGAATCGATTAAACACGATAATCATCTACGCTTCGGAGGATATTCGAGAAAGGGAGGCTAAAAGGAAAAGGAGGACTTCAAGTGTTGGAATCTTTACATAAAGGTCCCAAATCTCCTCCTCCTCCTCCACCTCCTCCAACAGTGGAGCCGAACATCCAGATCGTGGAGCTTCGCACAACCTCTACACCTACACCACAACCACCATCATCACCACCAAAACCTTCAAATTAGTCCACTTCATCCGGTGATCGTGGAACTCAAAAGAAGTCTCGCTACTTGGACCACCGTTGATTCAAGGTTCACACCCACATTCTCGTCTATTCCGTAAGATCGTGTGCTTCATGAAGAATCGTATGTCATGGCGAGTCGAATCCGATGACGATGATGCATCCACCAAACATATCCCCAAGCCATCTCAAGATGATTGGTTTGATGCATACGTGTCGTGAACGCCTAATACCTCTAGAGTTACACCTTCAAAAGACACAATTCAAAGTTGGCTCACCAAGAGAGACCTCAAACTCCGTAACCTTCATGGTCCATTCCAGTCGACACAATGATCCTCGACAACAACCGGGCTTCAACAATAATCGCCAACTATGAAGCCCCGGTGAAGATCTCTTCTTCACATCACAGAGATATGGGAAGCTTTATCAAGTGGTTTTGTGAAAAGAAGAAAATTTCATCTATCACTCCAAGGATCTTGAAGGACCGACTTTTGAAATCGTCAAGGTCTTCCACTCGATGCCAATCGCCTTCAATACCGATGGAAGAATGTCACAAGATGCTTAACGATCAAGTCGGTGAGGAGATCACCGTTTCAATGTAAACAAGCCTCTTCCTCTTGGTGGTGAACCCGGTCAAATGACTATTCAATCGTAGTTCTTCTTCAACCATGACCGGACTATCTTTGTGCTCGTACTCATCGAAAGAAGACCACTTTATCGATTTGAAGATGAAAGTCGCTACCTACACCGATCGTGGTCTTGAATAGATGGTTCCGGATCAATTCGGGCGATAAAGAACAAGAGTATGACATCGCCGCCTCATACGGCATTTCTCATTGGTGGTTCAAGAAGAAGAAATTCTACATTGATGACATGTCGCTAAAAAGAGTCGCAAAGTCGCTCGATCCAAGTGCGAATTCTTAGTGTTGTCAAGATAGAGATCTTCCCTATCTACGGCTATGATTATCCAAGAAGATCGTTCTTAGAAGAGTCGACCGAAAGATCATGTTATAGAAGAAAACGACTTCAAACATCTCCGCCAAGTGACTTTGAAGATCTCTATCTTCTAAACCTCCAAGGACACCTTGACCATCTACCGCTCGTGAAAAGAAGGCTCTCTCGTCGTCAATCTCGGATCGAGGCTTGGTCATTCGACAAAGAGTTGGGGATTTTCACTTGGAATGGAAAGCTACCGACTCGGGTCAACCTAACAAGACCGCAATGGGAAGCCTCAGGACTTGAATTTCATCACGAATATAAAGTGATTGACACCCCTAGAGCCATCATCTTTACCGACAGATACGAGTCACGTATGCTAATGAGACTGTGCGAGCTTTTCAAGTTAAGTGATGGAACTCTCAAGATGGTCGAAGAAGAATTGAACTCTAGAGTGAAGGAAATCAGACTTGATCTGAAGCCGTGGAACAAAACAAGATTCTTGTCTGAACAAGACTTGAAGATATGTGAAGATTTCATTGTTGCAATCGGACGAAGATTAAAGACTAGAATGATTTATCGCAGCCTTGAAAGTTTTGTGGGTGGTAGACTTCGTGAAGGTCACTATAAGATGCTTCAAAGAACCGAATGAAGACATCTTCCTAAGTAGTTTCGCTTTGTATTTTGATGTGTAAAATGTGGTGTATGTACTATGAACAACTATAATGTATGTAGTAGTGATAGGTTATGTATTGTGGTTTCCTTTTATCTAAAAGGGAACTTGATGTTGTCCACTTCGATCATATAAAACCGGACACATTTTTCTCCAACAAATGTTCTATTTCATACATATTTAAATCACTAGAGATCCAAAATCTCAAAGGATTTGAAATTTTTATCGGGGGAGAAAATGTGATATAAATATGAAAGATGATAAAAGATGACCATTTTTGTCTCAAAGTGCATACTGCTCTCTAATATGTGCTAAACTCTTTTCGAATCTCAAGCATATATTAAGGGGAGCATTTCAAAACAAATACAAACCTTCAAGGTACAAAGATTTCCATGTTTTAACATAATGTACCTTGATTGTGTGTTAAATGGTTTCTAAATATTTGGTAATCGTGGTTGTATTTCAAAAGATCTCTTTCCTCTATGTGATAAAATGATTTCAAATATCCTATGCACATATTGAGGGGGAGAATTTACCAAAGAAAATCAAATGGCTTTTTCTATGGAAATTGTGATCAAGAATTTATTTCAAAGAACTCTTGCCTCCATGTGCTAAACAATTTAAAAATCATATGCACATGTTGAGGGGAGCATTTATAAATGATCAAAACAATTAAGGTACAAAATGCTTTGATACTATATCACAAGTACCTTGATTGATTTTCATATGATTTTTCAATTGGTTTCTTGGAAAATGAACTGTACCAAAAGACCAACCATTTTACTTTATGTATGGAGTTATAAGGTTGGTGAGGTTAGGTATTCGTTCCCACGATCCGCCAGAACCGGAGGGATCTACCCAGGACAATCCACTAGATAGTGTAGAGTCCTTAGGTATGATGAAAAAGGAGAAAAGTGAGATATGGGAAGAGTGCGGATCGAGACAGAGCTAGAACTGGAATAAACCCAACAAGGTTCTAGTAATGAAGTCACGGTAAGCAATCAAGGGGTTGAAGAATGAAAAGAATAAAATGTGAAAAGGGTGAAAAGAAATAGCCTCCAATAATTCAACCTTAGGCGTAAACCGGGTTCAATACATATGCTCTTGGTGGTTACTAAGGTAACACCGGTATTGAAGACAAGACGTCATGGACCCAAAGGACGCACCGCACTACAACTTCCCAAGCTACTCAAGTTCCTCTTAAAAGGGCTTGTTTCATTCTCACGGGAACCCACATAATCTATCGACTTTCTCTTAGAGTTTGTTGATATTGAAGAAGGAGACCCTCCCTAGTCTTCGATATAGGAAACCAAATGTGCACTATTGAGTCTAGAGCCACGAGATCATCAAATAAATCTCATTAGGACACTATCAATGAAGACTCTCTGCTTCACACAATGTGGAAAGAGATTATATTTTATGAGTCCCACGATTATCCTTGTGGTATTGCCGAACATCCGAGTGATATGTAAACATATTCACAATGAAGATGGAAAGCCTTCTAGAGCCAACATCAAACAAGCTCTTGGTAGGTGGCATGTGAGATCTATCCAATAGATCAACCATGTGACAACCGAATGTAAACAATGGGGCGATTCAAAATTATGAATCAATCTCGGTTCAGTTATGGATTGACGGATACCTTTGAAAACCGGTCGGTGTGCTTAAAATTCTTTTCTCTAGCACATCAACGTGTAAAGATATTTCAAAACTAAAAGGTGTTTATGATTGATAATTGATTTTCCTTAAAACTTTCGTTGTATTGCAAAAACACTTTATTAAGCAAGACACGATTGTTTTTCAAATATCTTTTATCAATCAATGAATCTCAAATTATTGGTTCACTCACTCCGTGTTGTCTTCTTTGAGATGTCCGGTTTGAGAACAGCTAGAACAATTGCGAAACCCCGTCAAGGAGATTCTTCGAATTATACCGATCACAGCAAGATTTGTATCGATCAACGGGAACCGTGGGCCGTGTACCTCAATTCAACAAAAGTGATCAAAGACACTTTTGTGCGCTTTATTGCTAATCGTTGTATGCGTGTACGACCGACGCTTGTAATGATCGTAATGGAGAGGTCAATCCATAGCCGCATGCTCACACAACACATTCATTTCCAAAGATATCATGATTGGTGCATCAATGACTCGATATTTTCACTCCATGCTTCGCTACATCGCCGCAAATATCATGAATCAACTAAAGCTTCCGCTACTCGATGAGAAGATTTCATGATCCGTAATGTGAGCATGTCGGTCCAATTGTCACTACATCATATGCGGGCAACACAACAATGAGTGATGCCGAGATCAATCGTGGTCGATGATCTCATATGAAGCTCAAAGGTCATCATAGTGTGGATCACTCTATAACCTCCACTTAATGTACATTATAGTTGGATTATGATAATTTCACCATGAAAGCACAAAAGTTGAATATTTTGATGAAGTGAAGTCTACGAGCTCAAGACCAAAGATTTAATAGAATGCTAGGATGCAAAATGTAAAACATGGGGTGACCTCCCTTAGGGGGAGATTGTTAGGAATTGGAAATTCCATAAGTGAAGTGTCGGTCACCCCAAATATTATCTAGCATAAGTTAGCTCGTAGACATATCGTATGTTACATTATTTGTGAGTTTATTAGTTAGTTATTAGCGTAGTTTAGTTTAGTGCAACACCGTGGAGGAAGGACGGTCTTTACCCATTGTATGCCCGATCCACACCAAGGAGGGCGTGCGACTTTTAGAGAATAGCCCTCTCCCACAAGGGAGAGGGTTGGATGTTCATTTGGAATCTAACCTTCCATGAGTTTCTCTTACTAGAATATCCCACTTTCTCTCTAAAACCATATAATTATACGCCCATATTTGTGATTGTTTGTGTGATTGTGAATCCAATTTCTAACACTTATCTTACAAAATTCAGCATGACAATCATGTGTATGAAATAAACGATGGTGACGAGTTACGGTATTTTATCAATTATATTGTCGCTAATTCCATTCATCGTATGGAATTGAACGTTGAAGAACAGGTACATGATTCTCAAAATTATGAAAATTATTATTCCGATAATCCTAGTCATACCTTTCATCCAAATTATCAAAACTTTGATTACTCCGTTAATTTTGCACCTCAACAAAATTCACAATTTTGGCAAAATTTTGAAACCTCACACCATTTTGAAAATAATGCAATATTTGAACAATATGTTGTTTTTACTCAAAATGAACCGCATCGTACCAAAATTCAAGAAAGTTATGGCAATATCCGGGAAACAAACGGCAGTCATTTTGATAACGAATAGGCGAACGATGACGACCATCAAGCTGTGATTGGATATAATCCAGACATTGATGGTGATGACGAAGAAATAGACGACGAAGAGGCGGACGATGACGGCCATCAAGCTGTGTTTGGATATAATCTAGAGATTCATGGTGATGACGAAGAAATAAACGACGAAGAGGATGTTGAAGACAAATTACATCACAAGTGGCAACAAAATACTTTTCAGCACATGCCTAAAGATTTTTTACCAACACTGCTTTTCGAATCGAAATTTAAAACCCGGTTGATTACGATTCATCAAAACTAGTTTATAAAAATAAGTATTTTGTCGACAAAAAGCATGCAAGTTGGCAATTCATGAAAATGTCTTTTAGACGGCTATGAATGTGTTCCTACAAGAACAAACAAAACCACCTACAATGTTGGTTGTATTGAACCTAAATGTTCATGGCACATCCACTGAACCGAAAAGGAAGCAAAGTTTTATTATTAAAATTTTTAGACCTACACACATGTTCAAGAAGCGTAGTCCGCTTACATCACCGTAATGCAAGTGGCAAGTTAGTAGGTCACATGCTTGAAACAATTATCGATATAGATCGTGATTTAAAGGCAAAAGACATTATGAATGATATGGTCGGGCGTCATGGAGTTCAAATTTCATACATGCAAGCTTATAGGGGTTTAAATAAGGGTTTGGAAATGCTTCGGGGTTGCCCGATTGAATCGTTTGAAAAATTACCTTATTATTGTTATAATTTGAGAAACGTAAACCCATGAACTATTACAAACATGGAAGTTGACAAACATGGCAGGTTTGATATGTTATTTATCTCTCTTGGTGTTGCGGTAAGTGTATAAAAAACGTGATTTCATTCATTTAGTTATGCTATTTAAAGTACTAATTCGCTATATTGTTTTAGGTGTAACATATTCGAAGCTTCGTGAATTGTTTACGACCAATGATTATAATTGACGGAGCTCACTTAGAGAATGACTTCTATAATGGAGTGAATCTCTTGGCTGTAGGTATGGATGGTAACAACCAAATCTTACCTATTGCTTATGGTATTTTCCAAGGTGAGGACGACAAAAGTTGGTCATGGTTTCTAGAAAATTTAAAGGGTTGTATCGGTGAGCAACGGGACTTGGCAATCATCTCTGATAGACACCCAGCAATTATTTCATCTGTTCAAAAAGTGTTCCCGAATGCTTTTCATGGTTACTGTTGGTGCCATTTAATGATGAATGTAGGTTTAACTGCTGAAAGACACAAAGCTGTGTATTGGAAAATGTGCAAAGCTTACACTGGCGATGAATTTGAGAAATGCATGGGTATAGCTAATGTAAAACCAAATGCATATAGAAAACTTAGAGAAGCATCATATGCCAAATGGTCTAGGGCCCATTGTCCAGCTGATCGTTATAATTAGCTCACCTCAAATAGTGCACTGTCCGTAAATTCATTAAGTCGAAAAGCTCGTAAACTACCAGTTACAATGCTGATGGAATTTTTCAGAGACCGTTTGCAAAGGTGGTATTACGAAAGGAGGTATACTGGAGGTATATGTTTAAATCCTATATGTTTTTCATTACATTATTGTTAAAAAATAAATTTAGTATTTTCACATATAATTGTTGATTAATTTGAAAATGTAGATGTGGGTGTTCACGAACTTACACCTTGGGCAGAGACAAAAGTGCATGACAGGATTCGAAAGAGTTATGGTTTAAATGTGCATGGAATCAATATTAACGAATACCAAGTTGTGGATAGACATATAAGCTATGTTGTTAGTCTTACTAATTGTTTGTGCACTTGCAAAAAATGGCAGCTCTTAGGTTTGCCTTGCTATCATGTAATAGCAGTGTCAAGGTTCTTGAAAATTAAAGATGTGGGTGTTTGGGCAAAAGTATGGTTCAAGAAATCAACATACAAAGTGACATATCAAGAATCAGTTTATCCAGTTGGATATGTTCAGTCTTGGAACACTCAATGTAATGTCACACATGTTCTTCCACCTAACACAAAAATACGTGGTGCTGGGAGACCGAAAAATAAGGATCGTATTCCATCTAAAGGAGAGATACCAAGGGCAGCGTATTTAGCGTATTGTAAACGATGCAATTATGTTGGACATACAAGTGACAGATGTAAATAGCCTGCGAATTATCAAAGAACAACATACGATTGGGGGGAACATTCTTAAGAGTGGGAGGTACCGTGGTGCAAAAAAAAAAATCGAATGTTTGAAGAATGTCACATGTTTGGCAATGGTAATAATACCGTTTGGAGACAATAAAGAGCAAAAAAAATTATTTAAAATTCGTATTGTAACTTTTATTTAATTTTCGTATTGTAAGTTTTATTTAATTTTGTACTGTAACTTTTATTTAAATTTCATATTACCTAGCAAAACAGAGTAACTTTTATTGAAATGAAAATACATTAAACAGAGTATGAATTACAAACTATATCTTCAGCTCTTATTTTGTATAATAAAAAAACCAACACAAAGTTACATTCAAGTAGAATTACATTCAAATAGAATACGATAGACCGATTACATTGAAATTAAAACAAACAAACAAAAATCACATTCAGGCTAAGCATTCCTATCTAAATTTCATTAGGAGTAAATTCAACACGCGTAGCAAAAACATCAATTAGTTTATCATCAAGTGTGATGCATGGAAACATATCACAACGGACATCAGTATCAGTGAGTAAACGTACTAGACCTTCATCCAAAGTATGGTTTGGTTTTCGGAAATAAAAGTATTTAGATGTAGCTTCATCATAACCTAATTCCTTCATAAGCTATTGCATTTCATTCAGGTAAAAAGTGGACATACTTAGAAAGTCCACGTAAGTATATACACCCGTCGAAAGTGATACAACCAAATTTTCTAGAAAATGCACCATAATGATGTAGTCTAATTGAAAAAAGCAACTCATCTTCATCACCAGATTCACCATATATTGCATCAGTAATATCGAGTTCCCCCTCACTTCTCCATTCACGAATAACCATCTTTTGATTTGATAATCAGTAAAACCATCTTTATATACATATTTTAGCATGGTGAGCAAAATTCGAGTTGTCACATCCAAACTGACATAAAGCTGACGCGGAGCGCAAAAGTCAAGTTGTCACCTAACAAAATGACTTAAAGCTGACACGGAGCGCAAAAGTTGAGTTGTCACATCCAAACTGAGATAAAGCTGACACGGAGCGCAAAAGTCGGGTTGTCACCTAAAAAAATGACATAAAGCTGACACGGAGCAGAAAAATCGAGTTATCACCTAAAAAAATGAAATAAAGCTGACACAGAGCGCAAAATTCGAATTGTCACATCCAAACTGACATAAATGCTCCAACAGCTATTTTTCCCTTATAAATACCCACTTATCATCATACATTTTGTCACACAACTTCTTGTCACACTCTCTCAAGTATCACCCATTTTCACACAAACACTATGGCTGAAGACCCAAGTGAGGTTCAAAAGGCTATCCTTAGACGATTACGCACCGAAGAAGAAAAAGAAATGTATCTGATTAAGAATTTGTTAGGTGAAATAACTCGTATTATGTTACAGATGCATGAACGTGGTCCAGAGGTTGAAAGGTTGCGTGAATTGCCTCAAGACCATCCAGTTATCAGCGTCGGTCTACAAACTCTACTAAGAACTGAGGAAACAGATATGCATCTCTCAATCTCCTTGAAGGAACTTAGGAAAAAAGTGATGCAAGTCTAGGAGGAGAAGTCAAATCTCATCAACTATTACAAATCATTATAAAAGCTTGATGAGAACTGTTTGATGATTTGCCAGGGACGAGTTGCTATATTGTTTTACACCACCTTGCCAACCATGTGTGTCGTTTGTTGTAGCTTTTATGTTGTGAAATCATCTAAATAAGGTTGCCCATGTAGTCTAGTGAAGTAGTGGTTTCTATGTTGTAATGCTTAGCTTGTATTGTAATGCTTTACTCTTTTATTAGACTTCTTTTATAACATTAGTCTACATTTTCACCCAATTCATTGCGGATACAAGTAATAAAACATAACCAAAATGAAAACTTTAAAAGGTCTATAAAAACTATAAAAGTATTTGAACTACATAAAGTAAAAACATAACCAAACGAAACACCAAAGGTTTATACTCTAGAAATTCGAACTACAGAAAATGTTGCTTAGTTTTAACAACTGCATAAAATAAAAACATAACCAAACGAAACACAAAAGGTTTATACTCTATAAATCTGAACTACAGAAAAGGTTGCTTCATTTTAAAAACTGCTCCAAAAGGCAAAGGTGCAAAACGTTGCCTATACTCTAAAAATTCTTCAACAATGGAATCCCTCGAACAACGCGCCAAATGCATGGTATCAGAATTTTGTGGAAGCGCCAAACTGTTCATAATATATCTCGTATTTAGGAACATCAGTGGACCACAATCACCAAATGCACCAGACTGCTGAGGGACCCCGGTTGGGAAAGTTACATTGATGGCATATGTAGAGTGATCAATGTTTTGCGCCTCAAAAACCTTTAATTTATGCAAAAAAGAAGGCATGAGTCTAGCAAACATAGCACACATATTACGAAACCTCTCTGTGTCACGGATACGTAACGCCTCATAACTATCAAAAAATGCAAGCTGACCGGATGGTGTGTGAAACACGGCTAGATACCAATGCTCATAGGTAGCGTCATGGACAGGGATGAAAACCTAAAGTAAGAAATATACATAATATATGAGTTCAAATAAAAAAAACAAAAAAAACTATCTAGCTAAAATAAATAAATAAATAAGTATACCATAGATATAAATATAGAATAGACAATATTTGATAACATGTTATATACTTACAGATTCACAATCTTTTCAGTGTTTGCTATACCACCTACTATTGGCATATTTTTCGTTTAAGGCCTTATCTCTAACCATCATCTGCATGAATCTACTATCAACGCATGCCCAACGAGAATTCCTCCCAAAGTTAAACAAACACAACGTTACATACGCTTCAATATGCTACAAAAAAATTAACAAATACACATTAAAAGAAACAACAAAATAAAATAACTAAAACATTAAACAAAAAAGAACCAAATACATACCGAGTCGGTCAAATATCCGGTACCCCGCGGAGGATCCAAACATAAAATCGCCATCCACCAATTTTCATATATTCGGTCGGAAATGAGAAAGGGAAAACTGCTATTATCACGGTCCTCTGAATTGTAAAATTCAATAAACTTGGGACTCCAAGAAGGTCTTTGTTGCTCCTTTGCAACAAACTGAGGAGGAAGATAAACCTTACCAACAGGGATAGGTATTTGGTTTGTTGTTTTCTGTTTGGCTTTTGGTTGTGGCTCAGTTGTTTCAGGCAGTGTTGTATAGGGAGATTTGCACATTGGACCAGGCATACGTAACCTATTAGGTCTCCCCTGATTGTGGTGTTGCTAAAAAAAACAATAAAAATAAGTATAAAAAATATTTGGTGGGAATATAATAAGAATAATAGTTAAAATAAAAAAATACCGATTGGAGAACAATTGGTGAAGAAAATGTGGGATCCATAGCGTGAGAATTAATAATTGAGATTTTTTGGACATTGTGTGCCTGTAAATATAAACAATAAATTACGTTAAGAAAGATATAATATATTTTTAAAATAAATATAAATCGGAAATAGCTACAATACAAAAACATACCGCTAGTTGAGTGACTTGTGAACCAAAAACAGGATGTTGCACGACGGGGGAGCAAAATGTGAAGTCCTGGGGTGGCTGTAAATGTAAAAAATAGATTACAAATATATTACGTTATGAATAATAGATTAAAGATTTAATATATTACCATATGAGACGTTGGTACATCTCCTCCAAAATCAGCCATTTGCACAGGGGTGTGATGAGAATTCATCCATGGCCCATTGGAATAATGGAATGAATGATCCGCATAACCTTTAGACATATTTAAAGATGACTTTAAATGTGAGTCTCCTCCAATAGTATCCTTCTCAATTTCCTGGCGAGTATCCATCGGTACATCATCATTTGTATGATTTCGAGCACCAAATAGTTGTTCGTTAATTGCTTTAACACCTTAATTCATTTCTCGAACCTCTTTAAGAAATTGAGGTATATCGCCGAATTGCTGTATTATAAACATGAAAAATATATATACGTTAAGAATGCAAAAAATAATTCATTTTACAGTCATTGAATACATTGTAAAAAAATTATACATATTTATTTCTAATTATTAGTATACATTGTATTATAATAATAAAACAAAAACAAAAAAATATATGACAAATAATGAAACTAAGAATAACACAAATTACCTCATATGTCTTAATCTTGGCATTCAAGTCTCGCAACTCACACTCAATGGTATTCAATCGACTACTATCACCATGGGAGGGCTTAGATGCTTTGGGCCGTGGTGGTTTAGTATGATTCCTATTCCTGTTAGTGACATGTTTGGGAATACCAATTGATCGCGGATCACTAAAATAACTACGACTTTGTACCCAAAAATAACATGGATTCTCTCGTTCTGTTGGAGCAAAGGGGAGCTCAATTTGTTGAAACTACAAATTAAAACAATTATTAATAAAAGTATATGCGAAAAGAAAAACGAAAACAATCATTATATATAGCTTATGTCAGGATCAAAATCTCGAAATAGAGTCCTACAAGGACGTTTCAAATCTCTTTTGGACCGACCGACCAATGCCTCTAGGAATAGTATCAGGCTCCTTTATCCACCACTCACTAGTGTCTCGTAAAGTCTCTTGTATCCACGTCTAAAAATACGTACAAGAAAATTAAAAATGGCTATTAATATATGAATTGAAGTATATTAGTTTATATAAAACATACCTTAAAACCCCATACAAATCCATAAAGGTTGTACGCAGTTAATTCGCCACATTTCTCATAAACCGCCTTGCCTTTAATTTTACTAATAACCTTATTGGTCATCTTACCCAACTTACCCTTAACTTGATTGTCAACAACATCTTTGGTTTTGTCTTGCGCAACATCTTTGTTTGTGTCTCGCTCACGTCTAAAAGCAGCATTCTTAATAGTAGTATAAACGACAGACCAACACCAAGAACCCCACGAAAAATCATTAAATCTATTCAAATCGACAACCAAACTCAAAACAAGCTCACTAGCCCTAAACTTACCTTCCCGGCCGGCTAATATAAATTCAGCAAAAATAATCAAACAAACACGTAACACATCTTCGTCGGTAATTGTATCCCACGTGTCACCATCTAATATCTCCTTAATTTGCCATAGGAAAACACCATTTCTACCATATTGCAATCCTAAACGATGTAACATTGGTCGATAATCTATTTGTGATATTTAATTTACATTAAAATGACCAAACTTTAAACCAGTACATAAACAAAACTCTTCGCGCCCAAATTTGCAATAGTGCTCACTGTCAATATTATATCGAAATTGGTCAGATTCAATGTGTTGCTTTGGGTTTACACATTCTTGCCTAAGGAGCATTCCATGAAGTAAAGATGGCTCGTGGTCAATATAGGGAACATTCAACCAATCACCAAAACAACTTTGTAAAAACAATTGATATCGTGGAGTACTGGTAGAATTTTCAACTCCGGATAATAGTTCACGCATATCATTTATAAGTGTCATCTGGCTACTACAATAACTTTTGCATCATAAATCTACAAAATATATATACATGGTCAAAAAAATATGTATTCAAAAAAATCTACTTTTTAACTAATGTATGTTCAATCTTCACGTACTAATTAACTAATATACATATTCAATCTCCATGTATGTTCAAAAAAATCTACTCTGTGTACTAATTAACTAATGTATTTCACATGAATACATGACACATTCACATCTCCACGTTCCCAATTTAATTGTTAATTTCATGAAATCGTGAAAAAAATCTTGATCTCATATAAGAGGCTTTTTAAAACAATAGGAGTAATACTACTATATGTTGCATTTACAAAGTGCGTGAATGATGTTGGTTTTGAAAAATTAATCGATAAAGTCCATTTGTGTAGATTTGATAGCACCACACTCAAAGTCACTACTAATTTATGTATATGTTCAATCCTAAAATTACACTAATAAATACATGAAACATTATTAAAAAATGAACAAGTTAATACCTTACAAGGCCTTTGGATATCATCATCCATTTTTTAACAAAGAAAAGAATCGGAGTGTGTTTTGAATGGGGACCAAACCAAGATATATAAATGGGGACCATATGACAGCTAATTTGAGGATTTTGCTCTCAAGAAGGGGACCGGATTCGAATTTTAGGGGACCAGATGTATTTGCTCTCATGCGCTCGTGAGCAATTTTTGGGGACCAGAATTTTGGAGTGAAGTATAAAGAAGAAGGGTAGATGATGAGGTAGACGAAAATTAAATAGGTATATTTACTATATTTAAGATGAATATGTAAAAAAAACATGGTTTTTCAATTTTTGGTTTGGGGAGCGCAAATAAAGGGGGAGAGCAAAAATGTTTTGCGCTCTGTGTACTTCTTATTTGCTTCCATATGCGCTCAAGGTAGTTTTTTGTAATTCAATTTTAAAAAGTAGTTTTTTGCAATTCTATTCTAAAAAGTGACGTTTTGGTAATTGATTTTTAATTTTTTATAATATTTTATTAATAACTTTTAAAATATTATTTTTTAATTACATATTCTATTTTTTCTCTCTCCAAATCCAAATCTTAAACCAAATCCAAATTCAAATTCAAATCCGAATCCTAAACCTCTATGAAACCAAACGGGCCCTTATTATATTTTTAATTTTAAATCTATTAACATATATAATTTCTCTCTCCTAATCTTAATCCAAATCCAAATCCTATAACAAATCCAAATCTTAATCCAAACCCATTTGTAAACCAAACACACCCTTAAACCAAATTCAAATTCTAAATCGAATCCAATTCCAATTCCAATCTCTTCTACAAATCAAACGCACCCTAAATTCGAATGTTACAGATACTTATTTTCGGGTGTTATCTAAGCCTCATATATATCTTTTATCTATAAAGAGTGTAACTCTTTTTTGAAACTTGAATCTTGAATATTGAAACTTAAATTAATGTAGTTTTGCCTAAATTACCCTTAAAAGATATGGGTATGACAACGGGGAAGCATGCCTCTGTGTGGAACTGTGAAGTACAAGTAACAGAGTAAGATGTAAGACAAAAAAGAATAGAATTATTTTGAACGTGTGTTAGAAGAGGGATACAAAAGGAAGGTAAGCACATTATTCATCTTCTATATTTGCGATGAGAATTTTAAAGCCATCACATCAAGCTATACCTTTAACCAGAATAGGGATGGCAAAAAAACCCGAACCCGACGGAGAAACCCGAAACCCGAACTTTTTGGGGCGGGGCGGGGCGTGCTTATCGGGTTTTGGGGAGGGTTTCGGGGCCTTAACGGGGATTCTTATCGGGTTTGGGGCGGGGACGGGGCACACCATCCCCGCCCGCCCGCCCGCCCGATATATATATATATCTATAGTACTATATAATGCATTTAGGACATTCTAATTATAGAAGTCTTAAAAAAATTAAGACCAAAAACATTTCTTGTTATGGAAGGATTTCAAAACTTGATCAATACTTGTAACCTCAAAAGTTGTAACCGTCGTATTGATGATCAAATAAGTGATTTAATGGGAAACAAATATGTAACCACCATACCAATATTTGTAACGAATAAAACTGAAAAGTTATGAATATACATTAAATTTCAGTTAAGAAATCTTAATATAAAGAAAAACTCATGGTTTATGAAAGAATACAAAAAAAGCTACAACATTATTAGAGTATAAAGCATTTGGGTCTTACTATAAAAGGAAAAGAAGTCTTTCAATTTTAAGACAAAAAAATTATTACAAAAGAAAAATTAAAAAATTAATGTAAAATTTAAAAATTTAAGTCTCATATAAATCATGTAGTAATCCCTCCAATAATAATATATTTTAATAGATTTATTTATAAAAAACATCCACTAAACTTATAACCACTAATTTAATTCTAAAATTTGAAAACACCATTAATAATTTTGACGTTTTACTTTTGAAAAACATATATTTACTACGCTATAAAATATTTAAGACATGCAAAATAAGAAATGTTTAAAATGAAAAACATTTATTCGCCACAAAAATAGTCACCGGGTACCCGCCGCCGCATTGCGCGGGTACCCTTCTAGTATATACATATAAATATGTGTATATACATAAAATATTGTGTTAGTATTTGCGTACTAAAAATGTAATTCTCTATATTTTGTTAGTTTTTATCTTTGTAATTTTTCAAATTGTGATGATAGAAGCTTGTTTTGTGTCATAATATTCTAAAAAAGTTTTAAATTATTCCAATACTCAATTTATTATTAATAGAATCTCGATTCTTCAAGTTATTTTATAAAATTATATTGTTAATAGTGTAAAAATAAGGGTAAACGGGGAACGACACAAGTATGATGGAGCATCACGCTCAATAAAGACAACCCGATAAGACCCCAATGGGAAATGGGGCGGGTTTGGGGAGCATCTCGCCCCAACGGGGCGCCCCGATAAGATCCTCAATGGGGATTAGAGCGGGTTTGGGGATGACTTTTGTAATCCGGTTTGGGGATGGGGATAGCCGCCCTGCCCAAACCATTGCCATTCCTAAACCAGAAAAGGTTTTGGGTATAAGTATAGGTGGCCGAAAAATGTTTTCCCCTGCACCAAACCATTTTTATTCTTCTTTCACCACCATCCAACAACCACCACCACCATGGCTACCCCACTATCCGTAGAGTTCAGTTTCACTACTGACAGTGATACTCTGCCACCATTATCAATACCACCGCCATCGTTCATTACTACCATTCATCCGCTGCGTCCCAGTCACAGACGATTGTCCAAACCTGAAACCTATTGAGCTAGTTCGGCTATTGTTTTAATTTGTCTGGTTCTTTATTTTGCTTTCGGGCTTCTCTCTAACGACAAAGGGAAAGTCAATGTTGATCACATGGTGGTCGATAAAATGGCTATCGAATACTACCGAATCAACAAAACTACCATTTTATTGGGGGCTCTCACCACCCTGTCTTATTCTTTGAATAAAACCGGGAATGTCAGCCCAATCCCCGTAAAAGCAAGTTTCAACTTGAGTTCATCAATTGAAAACTCCCTTATGGTGAGCACCTGGTGGTCGAAAAAATGGCTATCGAATACAACCAAATCAAAAACCACCATTTCATGAGAGGCTCTTACCACCATGTCTTATTCTTTGAATAAGACCGGGAATGTCAGCCCAATCCCCGTGAGAGCAATTTTCAACTTGAGTTCATCAATTGAAAACTTCCTCTGATGAGCACCTTTTCATAAGCCAAAATCATTGACCTTTCTATGGTTAACTTCCCTTTTTATTTTTTGGAATTTTTTTTTGTTTTTTTTAAAACAAAAAAAATAAAAGGTTGGTTTTTTTTGGTTTTTTAAAATTTTAAAATTTTTTAAAATTTCAATTTGGTTTTTAAAAAAAAAACCCCAAAAAAAAGGGGGATTTTTTAAAAAAAGGGGGGTTTTTTTAATTAAAAATTGTTTTTTTTTTGGGTTTTTTACCTTTTTTTAAAAAAAAAGGGTTTTTTAAAATAATTTTAAAAAAAAAGATAATTTTTTTAAAAAAAAAACAAAAATTTACCCTTTTAAAAGGGAAATTTTTTTCAAAAGATTTTCCGTTTATGTAAATTTTCATTTTTGGGGTTTTTAAAAGGTTTTTTTTAAAATTTAGGTTTAAAAAAATTTTTAAATTTTTTTAAATTTTAAAACCATCCTTTTTAAAAGGGAATTTTTTTTTAATTTTTAAATTTAAAAAGTTAATTTAAAAAAATTTTGTTGTATTTATTTTTTTTAAAACAAAATTTAAGCAAAAAGAAAAATTTTTTTTTTTTAAAACTCCTTTTTTAAAGGGGCCTTTTTGGGTTTTTTTTTTAAAAATTTTTTTTTTAATTTTAAATTAAATTTTCTTTAAAACCTTTTTTATCCAAATTTTTTTGAAATTTTTTTAATTTTTTAATAAATTTTTAAAGGGGAAAACCTTTTTAAAATTTTATTTTTTTTCTTTATTTTTCCTTTTAAAATCCCATTAAATTATTGGGGTTTTTTTTTGAAAAAATTTTAAATTTTTTTTTTTTTTTTTTTATAATTGTTTTAAATTTTGAAAAAATTCAAAGGGTTTTTTTAAAAAAATTAACAAGAAAATTTTTCCTTTTTAAATTTTTTTTTTTAAAATTTTTTAAAAGGGTAAAAATTTTGTTTAAAAATTTTAAAGGGTTTTTCCCATAAATTTTTTTTTACAAAATTTATTAAAAAAGATTTAAATAATTGGGGTTAAAATAAAAATTTTAAAAATTTTTTAAAACTTTTTTTTTTTTTTTTGGGGAAATTTTTTCAAAATTTTATTTTTTGGTTTTCCTTTTCCTTTTTTGCCCTCAATTGAAATAAAAAATCCAAATTTTTTCTAAATACAATTTAACCCTACCCTGGGTTTTCTTGGGAAAATTAACGGAAAGGGAATTTCTTTAAAGATTTTTAAAATTGGGACCCCCCTTTTTTTAAAAGGTTTTAAAAGGGGAAAAATTTTTTGGAAAAAAATTTCCCTTGAGGTTTAAACCTTCCCCTTCCATCCCCTTTGAAAAGTTTTTTTAAAAAAAATTCCTTTTCAAAAATTTTAAAAAAAGGGAACAAAGGTTTTCTTTATTTAAACAAAAAGAAAAATTTTCTTTTAAAAAAAGGGGGTTTTTAAAAAAAACCAAAGTTTGGGGTTTACCAAAAAATTTGGAAAACAAAAACTTCCGGTTTGGATTTGGGCCCCATATTTTTAAAACCGGGTTTCCTCAATTTTGGGTTGTTTTTTTTCTAGAATCTTGGTCGTTAAATCCCGGTTAAATTTCTTTGTCCCCTTGAAAAAGGAGGTTAAAAACCCATTGGTTTGGGTGGGTTTGATACCCAAACTGGGGGGAGGGAAACCATTTTCCTTCTCCAGTTTAAAAGGGGTTTTCCCTTTTGGCTTTAAAATTCAGATTCCCAAATTAAAACCGGGAAACCGGGGAAGAAAACCGCCCAAAAATTTTTTACCAAATTTTCAAATTAAAACCCAAAATTTAATGGAAATAAATTTTCAAAGAAATGTTGAAAATTTTCCATTTGGGGTTTTAAAATTCTTTCATTTAGGGAAAAATTTTTAAAGGGGGTAAGACCAAAAGGGGGAAAAGCCCAAAGGAAAGACATTGGTCCTTTTAAAATTTTTTTAAAAATTTGGGGGGAGAAAAAACAAAAGGGGTGTTTTTTCAAACCCCCCTTTTTAAAAGGGTTTGGTTCTGGGGGCCCCCTAAATTCCCTCCAAAGAAATTTTAAATCCCCAAAATTTAAAAACCGAAAATGCCCCTTTTTAAAAACGAAGCCCCCGGGCCTAAAACCCAAAAAAATTTTCCGAAAAACCCCAAATCGGCCTTATTTCCGGGAAATCAAATTTCTTTTATTTCCCATCTTTTAAACAAACTGGGAAAACCCGCCCCATGAATTTCAAATTTTAAAATGAACCCATAAAACCCGGGGGTTTATTTTGCCCGGGTTTTTAAAATTTAAAAAAATTTTTTAAAAGCAAAGGGGGGGGTTTATAAAAATTCAAAACTTTTTAAAAATTTTCCCCGGCCCGGGGGTTTCCTCCTCCGGAAATTTGGGAAAAGTTAAGGGTGGGAAAGGGTTTTGCTTTCCCTTGGTTTCCCCAAAAATAAACCTCAAATTTTCCCAAGGGTTTTTTGAAATTTTTAAAAATTTTTTCCTTACTTGTTTTTAAGCCTCCCTTTTTGAAAGGATTCCCCCCCAAAAAATTTTCCCAAGTTTTAAAATTTTTGGGAATTTTTAAATTAAAACTTTGGGGTTCATATAAAGCGGGGGAATTTGGACCCCAAAATTTTTTCTTTCCAAATTTTTTTCCCCCAAAAGAATTTCCCCTTTCACCCAAAAGGGGGTTTTTCCCGGGTTTTATTTTAAAATTTCCTTTTTTTAAAACATAGGGCTTTCCTTTTGGGGGAAAATTCCCAAAAAATTTCAAAACAAATTTTTGGGGGTTTTTCTTTAAAATTGTTTATGAAACCCTTTCTCCAAAATAAATGGGCTTGAAAAATTCAAAATTTTGGGAAATTCCCCTATTCCGGGTTGGGAAATTTTTTAAAATTTTTCTTTCTTTTGGAAAATTTTAAAAATTGCCCATAAACTTAGAAAAAGTTTTTAAAGCATAAAAAAACCCTTTGAAAAATTTAGGGGATTAAAATTCGGGAAAAGGAGATTTTTTAAATCCCTTTTTCGGGAATAAAATTCTTGGGGTTTCCGGGTTGATTACCCCCTCTTGACCCTTAAAAGGGTTTATAAAAAAAATTCCCTGTTGGGGTTTTCCCAAAAAGGCGGAAAAACCCCCCTTTTAAATTTGGGAAATAAGGGCAAATTTGGGTTTTTTTATAATTCCCTGATCCAAAAAACCCCCCAAGAAACAAAGAGTTTTATTAAAATCCCGGTTTTCAAGGATAGCCCCTTTTTTCCCAAAAATTTTCCAAAAAAATTTTTTGTTGGCATTTTTTTTTTAATTTTTTTTAACAAATTTTTCACCCGGGAAAAATTTTATTTGGCAAAGGGAAGGATTTTGGAAAATTTTTGGGTTTTGGGTTTAAATTCCCAAAAAGGGATGGGAAAATTCCCCCTAGCCCGGGTTTTAAATCTGGGCCCATGTTTCCTTTTTCCAAATTCCCCCCAAATTTTTGGGGTTTGGGCCCTTTAAATTTTGTTTTAAAAAAAAAAAAAAAAAGGGGGTTTTTTTCCTTTTCGTTTAAAATATTTTAAAAATTTCCAAAAAATGGCTAAATTTATTCCACTTGGTTTGGGAATAAAGGGGTAAACAAAAAAATTTCTTTTCTTTAAGTTTTTAATTTTTACAAATTTTTTTAAATTCAAACCCTTCCTTTGCCCAATTTTTTTGGGGCCTTCTCAAATTTTTTCTTTCTTTAAAAAAAGGAGGGGCAAACATTTCCTTAAAAAAATTTTTAAAAAATTTAAACCCCCAAAAAATTTGGGGCAAATTTTTTTTTTTTAAATACCTTAAAATTGAAAATGAAAAAATTTTTTTAAAGATGGAAAAATTTAAGGGAAAACCCTCACCAAAAGGGTTTTTAAATTTATAAAAATTTTCTTCCCCCCTTTAAAATCAAACCCTTTCACAGGGTTTTAAATTTGGTTTTTTGGGTTCCCGGGAAAACAAATTTTGGAAAAACCTTGGCCCCTTTTTTAAATTTAAACTTTAAAGCCATTCTTTGGGATTTTACCCAATTAATTATAAATTTTTTTCCGGGCAATCTTTGGGGAAATTTTAAAAGGGAAAACTAAAATAGAAATAAAATTTTCCCCAAAATCAGGTTTATTTGTTTTTTTTTAAAAATTTTAAAAAGAAAATTTTTTGCAAAAAATGGGGAAATTTCCCCGTTTTTGGAAAAAACTTGGGAAAAAGGCATTGGGGTTAAAACGTAAAATTGGGCCTTTTGAAAAAATTTTCCCCTTTGGTAACCCGAAAAAGTTTGTTTGAAATTAAAAAGGGTTTGATTTTAAAAGGGGAAATTTGAAAAGGGTTTGAAAAAAAATTTTTTTTAAAAAAATTAATTTAGAAACCCCTTTGGGTAAAATTTTCAAAATTTAAATTTTTTTAAAATTTTGGGCCTTTTAAACCAAATTTTCCCCAAAAAAGGAAAAAGTTAATAAAGGGAAATTTTTGGGGAAACCCCCCTTTAAAACCCCTTTTGGTTTTTGGGGAAATCTTTGTTATACCAAATTTATCTTAAAAGGGTTTTACCATTTCCTTTTTTTTCACCCTTTTCCCATTAATTTTTAAAAAAAAAAAATTTGGGCCCAAATTTCGAAATTTAAAAAAATAAGATTTTCCAACCTTGCCAAAATGGGTTTTTTTTAAAAACATAATTTTTCCAAAGTTTTTTTAAAAAAAAAAAGGTTTAAATTTCTGTTTTAAAAATTTTTTTCAAAAAATTGGTAACTTTTTTTCTTTTAGGGTTTTTTTAAAATTTATTTTTTTTTAGTTTAAAGTTTTTTTTGGGGGAAAACCGGTTCCCCAAAAAAAGTTTTAAAACCCCAAATTTTAAAAAAATTTAATTTCAAATTTTTTGAAATTTTTTTTCCATTCTTAAAAGTTTAAAGTTTTTAGTTTTAAAATTTTTTTTAAAGGGAAAAACCAAAATTTAAAAAAATTAAATTTTTTAAAATTTTCAAAACCTGGAAAAAAAAATTTTGGATTTCCTTTTAGTTTTTTTATGAAAAACAAAAAATTTTTTTTTTTATCCCATTTTGGGTAAATTTCGGGGATCAAATTTGTTTTTTTTTCCCAAATTTTTTTTTTTTTTTAAGATTTTAAAAAAATTTTTTTGAAAATTAAAAATTAAATGGTAAAAAATTTAAATCGGGGGTTTTCCCTTTTAAATTTTAAATTTTTTAAAAATTTAATTTGGTTTAAAAATTTAATTTTAAATTGGTTTTTGGTTCTTTTTTTAAAAAGCCCTTTTTTCCCCAATTAAATAAATTTTTTTTCCCCCCTTTTCTTTTTTAAATTTGGGGCATAAAATTTTTAAATTTAATTTTTGGTTTAACTTAAACCTTTTAAACAAAAATCCCTTTCCCCCCCACCTAAAATTTCAAAAAATTTTAAAAAATTTGGAAATTTAAAATCAAAAGGGGATTTATTTTTAAATTCCAATTTTTTTTTAAAAAACTTTTTTTTTAAAAAGGGAAAAAATCAATAAAATTTATTTTTAATTTTAAATGGGGTTTTAGATTTAACTAATTTAGTCAAAAAAATTTAAATTTTAAATTTTAATTTTGGGTTTTTTTAAAATTTGGGGTTTTTTTTAAATTTAAATTTTTTATTTAAAACTTTTGGGAAATAAATTTTTTTTATTTGAAATTAAAAAAAATCAAAGAAATTTTTTGTAATTTTAAAAATTTAAACCAAAAGGGAAATTTAAAAAAAAATTTAAAACCCAAAAGGAAATAAAAAACCTTTTAATTTAAAAAATTTAATTTTCCAAAGGGGGGTTTTGTTATTTTTAATTTTAATTTTTTTTTAAATTTTATATTTCTTTTATTTTTTATTTATTTTTTTTTGGAAAACTTTTTGTTCAAAGTTATAAATTCTTTAAAATTTAAAACTTTTTTTTTTTTTAAAAATTTTTTCCTTTTAAAAAAGTTTTTTTGTGATTTTGGTTGTTTTTTTTTTGAAAATAAAATTTTGTTTTTAAAAATTGGTTTAGAAATCGGTTTAAAAACCAAAATTTTTAAAACCCAAAACCAAAAAAAAAAAGGGGGAAAAATTAAAATTTTTTGATTCCCTTTTAAGGTTGGTTTTGGTAATTATTTGTTTTATTTTCGTTTTAAAAAAAAAATTTTTTCCCTTTAATTGTTAAATTTTGCATTTTTTTGTTTTTTAAAAGTAAATTTTTTTTTTTTTTGTTTTTGTTAAAAAATTTTTTGTTTAAAAAAAATTTTTTAAAAAATTTTTTTTTTTTGAGATTTAAAAATTTCATTTTAAAAGGGGTAAATAACTAAATCATTTAAAAGGGGGGAAAATTTTTTTAAAATTTTTTAAAATTTTTAATTTTTGTTGTTTTTCTTTAAAATCGTTTTTTTTTTTAAAAAAAATTTTGAAAAAATTTTTTTTTTTGGTTAAAATTTTTATTTTAAAACCGGGGTTTTTTGGAGGGTTATTTTTTGTGTAATCAAAACTTTTCCTTTTAATAAAAAACAAAATTTTAAAAGGAAAATACCAAAATCCAAAAATTTTGTTAAAATCCTAAATTTTCCCAAAGGTGTTTTGGATGGTTTTTGGGCTTTGGGTTTAAGGGGGTTTTTTTGGTTTTTTCTTTTAAAATTTTATTTTTTTTTTTTTAAATTTTAATTTCTTTTTTAGTTTTTTTAAAGTTTAAAGGTTCTTTTTTTTTTTTAAAAATAAAAAAAAAATTTTTTTTTTTTTGTTTTTTTTAAAAGAAATAATTTCTTTTTGTTAAATTTTGTTTGGGGGTTTTTTAAATTTTTGAAAAAATTTCAAAATTAAAGGGGGGTTTTTTAACTTTTTTCCTTTGTTGATTTTGTTTTAACCCAAAACCTTTAAAAACCAAACAAAAAATGGTTTTTCAAAAGTTTTATTTGATCTTAAATTATTTTTTTGTAAATTGTTTTTTTTAAAACAAGATTAATAACGTTTTCATTTTTATTTTTAGAATTTTTTATAAAAGTCAATTTATTTTTTAAAAAATTTATTTTTTTGTGGGTTTTAATTTGGGGGAAATTGTTTTGTAAAATTTTTTAAAATTAAAGAAAAAGCTTTTTCCTTTTTTTTTTTTTTTTGATTTTTGGAAACCCATTTTAATTTATAAAAATTTTTGGGTTTTTTTTTTTAAAAAAGTCGGTTAATTTTTTATTTTGTGTTTTTTAAAAATTAATAATTTAATTTTGTTAAATTTAGTTTTAAAAAAGGTTTTTTTTTAAATTTTTGGATTTTTTTTTTTTTAGCTTTTTATTTTTCTTTTACTTATTTACTTTTTAAGAATTTTTTTACTTTAATTTTTTTAAAAAATTTTTTAAAATTTTTTTTAAAAAATTTTTTTGTATTTTTTTAAAAAAATAATTTTAAATTAAAGTTTTAAAAAAAAAAAAAATTTTTTGCATTTAAAAAATTTAGTTTTAAATTTTTATTTTTCTTTTTTTTTAAAAAAAATTTTTTAATTTTTTTTTTTTATTTTTAAAATTTAAAATTTTTAAATTTTTAAAGTTATTTTTTTAAAATTTTTAAATAAATTTAATTAAATTTTAAAATTGGTCCTTGAATGATTCTTTGGTCAAATGGCAGAAAAGGTCCCTAAAGTTTGAAAAATTGCAAAAATAGTCATTGGATTTCTAAAAATGGAACTTTATGCAAAAAGGGTCCTTGTACTATCAAAGTTTTTCAAGTTTGGTCCTTGTTATAAGTTTGGAGAGTTGGCTAGATCAGTCCTTCAAGTTTGGTAAATTTGCAATTCTAGTCCTTGTGTTAACATATACCAAACGGACACCTTTTTAATATCACAACCCAAATCCAATCCAGCCCAACCTTTGGCCCAAAACCAACCCAACCCCCGTTATATCAAATGGTCAAATTTGGTCAAACCCTGCCCAAAACCACGTTTACTGTGCATCTCCCTCACCAACACTGCAATTCCAATACCAGAGCTGGTATTTCATCTTTTTCAACACACCACTTGCTCCTATCCATCCCCCTCCTTACCTTGTCCCCCTCCACCTCCACATCTTCCCAAAACCATTAATGTTTTAAACACCTCAAGAAGAAATTGGCGCAAAAATCGAATGGACGGATATGATGATTTTGGCCAATCCAATGGCTCGGATGAGGTGGGAAAGTTTCGAGGTCAACATAGAGTCTCAAAAGTCATTATAAAAGGAGGAGAAGCAATGTATCAAGATATCTAGAATAATTTTTAAGTTTCTATGTCGTTTTAGCTTACTTTTAATTTCGGTGTATGTTTTAGTCTTAAAACTCGTATTTCAAGTTTTATGTTATAATAAAGCTTTTGTGAAACATCAATTCCGGTCTCAAGTTATATCTCGATTATGCAAATTTTCCTTATTTTAAAAATCTCATGAATGATCAAATGTTGTTTGTAGGTGTTATTATGGTGATATAGCACATGTAGCTCTATAAAGCTTATTCAAGCTTTTAGATACATTAAAATTCGGTTTAGAATTAAAAGGAAAAATCACCAAAATACCAAATAATTAGTTGAAAATTCAAAATCCCATGGAAATGGTGTTCACAAATGGAGCAGGTGAATTTTGGATGGCCTTGGGTTAGTGGCTTAGTGGTAAGCCTATAGGAGTGGTCTTGATCATTGGTTCGTGATTTGAGTTGGATAGCATTTGTAAGCCTTTTGTTCATTTTGCATTTCTTTGTTTTAGTTGTTTAGTAGTTGTAATTTACGGTTCTTTATGTTTCTTAGTTATAATTAAGCATAAGTAAACAATAAAATCAGTTGGTTGTTCCTTTTAATTTGTAGTTTATAAAAATTTCATTTTAACAGTTTAAATAACATATAGATCATTATTGAGTTTTATGTTGATAGTACTGTTGTTTCATGCTTGTTCAGTCTTCTTACATGATAATACAAGGTTGTGATTCAGTTGATGGTCTAAATCAGTGTTTTACTTTGAAAAACATCAAAATAGTCATAATAAGTGGTGTTTGGTTTAACTTGATTCAACGTGTTAGAGCTTGAATTCTTGGTTGTTACGAGTCACACTAGTTCCTAATAACTCAAACAAACCATAAAAAACAGTGGTCATTTATCAAAAAGTCAAAATTGTATTTGATCTAACCTCTGTCATTAACTGTTGGATTGTCATGATAATTGATCTTGTTTTCATGTTTACAAGTTGTTAAAATCAATCAAACAAGTCTTATTTCACCTTAACATAACATAATCAGTGCTTAAGATCAATTTAAAGTTCATAATAGTCAACTCTTCTAGTTTTTATAAAAGTCAAATTTTTCATTTTGGTCGTTTTTGAATTAAAAAGATAATTTTACTGTGTGTTCAATATTGAGGTTTAGGATATAAGCTTTTGGGAAACTAAAGTTTAGTTGCTAAACCTGCTCAAGAAGAAAAAAAATCCAAATGGACGGATATGATGATTTTGGCCAATCCAATGGCTCAGATGAGGTGGGAAAGTTTCAGAGGTCAACATAGAGTCTCAAAAGTCATTATAAAGAGGAGGAGAAGCAATTTATCAAGATATCTAGAATAATTTTTAAGTTTCTATGTCGTTTTTAGCTTACTTTTAATTTCAGTGTATGTTTTAGTCTTAAAACTCTGTATTTCAAGTTTTTATGTTATAATAAAGCTTTTGTGAAACATCAATTCCAGTCTCAAGTTATATCTCAGATTATGCAAATTTTCCTTATTTTAAAAATCTCATGAATGATCAAATGTTGTTTGTAGGTGTTATTATGGACTGATATAGCACATGTAAGCTCCTATAAAGCTTATTCAAGCTTTTAGATACATTAAAATTCAGTTTAGAATCAAAAAGGAAAAATCACCAAAAATACCAAATAATTAGTTGAAAATTCAAAAATCCCATGGAAATGGTGTTCACAAGCTGGAGCAGGGTGAATTTTGGATGGCCTTGGGTTAGTGGCTTAGTGGTAAGCCTATAGGAGTGGTCTTGATCATTGGTTCGTGATTTCAGTTGGATAGCATTTGTAAGCCTTTTGTTCATTTTGCATTTCTTTGTTTTAGTTGTTTAGTAGTTGTAATTTACGGTTCTTTATGTTTCTTAGTTATAATTAAGCATAAGTAAACAATAAAATCAGTTGGTTGTTCCTTTTAATTTGTAGTTTATAAAATTTCATTTTAACAGTTTAAATAACATATAGATCATTATTGAGTTTTATGTTGATAGTACTGTTGTTTCATGCTTGTTCAGTCTTCTTACATGATAATACAAGGTTGTGATTCAGTTGATGGTCTAAATCAGTGTTTTACTTTGAAAAACATCAAAACAGTCATAGTAAGTGGTGTTTGGTTTAACTTGATTCACTGTGTTAGAGCTTGAATTCTTGGTTGTTCTGAGTCACACTAGTTCCTAATAACTCAAACAAACCATAAAAAGCGATGGTCATTTATCAAAAAGTCAAAATTGTATTTGATCTAACCTCTGTCATTAACTGTTGGATTGTCATGATAATTGATCTTGTTTTCATGTTTACAAGTTGTTAAAATCAATCAAACAAGTCTTATTTCACCTTAAAATAACATAATCAGTGCTTAAGATCAATTTAAAGTTCATAATAGTCAACTCTTCTAGTTTTTATAAAAGTCAAAATTTTCATTTTGGTCGTTTTTGAATTAAAAAGATAATTTTACTGTGTGTTCAATATTGAGGTTTAGGATATAAGCTTTTGGGAAACTAAAGTTTAGTTGCTAAAATTAATTAGAAAAATACCAGTTCTCTTTGAATCAGCTTTTTAAGTGCTTTTTAACTAGCTTCTTTAGAGTACCGTGTCTGAAATGGTGCCCTGTGCACAGTGAGTGGTACCATCTTGATAAGCTCACAAGTAGCTTATTAGTTGGCCTCAGCTTTTGATCCTTGGTTCTTTGGAAAGCCAACCAAGCCATCTTGAAGTTCCAAGCTTAAGTTTTCATTTTGTAGCTTGTTTGGTAGGGCTGCAATAAGCTCTAACCTTGTCCCATTTCTGTGTTGATCATAAGTGCTTATTGCCTTTTTAGTAGCTTATCAGTATGCTTGTTTGTGTCTTTTAGCTTAATTTGAGTAGCTTGTAGCTTATTACATCTTATTTTAGCTTTTGTTTCAGCTGGTGAGCTTGTTTGAGCTTATTTCATCAAAATAAGCTCATAAGCATATCTGTTGGTTCATAAGCTTGTCAAACTGCTTATTTTTTATTTGTAAAATTTTTGTGTTTATTAAAGTTTCATATTTTAAGTAGTTAAGTAGTTTTCAAAAAGAAAAACCAGAAAAACATCAATTTAAATTTAGTGATAGCATTTATTTAATAGATTTTAGCTTTTTGATTTTTCTTTTCAGCTTATTAATAAGCAAATCTAGTTTTTATATTTTTCTTAGTTTTCTGTCACCTTAAGTTATTTTTAGAAAAAGTTTCATAATTTTCCTAATCTTTTTAGTATTTATTATAATTTTAAATAGTTAAAAGTATTAAATAATTAGTAATAAATAATTAAAAAGCAAAAAATATCTTTTCAGTTTTAAAATTAGTTTTATCATATTTTAGATTTTCCAAGTTGAAATTTCATTTTCCGGTTTATTTTATATTTTCTAGTATTTAAGTGTATTTTAAATAGTGATTAATTAGTAATAAATATATAAAAGTGTAAAAATATATTTTAGTTTTAAAATTAGTTTTATAATATTTTAGATTTTTCTCAATCATAATTTTATTTTTCTAGCCTTAATTTGTATTTTCTTTTATTTTAGGTTATTAATAAATAGTTAAAATAGTTTTAATTAATAATAATTAAATAAATAGTTGTAAAATAATTTTCTTTTCTAATAATTTTCTTTTATTTTAGGATTCCAAAATGTTATTTTCATATTTTAGGTCTTTTATTTATTTAATCTCACTTTTTATTTTATGCGTATCGTGGTTTTTAAGCGTCGTTTACGTTTCTTTTATCGATTGTTGTGCTTTTCTATTACGTGTCCAAATACATTCCAATCAATCGGAGTGTAATAATTCATCTAAATCCCTCATCGATCATTATCATTAGTGATCATTCTATCATCGATCAAGTTTTGATACACCATTGAGTCTCAAGTGGGACTTAACGACCGGAATTCATTATATTCTCGATCTTCATTGTATTGGTTTACGGCGGTTTAAGTTTATTACGGTTAGCCATTCACAAGTGGCTAGCTTGAGTGATTAAGCTTGTTGTGTTTCGGCATCAATCAAATTTTGGCGCCATTCGGGGAGGCTTTAGCGTGTTCTAAACCATTTTCGGACCCATTCTTGCACATACCCCATCTTTTGTAAAAGTTTTTGTAAAGTTATAAGAAAATCAAAAGTTCATTAGCACTTTTCCTAAAGTGTTAAAAACACCAAAAAATATAAAACAACAAAACAATCGAACGTTTTCTATCTTGTATTTTCTTTGAGGTGATTCTTAAAGAGATACGATTTGGGTAAGCGAGACGATCCAAAATATTGTCCAAAAGTTTTTAAACCCATCAAGACAAATCATTACCTACGTCTTTTCGGTGGTACTTAATATATACATAAAATCAACCACCGCAAATCAAGGCAAGACACCTACTAGCTGGGGTGTGACCATAATAAGTTCGAACAATGATTTAAAACTTGCCTTTGTGTCCTTGTGATTTGGTGTACCTTTTCAAAAAGCCATTTCATTTGTGATTATTGGTTAAGTTCACTTGTCGTTTTGCCTCACATTTGTTATGAAAATTGATTTTATACTTAGTGCATGCGCGCTCGTTCTTCTAGCTCTACAAGTCCACTTTTCGAGCTTGGAAACATTCCTCGTGAGCGTGAGGGCGTTCGCTCCTTCACCGTGATCGAGGCGTCTACCACCACCACCACCGTCGTAATGGCGGAAGATAAGCCCATGAATGAGCTTTTCCAAGCACCCATCGAGGGTTACGGAGATGCTATTGTTGTCCAGCCATCGTGGTGACACCTTCGAGCTCAAACCGGGTTGCTTAATCTAGTAACCCAAAGCCAATTCTATGGTTTTGAGCGGGATGATCCTCATGCACACATTCGATGGTTTAACAAGATTGCATCTACCATCAAATACAAAATGTCCACATGAAGCCATCAAGCTTCTTACATTCCCATTTTCTCAGAGGACAAGCCGGAATTGGCTTGAGAAACAACCCCTCGTTCTATTGAGACATGGGAGGATCTAGTCACCAAGTTCGTTAACGAGTTCTATCCTCCATCCCGAACCACAAGTCTTAAGAATGAGATAATGAAATTTTCTCGAGATTTGATGAATCATTCGGGAGGCATGGGATCGTTACAAAGAGTTAACCATGTGTCGCATCATGGTTTTACCGAGTTAATGCAAATGGATACTTTCTATAATGGTCTCAACCGGACTAATCAAGACTCTTTGAATGCCTCCGCGGAGGTAATTTCTGAGCAAGACTACCAAAGAAGCCTTGCAAATCATTGAGAACAAATCTCGGTCCGCCCTTTCCGAGCAAAGACATATCGGTCTCATCTTGGACCTTCTTCTTCATCTCTCCGGTGAGTACATCTAGCACCGATGCTAAGATTGACAAACTCACGAGATATTGTTCGAGCTTTGGTTCTTGCTAACGAGAAGAAAGTGACCTTCACTCGAGACACCAACACATGGTGAGGTGAAGAAAGTCGAGAGTTGTGTTACTTGTGGTGGTCCTCATGCATACTACAACTGCATCGCCACCGATGGTAGTCCATTTGAAGCCAATGCCCTAGCCGGTAGTTCACATCGGAGGTAATCAATACCGTCCTCAAAATGAACCACACTACCGTGCTAACACTAATCGAGCACCACCGGTTTTAACGAATCATAACATGCAAAACCGAATCGAACCGACCAAGAATGAACCAAGGTTACCAAAACCAAGGTAATTTCTATCCGCACCAAATCAAGGTTTCCAACATCAAGGAACCTTAATCAAAACAATTTCAATCGAGGGAATCAATTTCATGGGAATATGAATCCTAATCAAGGAAATTTTCAAAATCAAGGCCCTAATCCTAACATTAGAGGCGAATTTTCCTAATCCACCTCCGCCATTGTTCCAACTGGACCATCATCGATGAGTTGTTGAAGCAATTCATGAAATCCCAAGATGAAATGAGCAGGTTGTTGGTCGGTCATTAACGATCTTAAGAAGTCTTTAAATGATCAACCCTCGGGCTCAGGAAAACTTCCGAGCAACACGATCGCTAACCCGAGGGGCGATGCAAAGGCGATCACAACCAGAAGTGGTGTTTCATATGATGGACCTGCTATTCCTACTACCTCTTCTTCTTCTCTCCCAAAGGTAGTGGAAAGTGAACCTAAGACACACAATGGACCCACGACTCCAATGCCTCCTCCACTAGGAGAAATGAGTCAAGTTACCAAGGATACAACGGACAAGGTGCATTTTTCAAGCCCACGAAGTACCGACACGTCCCCACCTTCGGTGAGTCCAACCTCAAGTTGTCCGAAACCCAAGTCAAATCCAGAGTTGTTTTGAACCTCCGGTAGCTGCTGAAAAGCAATCCAAATCTTCTATTCCTTACCCATCACGTTTGAATGAGCAAAAGCTCGCGAGAAAGCGGTCATCAAATGGACAAATTTTTCAAATTTTCCAAGAGTTACATTTGACATAAGCTTTGCGGATGCTATCATCTTGATGCCCAAGTTCGCATCAACTCTCAAACACATGTTAAGCAATAAGGAAAATTTGTTTGAAATGGCAAAACTCCTTTGAGCGAGCGCTGCCTGCGGTTATCTGAAGAAGCTTCGAGAAAAACTTGGAGATCCCGGAAATTTCTCTTACCTTGTGTATTCCGGGAATGGTTGAATGCTTTGCCCTAGCGGATCTTGGTGCAAGCATCAATCGATGCCTTATTCGGTATGGAAGAAACTTTCTCTTAGGAACTTACTCCTACATGCATGACTCTCGAGCTTGAGATCGTTCCATATCCGTCCTCTTGGCATTGCCGAGGGCGTATTGTAAAGTAGGAAAGTTCCATTTTCCGGTGACTTCGTGGTTGTTGATTTTGATGCCGATCATCGGGTTCCTCTCATTGTTGGTCGAGGATTCACGAGAACAGCCGTGCTCTCATTGATGTATTTGAGCAAGAAATCACATTACATGTTGGTAATGAAGTCATCACCTTTAACCTTGATCAAACTTGAGGTACTCCGCAAACTATGATTACGAGTCGGTTAACCAAATAGATATCATTGATGTTGCTTCGAAGAGTACTCTCAAGAAATTCTTGGTTATTCTCATAATTACGTGAGTGGGATCCCACCACATCTTCTCAACCTATCATAGCCAATTCTACTCCTTCTATCACTCCTTTTGAGGGAAGAGACTTCATCTTGGAAGAGATTGAAGCATACTTGGCTAGTGATTACATTCCATGGGAAATTGATCACGCTCAATTGACATTGAGGGGACATACTTCTTATTGAGAAGTTGCTCAATGATGATCCATCATCAACCCTCACACTAGTGATTCAATTCGGATGAGATTAATCGGAGGAGATATTCTTCTAAAGAAGTTGTTAAATCAGGAAACTTCTCCTCCTCTCCCTCCCGTCGAGCTTCATAATAAGGAAGTCAAGTCAGTTGAGAAAACTGAAGAATTTCCTGAGGTTGAGCTTAAGGACTTACCTCCTCATCTCGAGTATGCATTTCTTGAAGGTGATGATAAATTACCCGTCATTATTGCTAGAGATTTGAGTAAAGATGACAAAGCTGCTCTCATAAAGGTCTTGAAGTCACACAAGCAAGCAATTGCTTGGAAACTCTCCGACATAAAGGGTATCAACCCTGAATTTTGTACTCACAAAATCTTGATGGAGGATGACTTCAAACCAGCAGTTCAACGTAAGAGAAGAGTGAATCCAAAAATCCATGATGTTATCAAACAAGAGGTTATCAAACTTCTTGATGCAGGATTGATTTACCCAATCTCAGATAGTCCTTGGGTCAGTCCCATCCACTGTGTTCCAAAAAAGGGTGGCATTACTGTTGTCACAAATGAAGAAAACGAGTTAATTCCAACTCGATTGGTTATGGGATGGCGTGTTTGCATTGACTATCGTAAGTTGAATGACGCCACCCGAAAAGACCATTTTCCTCTACCCTTCATGGACCAAATGCTTGAGAGATTAGCAGGGAACGAGTACTATTGCTTCCTTGATGGTTTCTCGGGTTATTTTCAGATTCCCATTGATCCACGGGATCAAGAGAAGACCACATTCACCGCCCATACGGAACTTTTGCCTACAAGCGTATGCCTTTTGGCTTATGTAATGCTCCCGCACGTTCCAACGATGTATGATGGCCATATTCCACGACATGATCGGGAAACAATGGAGGTGTTTATGGATGACTTCTCGGTCATTGGGGATTCGTTTCAAACATGTCTCTCCATTTAGATAAAATGCTTCAAAGGTGTGAAGACACAAATTTTGTCTAAAGCGGGAGAAGAGCCACTTTATGGTCAAAGAAGGCATTGTCCTTGGCCATAAGATTTCCAAAATGGGATTGAGGTAGATAGAGCAAAAGTAGATGTTATTGCTAAATTACCTCATCCTACTACCGTCAAAGGTATTAGGAGTTTTTAGGTCATGCCGGTTTCTATCGTAGATTCATACAAGATTTTCCAAAATCGCCTACCTATGACCCATCTTCTTGAAAAGGATGCTCCTTTTATCTTCTCACTGAGTGCATCAAAGCTTTTGAAACTTTAAAGAAAAAGCTTATGAAGCACCCATTCTCGTTGCTCCCATTGGGACTTGCCTTTTGAGCTCATGTGCGATGCAAGTGATTTTGCTATCGGTGCGGTCTTAGGGCAGCGTGAGCTAAGCATTTTCACCTATCCACTACGCAAGTAAGACTATGGTCAAGCTCAACTCATTACACCACCACGAGAAAAAGAGCTATTAGCCGTGGTGTATGCATTTGAGAAGTTTCGACGTACTTAATCTTGACCAAATGTGTGGTGTATACGGATCACTCGGCTCTCAAATATCTCTTTGCAAAACAAGATGCAAAGCGAGATTGCTCCGTTGGGTTCTCCTCCTCCGAATTTGATATCATTATACGTGATAAAAAGGAGCCGAGAACACAGGTGCGATCATCTGTCAGATTAGAAAACCCTCACCAAGATGTTTTCGAGAAAAAGGAAATAAATGAAACATTTCCTCTCGAGACACTCAATGCGGTTTCTTTTCGTGGAAATTCTACTACCCCATGGTTTCTCGACTTCGCAAATTACCATGCGGGTAACTTCATAGTGAAAGGATGTCGACCCAGCGGAAGAACAAATTCTTCAAAGATGTTAAACATTATTTCGGACGACCCTACTTATTCAAAATCTGTGCGGATCAAGTCATCCGACGGTGTGTTTATGGACAAGAAGCTATTGACATTCTCACGACTTGCCATCTTTGGACCCACCGGGGGCCATCATAGTCCAAACTACACCACCAAAAAGGTGTTTGATTCCAGGTTTTATTGGCCCACAATCTATAAGGATGCCCACGATTTTGTCAAAACCTGTGACGCTTGTCAACGTCACGGAAATATATCTCAAAGAAATGAAATGCCGCAAAATGCCATTCAAGTTTGTGAGATATTTGACATCTGGGGTATTGACTTTATGGGGCCATTTCCATCTTCTCGAGGAAACAAGTACATACTCGTGGCCGTTGACTATCTGTCAAAATGGGTTGAAGCAAAAGCTTTACCTACCAATGATGCCCGAGTTGTTGTGAAATTTTTAAAATCTCTTTTTGCCAGGTTTGGAACTCCGAGAGCTATAATCAGTGATCGTGGTACACATTTTTGCAACGATCAATTTGATCGTGTCATGCAAAAGTATGGTGTTACCCACCGTCTCTCTCTCGCATACCACCCCAAACAAGTAGGCGGTGGAAGTTTCCAACCGTGGTATTAAAAGAATTCTTGAAAGGACGATGGCGAAAATCGTGCATCTGGTCGGATAAAGCTGGATAACGCACTGGGCCTTCCGTCTGACTTACAAAACACCCATCGGTGTACTCCATACAAGCTAGTATACGGAAGGCATGTCATCTTCGATTGAGTTAGAGCACAAGGCATCTTGGGCCTTAAAACATGCAAACTTGATATACAGACGGTGGTGATCACGAAAAGTTCAAATGAATGAATTAAATGAACTTCGTGATCAAGCATACGAAAACTCTTTGATCTATAAGCAAAAGACAAAGAAGATTCATGACTCTAAAATCAAGAACCGCGTTTTCAACGTTGGTGATCGAGTCCTTCTTTTCAATTCAAGATTGAATATTTTCTCGGGAAAGCTCAAGTCCCGTTGGTCTGGTCCATTTACTATCGCTAAGGTTTATTCTTATGGCACCATTGAGTTATCTCAACCCGATGGTCCTAATTTTAAAGTGAATGGTCATCGAGTGAAGCATTACTTTGGAGAGGACATTCCATCTGTGGTTGTCCCGGATTTACAAACTTTCCCCATGAACCAATGAATGCGGGGATCGAGTCAAGCTAGTGACTCGGGAATCAAAATCATTAGCACACACCATATGGGTTTTCACCCATATTTCTGTCTTCTTTCTCTGTTCTACCACCCTAGTGTGGGAGGGTTGCCCCACACTGTTGTATATAAGTTTTCAAAAAAAAAAAAAAAAAAGGCGTAGTATTTCCCTTTTACGTTTTTATCATAAAAAAAAAATCTCTTTCAAAATAATGGCCGTAGTATTTCCCTTTTACGTTTCGGTTTGGCATAACCTGCGGTACTTTGAATATTGAGGGCAATATTCATTTCTAAGTGTGGGGAATTCTCACGAATTTTATCATATATTATCCACCCAATTCCCGTTTTGGCCAAATTTTTTTGGAGTAAGTGTTTTCACTTACTCGACATATGGTGTCGATTCGCCATGTCTAAAACAAAAGGATTGGCTAATCCGAGAGCAAACGACTCTTGGTAAAGATTTCTCAAATCCGTTTATGGCTTGCAATTTGCCCAAAATTGTATGGTATTCAACTCACCATATCCTAAAAAGTGAAGAGTTGGCTAGCCCGCAAGTTTATGGCTTGTGGTAAAGGCGATGGAAAAGCCATAATTGGTATTGACTCACCAAAGATAATCTCGATAATTTATCTAAGAGTTGGCTAGTCCGAGCAAGCGGCTTGGAAAAGACAAATCAAATCCGTTCTGACTTATGATTTGCTCAAAATCATTTGGTTATCGTTGTACCAAGGTTCTTACTTGAACCAAAACAATTGGCTACTCAGTGATGGCTTTTGGTAAAGAGTTTTAAAATCCATTAAAGATCTAAATCATTGCTAGGGACTAGCAATATCTTAGTGGGGATTGATGAGTGTCTAAATACTCATCATTTTGTACAATCTAAAGCGCAAAATCATCGAAAACACTCGAAACGCATCAAAATGATGAAAATATCACAAATCAGTGTTTTATGTGTTTTAAATGCAAAAATATCAAAATCAGATGAAAAATGATTCAAGTTTGCAAAATTGGCAGTTTTAGTCCCCCAAGTTTCAAAAGTTGTCAAATCTAGTCCCTGGAATTCAAAAATGTGGACTTTTATCATTCAAGGTCCCTAAAATATTCTAAGTTGTTAAAATTGGTCCTTGAATGATTCTTTGGTCAAATGGCAGAAAAGGTCCCTAAAGTTTGAAAAATTGCAAAAATAGTCATTGGATTTCTAAAAATGGAACTTTATGCAAAAAGGGTCCTTGTACTATCAAAGTTTTTCAAGTTTGGTCCTTGTTATAAGTTTGGAGAGTTGGCTAGATCAGTCCTTCAAGTTTGGTAAATTTGCAATTCTAGTCCTTGTGTTAACATATACCAAACGGACACCTTTTTAATATCACAACCCAAATCCAATCCAGCCCAACCTTTGGCCCAAAACCAACCCAACCCCCGTTATATCAAATGGTCAAATTTGGTCAAACCCCGCCCAAAACCACGTTTACTGTGCATCTCCCTCACCAACACTGCAATTCCAATACCAGAGCTGGTATTTCATCTTTTTCAACACACCACTTGCTCCTATCCATCCCCCCTCCTTACCTTGTCCCCCTCCACCTCCACATCTTCCCAAAAACCATTAATGTTTTAAACCTGCTCAAGAAGAAATTGGCGCCAAAAATCCAAATGGACGGATATGATGATTTTGGCCAATCCAATGGCTCAGATGAGGTGGGAAAGTTTCAGAGGTCAACATAGAGTCTCAAAAGTCATTATAAAGAGGAGGAGAAGCAATGTATCAAGATATCTAGAATAATTTTTAAGTTTCTATGTCGTTTTTAGCTTACTTTTAATTTCAGTGTATGTTTTAGTCTTAAAACTCTGTATTTCAAGTTTTTATGTTATAATAAAGCTTTTGTGAAACATCAATTCCGGTCTCAAGTTATATCTCGATTATGCAAATTTTCCTTATTTTAAAAATCTCATGAATGATCAAATGTTGTTTGTAGGTGTTATTATGGACTGATATAGCACATGTAAGCTCCTATAAAGCTTATTCAAGCTTTTAGATACATTAAAATTCAGTTTAGAATCAAAAAGGAAAAATCACCAAAAATACCAAATAATTAGTTGAAAATTCAAAAATCCCATGGAAATGGTGTTCACAGCTGGAGCAGGGTGAATTTTGGATGGCCTTGGGTTAGTGGCTTAGTGGTAAGCCTATAGGAGTGGTCTTGATCATTGGTTCTGTGATTTCAGTTGGATAGCATTTGTAAGCCTTTTTGTTCATTTTTGCATTTCTTTGTTTTAGTTGTTTAGTAGTTGTAATTTCTGGTTCTTTATGTTTCTTAGTTATAATTAAGCATAAGTAAACAATAAAATCAGTTGGTTGTTCCTTTTAATTTGTAGTTTATAAAAATTTCATTTAACAGTTTAAATAACATATAGATCATTATTGAGTTTTATGTTGATAGTACTGTTGTTTCATGCTTGTTCAGTCTTCTTACATGATAATACAAGGTTGTGATTCAGTTGATGGTCTAAATCAGTGTTTTACTTTGAAAAACATCAAAATAGTCATAATAAGTGGTGTTTGGTTTAACTTGATTCACTGTGTTAGAGCTTGAATTCTTGGTTGTTCTGAGTCACACTAGTTCCTAATAACTCAAACAAACCATAAAAAACAGTGGTCATTTATCAAAAAGTCAAAATTGTATTTGATCTAACCTCTGTCATTAACTGTTGGATTGTCATGATAATTGATCTTGTTTTCATGTTTACAAGTTGTTAAAATCAATCAAACAAGTCTTATTTCACCTTAACATAACATAATCAGTGCTTAAGATCAATTTAAAGTTCATAATAGTCAACTCTTCTAGTTTTTATAAAAGTCAAATTTTTCATTTTGGTCGTTTTTGAATTAAAAAGATAATTTTACTGTGTGTTCAATATTGAGGTTTAGGATATAAGCTTTTGGGAAACTAAAGTTTAGTTGCTAAACCTGCTCAAGAAGAAAAAAAATCCAAATGGACGGATATGATGATTTTGGCCAATCCAATGGCTCAGATGAGGTGGGAAAGTTTCAGAGGTCAACATAGAGTCTCAAAAGTCATTATAAAGAGGAGGAGAAGCAATTTATCAAGATATCTAGAATAATTTTTAAGTTTCTATGTCGTTTTTAGCTTACTTTTAATTTCAGTGTATGTTTTAGTCTTAAAACTCTGTATTTCAAGTTTTTATGTTATAATAAAGCTTTTGTGAAACATCAATTCCAGTCTCAAGTTATATCTCAGATTATGCAAATTTTCCTTATTTTAAAAATCTCATGAATGATCAAATGTTGTTTGTAGGTGTTATTATGGACTGATATAGCACATGTAAGCTCCTATAAAGCTTATTCAAGCTTTTAGATACATTAAAATTCAGTTTAGAATCAAAAAGGAAAAATCACCAAAAATACCAAATAATTAGTTGAAAATTCAAAAATCCCATGGAAATGGTGTTCACAGCTGGAGCAGGGTGAATTTTGGATGGCCTTGGGTTAGTGGCTTAGTGGTAAGCCTATAGGAGTGGTCTTGATCATTGGTTCTGTGATTTCAGTTGGATAGCATTTGTAAGCCTTTTTGTTCATTTTTGCATTTCTTTGTTTTAGTTGTTTAGTAGTTGTAATTTCTGGTTCTTTATGTTTCTTAGTTATAATTAAGCATAAGTAAACAATAAAATCAGTTGGTTGTTCCTTTTAATTTGTAGTTTATAAAAATTTCATTTTAACAGTTTAAATAACATATAGATCATTATTGAGTTTTATGTTGATAGTACTGTTGTTTCATGCTTGTTCAGTCTTCTTACATGATAATACAAGGTTGTGATTCAGTTGATGGTCTAAATCAGTGTTTTACTTTGAAAAACATCAAAACAGTCATAGTAAGTGGTGTTTGGTTTAACTTGATTCACTGTGTTAGAGCTTGAATTCTTGGTTGTTCTGAGTCACACTAGTTCCTAATAACTCAAACAAACCATAAAAAACAGTGGTCATTTATCAAAAAGTCAAAATTGTATTTGATCTAACCTCTGTCATTAACTGTTGGATTGTCATGATAATTGATCTTGTTTTCATGTTTACAAGTTGTTAAAATCAATCAAACAAGTCTTATTTCACCTTAAAATAACATAATCAGTGCTTAAGATCAATTTAAAGTTCATAATAGTCAACTCTTCTAGTTTTTATAAAAGTCAAAATTTTCATTTTGGTGGTTTTGAATTAAAAGATAATTTTCTTGTGTGTTCAATATTGAGGTTTAGGATATAAGCTTTTGGGAAACTAAAGTTTAGTTGCTAAAATTAATTAGAAAAATACCAGTTCTCTTTGAATCAGCTTTTTAAGTGCTTTTTAACTAGCTTCTTTAGAGTACCGTGTCTGAAATGGTGCCCTGTGCACAGTGAGTGGTACCATCTTGATAAGCTCACAAGTAGCTTATTAGTTGGCCTCAGCTTTTGATCCTTGGTTCTTTGGAAAGCCAACCAAGCCATCTTGAAGTTCCAAGCTTAAGTTTTCATTTTGTAGCTTGTTTGGTAGGGCTGCAATAAGCTCTAACCTTGTCCCATTTCTGTGTTGATCATAAGTGCTTATTGCCTTTTTAGTAGCTTATCAGTATGCTTGTTTGTGTCTTTTAGCTTAATTTGAGTAGCTTGTAGCTTATTACATCTTATTTTAGCTTTTGTTTAATTTGGTGAGCTTGTTTGAGCTTATTTCATCAAAATAAGCTCATAAGCATATCTGTTGGTTCATAAGCTTGTCAAGCCGCTTATTTTTATTTGTAAAATTTTTGTGTTTATTAAAGTTTCATATTTTAAGTAGTTAAGTAGTTTTCAAAAAGAAAAACCAGAAAAACATCAATTTAAATTTAGTGATAGCATTTATTTAATAGATTTTAGCTTTTTGATTTTTCTTTTCGACTTATTAATAAGCAAATCTAGTTTTATATTTTCTTAGTTTTCTGTCACCTTAAGTTATTTTTAGAAAAGTTTCATAATTTTCCTAATCTTTTAGTATTTATTATAATTTTAAATAGTTAAAAGTATTAAATAATTAGTAATAAATAATTAAAAGCATAAAAATATCTTTTCAGTTTTAAAATTAGTTTTATCATATTTTAGATTTTTCCAAGTTGAAATTTCATTTTTCCAGGTTTATTTTATATTTTCTAGTATTTAAGTGTATTTTAAATAGTGATTAATTAGTAATAAATATATAAAAAGTGTAAAAAATATATTTTTAGTTTTAAAATTAGTTTTATAATATTTTAGATTTTTCTCAATCATAATTTTATTTTTCTAGCCTTAATTTGTATTTTCTTTTATTTTAGGTTATTAATAAATAGTTAAAATAGTTTTTAATTAATAACAATTAAATAAATAGTTGTAAAAATAATTTTCTTTTTCTAATAATTTTCTTTTATTTTTAGGATTCCAAAAATGTTATTTTCATATTTTTAGGTCTTTTATTTCTTTAATCTCACTTTTTATTTTGTACGTATACGTAGTTTTTAAGCGTCGTTTACGTTTCTTTTATCGATTGTTGTGCTTTTCTATTACGTGTCCAAATACATTCCAATCAATCGGTGAGTGTAATAATTCATCTAATTCCTTCATCGATCATTATCCTCGGTGATCATTCTATCATCGATCAAGTTTTGATACACCATTGAGTCTCCGTGGGACTTAACGACCGAGAATTCATTATATTCTCGATCTTCATTGTATTGGTTTACGGCGGTTTAAGTTTATTACGGTTAGCCATTCACAAGTGGCTAGCTTGAGTGATTAAGCTTGACTGTGTTTTCAGCATCAATCAGGGACACCCGGCAATTCCTCCGGAAAAACATCTCGAAATTCATTAACAATAGAAACATTATCAAGGCTTGCCATCTTAATACTCGTATCTACCACATGAGCCAAAAACGCATAACAACCCCGTGACAAATATCTCCTAGCCTTCATTACTGAGCATATCTTAAATTCTCCTTTTCTTTTATCTCCATATATTATTATTTCTCGACCATTTGGACTCTTAATTCGTACCATCTTTTGATTACATAAAATGGCGGCATTGTGATAACTAAGCCAATCCATGCCTATGATAACATCAAATTCTCCCAGCATTATAGGAATTAGGTCAATCTTAAATATACTATTATCTAATTCCAACTCTACACCCCGAAATACATTAATCACAACTACCACTTTACTATCGGCTATTTCTACTTCAAGGGGTTTGGCGAGTTTAGATAGTGGAGATGTTAATTGTTTACTAAATTCTAATGACACAAAGGATGCACTAGCTCCCGAATCATAGAGTACTCGTACGGGAATGGAATTATCAAAAAGTATACCTGTAATGACATCGGGTCCCGACTTTGCTTCCTCTATGCCCATTTGGTATACTCGCGCCTTAGGTTTTGGAATCTCAACTTTTTCTTCTTTGACCGTCTTCACAATCTTAGCATCATTTGTTTTTCGATTTGGACACTCATTCAACTTATGCCCGACTTGATTACACCCATAACATATAACCATTGGCTTCGGGCATTCTTTACTCATGTGACTTAAGGAACCGCACTTATAACATCCCGGCATATTGAGTCTACACTCACCATAATGAAGTTTGTAACACTTCTTACATTGTGTTTTTCCTTGAATTCCTCCAACCCTTTTGCCTAAATCAAATCTTAACTTTTTACCTTCTCTATCTCTGAACACTTGCTTTCTCTTACCCTCCTTATCTTCTTTACTCTTCTTTCTCATCAAATCCGCTTCTCTCACACGTGCCCGACTTAGAAGATCTTCCAAAGTACTACACTTAAATGGTGAGATGACTTCACGGATTTCATCTTTATGCATCCTTTGAAACCTATCTACCTTAAGCTTCTCATTATTATGATACTCGGAGCAATAAGGGACCATGTCATTAAATTTCTTCCATAACTCATTCACCGTTTCATTTGTTTGCACTAGAGTCTGAAATTCTTCCCTAATCTTATCAATTTCCTCCGCCGGTGCATATTCCGAGGTAAATAATTCCTTGAACTCTCTCCACGAACATAAATCTGACCAAGCTTCCCCTTTTTCACACACCTTCCCTTCCCACCAAGTTCTAGCACTATCACGAAGGAAATTGATAGCATAGACAACCTTCTTTGCCTCTTCACACCCACTTGTGCGAAAGGCACCTTCAACAGCAATAATACATCTATTACTAGCTATAGGATCAAGGTTCCCCATAAATTTAGGTACGTCACATGCCGTGAAATCGCGGTAAGATGATTTATCATTCTTAGCAACCCTACCATGACCTTCTTCTCTTCTTAGTTCCGCAAACTCTCTTTGCATTACTTCTTGAATATTTAGAGTGGTCTTCTTGACAACATACGGCATGGATTTTTCTAGTGCTTTTCCTATCCTCCTCCTCATTAACCCATCTAAAGCCTTTACTTGTTCATTAGTAAACCCTTCTAAGGTAGGACCCTCCGAACCAGAAGAAGAGGAATTTTCTGAAATCGTATCATTCTTGGATGGGTCACTTGCCGAAGATCCGACATGTTTAGAGGTAGTAGCCTTTATGGATTCCTTTTGATGGGGAGTACTCATTTCTTCTTTACTGTAACATATGACAAACATTCAATTAAGCAGAATCACCTATAACCTATAAAAATAAGATAATTCTTTCATAACTCACCCTCAACACCACCTGCACAAAGCCTTAACGATCTTAGGTAATACATACGTGCCATCTTCCTATAACCACGGTGGCCAAGCGTAGTTATAAAAACATGTAACATATGTACTCCTTAAAATCATCAAGGAAGTGTACATGTGGTATAACTATTACCAACACAAATTACACGGCCTAAGTCTAGGAAATTCTAAGGTAAAAATCCTAAATCTCTTAGACCAAGGCTCTGATACCAAGTTGTTACGCCCCCAAAACGGAAATTTTAAAACTTTTATTAAAGACATGGATGACAAGAGAAGGAAGGAAAATCTGAAAGTTTTCTTTTTAAACGTGACGCGTCGGGTTATAAGGCGACGCCGTGCAGGACTAACGTGGCTCGGAAAGATTTTGTGGCGTTAGATTATAATCGTGATGACTCGAAAGTTTTGGCAAAATCGACGGCTTGTGTTCGGGACGCGACGCCGTCAGAACCAGCACTGCATCTTTATGCGAGACTCACTACACTTTGACCCAATAAAAACTACATATCACCTTGAACATTATTACAAAACCTATGAACAACTTATAACCCATATAGGAGCAACTATTACTAGTAATCATAACACTTTTAACCTTCAAAGCAAATAATCGGCTTTATGCCAAACATCATTTTTAGCTCCATGACCCATAATTACAATAACTTGACACATTGACTTAAGGTTTTAGAAAACATAAACATAAAGACGATTATTGACGGAAAGAAGACCAAGACACTTGAAATATACCAAAATGACTTGACTCTTAGGGGCTTCCAACTTTAACACCTTGGTTCCAAAAGATCAGATCAACTAGGAGCTCAAGCAAAATCCATCCTAGACTTGAGTCTTACCTTTATCCTCTTTGCTAGGACCTACAAAATGTCATCAACTATAACATAAGCAATTGCTTAGTAAGTAAATGGGTCAAATGCAATTAAAACTTTCACAACACATAAGAATTACATGGAGCATCTATAACATAAGCACATACCTTAAAATTTGGTATTTACACTACTTGACATACAAAGCTATGGATCCAAGCTAACTATTACAAGCTCCAGCAACTATAACATAATCAATTAATCATATTCAATATGATGATACATTAACCCACTATACTTACCTCCAATTGATCAATAGGTTTCTACCAAGTAGAATCACCACTTCCTTAAGCTTCCTAAACAACAATTATTCTTAATTAGAGATTATAACTAGAAATTTCCAGAAATTTGACATCTTCTATTACCACTTTTAACTTCTAAATTCAAAACCCTAATTATAAAAATTGGGGAAGATACTTACTTAATTAGAGATATGAAATTAAGGGTCCCCCTATCTTGATAATCACTACAATAGGTCCGAATTTGGCTTCAATTAATGTGTTCTTGATGTCTACTTCTTCTTCTCTTCCAAACCCTTTCTTCACGTTGAGGTTTCTTCACAAATTCTGGATATCTCTTCTAATTACTAACTTTTTCTTTTAAAGCCTTAATGGCAACTTTAGTCCCTCCCTTCTAGTATTCTTATATATAGGCCACAATATTTAAGAAGCATTCATATACATTCTAACAAAAGTTTAATACTTCTATTTAACAATACCTTGACGGGATACGGGTGTAACATTAACACTGAGGTTACACCGATTCTCTACTTTGAACCGATAACCACTGTGTTACCCATCGAAATGGCATGGCTCTTCAATGAGCTATAGTCAAGTGACAACCTTTGGTTGCAATTGAATGTATACATTGAATGGGATATTAAGCAAAGAAAAAGGCTGGTCGGTTTCGTTCCCAAACACCATACCTGATTTTCTGCCAGGATGATGTACATGCTTAATAAGGAAAACAAGGCAGCTTGCTACCCTGTTGATCCTTAAATTTGCCAAGAAGAAGAAAAGTGAAGCATAGTTAGTTAGTTAGTGATTTGCTATATTTGATCGTACAAACTTTTGATTGTTATTATAATGAAATTAGAGTTCACTTTGTATGTTGTTAAACTAATTTTGATGTATTAGACAAGGAATTGAAGTTTAATGAATGAACCTTAGGCTGTTTAGGATTTTATATACTTATTGTGTTTCAACGAGGCTATGTATAATTAAGGAGTAACGATGTAATGCTCGGACTAGTCAACTCGTATGATGTTCGGTGTTTAAGAAAAAATATTTTGGTTATAGTTGCGATTTTTATTTTAGAAAAACCGGTATTCACTATAAACCTTAGGCTCTTATACCAATCTGTCACACCTCGCCGAAGGCGGAAACGCGAGGTGCGACGAAATCAATATACATCGCAAAAGATATATAGTGCGATACCATCATTAAAATTTAAAGAAATAGTACAACATTACAATATTGTTCTAGCCGACCTTGGCAATTGAAACATAAAGTTTGATTTCCAAAAGATAACGTTTTACTACATGATAACCACGGATGACTCGTGAAGACTCCTTTTCTAAAATCCTCATAAAATATGCTTACTAACGATCACCTGAAATGCATGATAAAATTGGTCAACTATGAAAAAAGTTGGTGAGACATTGTCCAACAAAAGTACAAATACCACTTGTATTTTTTCTATCGACATAGTCTCCGGCATGGTCCGAGTCGGCATACACTATTGTTTCTACACCCGTTACTTTGGGATACCATAATCCTAAATGTGTAGTGCCTTTAATGTATCTAAATATTCGTTTTACGGCTTCTAGGTGTGATGTTTTAAGATATTCTTGAAAGCGAGCACATAGACAAACACTAACCATAATGTCGGGTCTACTAGCCGTGAGATAAATTAGGCTACCAATCATTCCTTTATATTTAGTGTTGTCTACGGATTCACCTTCTTCATCCTTGGTGAGTTTAGTTTTCGAGGACATGGGTGTTTTAATGGGTTTTTAGTCTTCAAGATCAAACTTTTTAAGCATATCCTTTATGTATTTAGATTGGTTAAAGAATATACCATCCTCTATTTTTTTAATTTGAAGTCCTAAAAATAAGTTTAATTCGCCCATCATACTCATCTCAAACTCGTCGTGCATGATTTTAGAGAAATAATCACATAGCTCTTGATAAGTTGATCCAAATATGATGTCATCTATGTATATTTGAACTATGAAAATATGTGAGTCCTTTTTCTTGGTAAAGAGGGTATTATCTACTAATCCCATGGTGTACTTATGTTCAACTAAAAAGGTCTTAAGTCGATCATACCAAGCTTTTGGTGCTTGCTTAAGTCTGTATAATGCCTTTTTAAGTTTGAAAACATGATTTGGTTTTTCAAAATCGGTAAATCCGGGAGGTTGTGCAACATATACTTCTTTATTTATGAAACCATTCAAAAATGCACTTTTAACATCCATTTGAAAAAGTTTGAAATCGTGTGCACATGCATATGCAAGTAAGATTCTAATAGACTCGAGCCTAGCTACCGGTGCAAATGTTTCGTCGTAATCAATATCTTCTTGTTGATTATAGCCTTGTGCTACAAGCCGAGCTTTGTTTCTAGAAACTACACCGTTTTCGTCCATTTTATTTTGAAAAACCCATTTTGTTCCATTATAGTATAATTTTTAGGTTTTGGAACTAATGTCTATACATCATTTCTAATAAATTGGTTTAGCTCCTCTTGCATAGCAATTACCCAAGATTCATCTTTTATTGCTTCGTTTATGTTTTTCGGTTCAATGGATGACACAAAACAAAAGTAGTTACTTTGATTTTGAGCTTGTGATCTTAATGTTTTTTGATTTAATTGTCCTATGACTTTATCTAAAGGATGACTTTTGGATTCTTTGATATTGATAATATATTTATTTATTGGTTCATCTTCCTTGTTATTATCATTGGTTTTTTGATTTTCAATAAGTTGACTTTCAACTAAGTCATCATCTACCAAAGGTGATGTCTTAGAGGGAGGTATAGTTTCGTCAAATCTTACGTTTAATGATTCCTCGACTCTCATTGTTTCTTTGTGTAAAACGATATATGCTTTGCTAGTTTGTGAGTAACCAAGAAACACACCTTCATAAGGCTTTGGGTCAAATTTTGTGAGATAATCTTTGGTATTTAAAATAAAACATTTACATCCAAATACTGTAAAGTATCCTAAAGTAGGTTTCTTGCCTTTATAAAGTTCATAAGGTGTTTTGTTCAAGAACAGACGTATTAAGACTCTATTTAAGATGTAAGTAGATGTGTCAACGGCGTTACACCAAAATCTTTGGGGTATGTTTTGTTCATTAAGTATTGTTCTACTCATTTATTGAAGAGGCCAATTCTTACGTTCTACTACACCATTAGATTGGGGTGTTCGAGGAGCCAAAAATTTGTGTGTTATACCATTAGTATCACAAAAGTTTCCGAATTGTGTTTCATAATCGAATTCACGACCATGATCCATTCGGATCGACACAATGTTAACACCTAGTTGATTTTGAATTTTCTTACTAAGTATTTCAAATTGATCAAAAGCTTCATTTTTGGTTTTCAAAAAATTTGTCCAAGTATACCTTCAGTAATCATCTACTATGACCAAAGTATAGAAGTTTCCTCCATAACATTGTATAGCGGATGGACCGAACAACTCCATATGCAAAAGTTCTAGACACCTAGATTTGGATACCATCTTTTTAGCCTTATGGCTACTATGATCTTGTTTCCCAATTTTACAAGCATCACAAAAGTGTTGGTCATGTTTCAACTTGGGTAAGTTTCTAATTAGCTCTTTTGAGGACAATGATTGAATAAGTATCATATTAGCGTGGCCTAGACGTCTATGCCAAAGAGCAGAGCTATCATCTATGGTTGTTAGGTAAAGTTTATCTCTAGATGTTCTATCTATTTTCATAACGTATATGTTGTGTTTCCTAACTCCTTTTGCTATGGTGATACCGTCTTTTAGGATTTTGCTACCATTTTCCTCAAAGAGGACTTTATACTTTTTATCACATAGTTGACTAATACTAAGCAAGTTAAATCCTAGTCTATCAACATGAGCAATATTTACAATAGTTAGAGAGCCGTGAGCAATCGTACCTTTGCCAATGATTTTGCTTTTGAGATTGCTACCGAAAGTTACATTACCTCAGTCGTACTCTTTGTATGTTGAGAAGATGCTTTTGTTTCCCGTCATATGTCTTGAGCATCCGCTATCTTTTATTCATTCATTAGGCTCCAATCTGACTTTCAAGTGCTGTTCCCTATTCACTATCGTATAAAACAGTTAAGTATTAAAAACAGATAATAGTGAATCAATGACTGAAGTAATATGTAAGCAAAACACACTGATAAATTTTCAACATAATATTCTTTATTATAAATCAATCAAAAGAATACATTACCCAGTACTTGCGGAATAGTACTTGGGATTGAAATGACAAAGGGTTGGTACTCTCACTAAGCTCGGGCTAAGTCGAGCACAACTACTATGGAACCATTGAGCTATCTCGGGGTGAGTTGTGTTGGAGGAGTGAAAGATGGCTTGTGTGTGTGTGTGTGTTTTACAATTCACAAGCTTAAATCTTTCACTCCATCTCTTATGCTATTTATACAAGTATGAGTATTAACTTTATCCTAAATGACAATGACATTTCTGAGAAGACAAAATCTTGATGTATTTTGTCTCATTCTAAAGACTATTTTAAGTAAGAGACAAGTGCGCTTTCAATAAGTCGGTGATGACACCGAGCACGATCGTTTGCCATTCGGGAAAGTTGAATTTGGTTGATTAGGACTTCGTCTTATCTCGATTCAAACGTGTCCCGCCTTATCCGCTCATTCTTGATCTTCATTGCCTTGATCTTCTACTTGGTTTGTCTTGATGAAAGTAGTTGGTGAGGAGTTTAGGAATTGATGAGTTATTGTCATCACTCATTGAATCCACCATCTTCTTCTTGACTCGGTCTTCACCCTTAAGTTCCACCTTGCGGGTGGAGACTTCTTCTTCCTCTTCTTGAGTATCACGAAGATGGCTCATCGAGAGTCTATGCACTCGGTGACTGTTAGTGTTTAACGGTCTAAACACTTGGGGTATTTTATATTCAAATCCTAGATTTAATGGGTTTGGTATTCTTGAACCCAACAGTCTCCCTTATTTGGATATACAAATAGCCTAAGTGTTTGATCGATGTAAGTGAGCAATTGGCTTCTTTGCTTGAATGTACTAATGAACATAATAAGGAACATGAATATTTTAACAAAACATACATCGTTTATTGATCAATTACATAGTTCCTATCACTAATACAAAAGATAAATGTAAATGATGTCAATCAAGATGGATCCCGAGTGCTTCAAGCTTGACTTTCTTTGTGATGAGTGTTTCCTTGTCGGGATGCTCTCTTATCTTGGCGTTTAAGTCGACCTGAGAACACGACGTTTGCGGATTACGAATTTGAGAGGCCAGCGGTATGTAGCTCAACATTGTAGCCACACTGCTCGATCAATGTCACTCCACCTTTGGAATGATGGGTTTCCATAGACATCAATGAAAGCGATCCTCTTTCGGGCTTTTCAATCACAAGGCAGTTAACAAACTTCACACCTTGGTAGCTCCTATTACATTCCGGTCGGTACTTTGATCTCGGTGGAACTCAACCCTCTTCGTTTGCCTGTGATGATTGAGGTTGAGATCCTTGAGGTGCGATTAAAGCGGTGAATCCCGAGTATTCTTGGTGCTTCCTCGATCTTTCATACCTTTTGCTAAGCATTTTCATCGACTCCTTAACCACCCGCATTTTGCTTCTTTTCAATGATAGGACCAAGTTCATCGAGTTCGGTGATCCCAAAGTCGGTGAATTTCAAGGGATCATGAACCTCGAAGTGTCTTTATCATCCCCACAGACGTTCATTGCCGTGGTTTGGACTTGGGGATGATTATGATATCGATGATTTTCTCGGCGACCTTACGCTTGTCATTGACCGATTGTAGTGGTCAATTCTTTCTTCTTGATGGTTGCGACTCTCTTGTTCTTTTCTTCTAATCTCTTTTCATTTCGACCATTTTAGCGACTGAGCATCCTTGAACTTATGTCTGCTGACCCTTTTCAAGCTTCTTAGGATCAATTCCTATGTTCTCGGTTCCTCGGCAACAACTTGTACGGTGCTTCTTTGTTCTTTCTTTCTTCCTCAGCTAGTTTCCTCCTCCTTTCTTCCTTAGCCAGATAAGCACTTAGCTGTTGTGGAGTGAGCAGGTACTCAGTGTTGCCGATCATATAGGGGATCTTCTCAGGCTCAAGTATTTGCATTATTACCTTTCCTTTGTCATGGCCTGAGGAAGATGATGCTACCAAGGGTGTTGTTGTTGTCATGATAGGTGCAACCGTCAGTGTTGTTGTTGTTGTTGGTGGGACTGATGAGATGGGTGTTGCTGAAACTGGTGGGAGTGATGAAATAGGTGTTGCAGAGACTGGTTGAGCAGGCTCCCCCTTAGTGTGAGAGGAAGTCTCTTCAGTGTTCTTCTCCCCCTCAACTGTTGTCGCAACATGAGTAAGAGCAAGAGTTGCCTCGGACACTAGGGAATTTGCAGTGGCCTGACCTTTGAAGGCTTGATAGATCTCAGTTACCATAGCCTTGATGTCCATTGTATCTTTTTTAAGATCAGTGACCTTTTCAGCCAGAGTAGCCTGAGAGAGTTCTAAGGCAGTCATTCTTGGCCCAAGATTACAAGCCATTGAAGATGATGCCTTAGCCAAAGTGGTCACCTGAGCATCCAACGAACCCAGTGTTGCTGAAGAAGCGGCGAAGGCGAAGACCACGAACATTGGCAGACTTTAGCATGTTGATTAGTTCAGTGAGGTCTGAGGAATTCTTCAAGTAAGCCTCAGTAGCCTCCAGCACTTTAGAGTTGAGTGCTAGGTCTTCTTTGACCGCGTCCCTGATTTCATCTATTGTAACACCACAAGTCTGAAGATGCTTGAGAAATTTGACCAGGTTTTCATCCAATCTATGTAGATGTTGGTACATGAGATCCTTGTGTTCATCAGTGTTGGCATTGAAGGTGAGCACATTAGACTTTAGATCAGCATAGCTGGCCGCAACTTCAGTATGTTGATCCTATAATGTTTCAGTAACCCCAGAATATAGCTTCCTTGAAGCTTTAGTAATCCACATGACTAGTTGCCTCTCTGTCAGTGGAAGAATGTTATCAAACTTTCTGAATTCTTGAGACGGGAAGATGCGAAGAGTCGAGTCATTGTCTTCAGTGGAAAGGTGACTCTTTATGCTCTTATGGATCGGTGATGCTCTTGTTCGGTTTGAACATCGGCGACCACTTCTTCTCCTGCCGATAGAATTTCATCTTCACTTTCGACTAGTTCTTCATCGAGAAAAGTATTTCATTGACCTCAAGAAGCTGTCGATAAACCGGTGGTGGTGATGGGTTCCATATCGTGGTGGTATTAATCCTACGAGTCTTTGTCCCCGTTGCTCCTTCAAGCACTAATGGGTTTTCAGTGCCATCCCTAGAAGCGATGGCGGTGAGATCTCTATCGGTGGGTTGTTCGGTTCCCTCGAGTCTTTGGGATCATTCGATTGGCCCTCGGATAAAAGCGTGATTTCTGAATGTCATCCTTGGGCATGTGTGGCGATCCCTACCGGTGGGTTGTATGTTTCCTACGGATCTTGGGGAGTAGTAGTTGGGACCAAGGGCACTGACCGTGATGTCGGTGTCCTTCGTTGTCACGAGGGTGGATGTTGTTTGGTCACCGGTGGGTGACGGATCGATCTGGGGCTTCTTTTGCCTTTTAGGTTGTGCTCCAAAAGCCTCGGGGCCACGAGACTTGGGTTTGGTCTTAGTCCGATCGAGACTTCCCTTTCTCTTTTTAGGAGCGGGGTTTGGAGACCATTGAGTCCCTTTGGTTGTTTATAGCAACCAATATCGATAACAGGATGGGTCCTTTTGAAAATTTGATTGACTCGGGACACGGGTAAAGCGGTGTATTTAAATTCCTGAGGGTAATTGCAACCCAATAACACTTGTAAAGCACATGAGACAAACCTAGGGTGCAAACGTATTTCGCCTAGTTTTGCTCACTAGCTTGATTACGAGATCACGTAAATGATCTCCCCAATGTTCTGATGACCCCATTCATCAAGCGGTATGCCACCATGTTGAATAGAGTTAACTTGTTCGGTGGATGAGTGGTTCCCGAGAACCTAAATCACAAATGTGAACAAGATCTTCCAAGCCGCAGGAAATGAGTTCTTGGTGGTCGGAGTCTTGTCCAAAACTTTGGATCTAAAACGATTTGTTTTAACGCATCCTTAGCGTGGAGGGTTCGGGATGGGCAACATAGTTCCTAAATTATAGTCAACCACATTTGAAGTACAAAAGTTTTATAATCCGGGTGGTGATCTTTCCCGTTAAAAGATCGAGAATTTAATGAGATATTCCACAGTGGTGGTAGGTCGGTCTCATTAGTAGAGGTGTCGGGTCATAGGCCATCTTGTAGCCCAAAACTCCCCGAGGAGGTTTTGGTACGTAATTGATGGGGACCGAGTAAAGGCCTTTTCGGTGGGCGGTTGAATAAAAATTTCATTATGTCCTTATAGGCTGGGACATTTGGGGGTATTCAAAATTGCCTATGACATTATTTGTTTTAAATTCAACATTACTTAGATCCCCAACCCACTGTGGTGCAAAGTGAAGAAGTTGTGTTCTTGCCATTTCCATTAAAAGTTTTAGGGTTTTGAAAAGATTTTTTTTACAAGAACAATCAGGGTGTTTTGAGTCTCTTAAGTGTTGTAATGAAAAACCTTTTGTAAATTTGTTACAGAGAAGATTTTTGTTAAAACAGGTTGATGATTTTGAAGAACACACAAATTTTCTGGGTTTGAGAAAGGATTTTGACAGAGTTTAGTTTCAGGAAATTATTTGTGTGTGTTTATGAGGTTTAGAAGGGGGTATTTATAGAGTGGTGAGAGGGGTAAATCTTGTATAAATGAGGATTTCTAAAGTCATTTTATGAAAACGTTTTGAATCTCCTCATTTAATGCCACCACTCCACTACCCGCAGTAATTTCCCAGTTTTCAAGGGAACATTTGCAGTGCACAGTAAAAGTGTATTCTGCAGTAATAAAATATCCACAAGATATTTCATGTGAGAGGAGGCATTTAATGCCAAGTGGGATGAGGTAAGATGTTGAAAGACCCTTGACTTTGATGACAGTAAGATAAAGAGACATATATTCCTATATTAAATTGGTGTGTTTACCAACCTAGGACAGTTAAGTAACTGATACTTGGTGCATTTAGTTACTCATTCAATGCTCAATATCTAAAGTCAGGGTCCCTGAATGAGTCTTACTCATTCAGTGAGAGGGTTATTAAGGGGTTTTGTTCAGGGAGGATGAACCATTTCAGAGAAAACTTACTGAGATTTGGCTTGGTTTTCGTGTGCGACTTTCAATGTCTAGCATTCCCAATTGACTTTCGGTCTCACGAAGGTAGGTTCATCTAAGCTTTTGTGAAGATATCGGCAAGTTGATATTCGGTAGGGATGAAATGAAGCTCTATGTCTCCTTTCATTATGTGGTCCCCGATAAAATGATATCGATATCAATGTGTTTGGTTCTTTGGTGAAGGACGGGGTTGTTGGAGATTGCAATAGCACTTGTGTTATCACGGAAGATGGGTACCATTTTGTAATGGATGTCATAGTCATTGAGTTGACTTTTCATCCATAAGACATTGGCTGACACCTGCTGTGACCACATACTCGACTTCGGTGAAGACATAGCCACCGATTGTTGCTTTTAGCACTCCAACAAACCGTTTTCCACCAAGAAATTGACAGGACCACGAGGTACTTTTTACGTCCATGTTGCGACCAGCATAATCAGTCGAATATCCTTTGAGATCAAACCACGAGCACTTTGGATAGTAGAGTCCAAGGCTTGGAGTTCCTTTAGGTATCCGAGTATTCTTTTGGGCTGCGGTGAGATGTGATTCTTTGAGATTGGGCGATATCTTGCTATTAGGCAGAGCGAGAATTGTATGTCCAGTGCAGGCGATTAGATACATCGGTGAGCCAACAATCCCACGAAGTGGGTTTGATTGGTGATTTGCCGGTGAGATCGGGTCCAAGGTTGTTAGGAGGGAGCATTGGTGTCTTCAACGAAGCACGTCGGATATCTCATATTTCTTCAAGAGATTTACGGTATATTTCTCTTGGTGATGGATATTCCTTTATCGGTTTGCACGATTTGTAGTCCAAAGAAGTATGTGAGTTCACCCATAATGCTCATTTAAAACTTCTTTGTCATCGGTTTTCAAGCTGTTTGCAAAAAGTGTAGTTTGTTGAGCCAAAGATGATGTCATCAACATATACTTGGACCAATATCACATCTTGCTTTGTCCTGTAGATAAACAATGTGTTGTCTATCTTTCCTCGACAAACTTGTTTTGAATTAGGAAGGTGAGAGGGTTTCATACCATGCCTTGGGAGCTTGTTTAAGTCCATAAAGGGCTTTGTCAAGCTTCTGAGACATAGTCGAGAATTCACTACTCTCAAAGCCAGGAGGTTGCTGAACATACACATCTTCCTTGAGTTCACCATTCAGGAATGCACTTTTTACATCCATTTGGTAGACTTTGAAGTTCATGTAGGTAGCAAATGCAAGAAAGATCCTGATGGCTTCCATTCTTGCAACAGGAGCAAATGTCTCATCATAATCAATGCCTTCTTTTTGACTGTAACCTTGGGCTACAAGTCTGGCTTTGTTTTTAATGACATTGCCGTTTTCATCAGTTTTGTTTTTGAAAACCCACTTCATTCTTATGACAACGACATCCTGAGGACATTTGATCAAGGTCATGACCTTGTTTTTATCAAACTGTTGAAGTTCTTCTTGCATGGCCTGAACCCAGCTTGGGTGTTTTAGAGCCTCGGTGACACTTTTGGGTTCTATTTCGATAGGTAATCGACATATAGACATTCATTGGTGAGCTGCGAGTTAACTTAGCGACCATGCTTCTAGTGAGCATGCCCTCAGTGGGTTCACCAATGATGTTTACAAGCTCAATGTCCTGAGATTTTGTCCACTTACTTTGTGGTCTAGGATCTGAGCTTGAAGAGGTCACTGGAGACTCAGGAGTGAGTTCAGGTGCAGGAGCCACATAATCATTAAGATCATCTGTTGAGATGTCTTGTTCAGGTTGAGGTTCTTGAATAACAGGTTCCTGAACATTTGGTTCAATATTACCTATCCCAGCAGGGACTGATTGATTATCAATGAATTCACTGATGGTTGGTTGGGGAAGGTTGTGAGGTAAGACATAATATGAGATGTCAACATCAGCTTGGTATGAGGAATTGATTTTAGTGTTATACTCATCAGGAGGATATCTTGATGAGTTATCAATTCCTATTTCCTCCCGAGGTGTTGGTGAACACGATGCTTTTCGAACTCTCATCAAAGGTGACATGAAAGGTTTCTTCAACTTGTTGTCTCCTTGTGTTAAATACCACAAGGCTTTGGAGATCGGTGAGTAACCTAGAAAGTATCCATCATCGACTTTAGCATCAAACTTGCCTAGATGATCCTTGTGGTTATGAATAAACACAGGACATCCAAACACATGAAAGTGGCGATATCGAAGTCTACCTTTTAATATCTCATATGGGGTTTGTTATGTCTTTTGACAATGATTGACATGTTTTGGGTGTAACATTTGTTTTATTTGCTTGATCCGAAATGTTTAGAGAGTCTTGAGCCATTTAACATAGTTCTAGCGACCTCAATGAGAGTTCTGTTTTTCTTTCGGCTACCCCATTTTGTTCGGGGGTGTAAGGAGATGAAAAGTTTTGGGAGATTCCTTTTCATCACGAAATTCTCAAGCTCTTCATTTTTGAACTCGGTACAATTGTCGATTCGATTTGTTTAATGATAATGTCATTACGGTTTTCAATGTTCACGATGAATGACATTATTGTATCATTACTGACTCTTTTGGAAAGAAAGTATGCCCAAGTGTATCTTGAAAACTCATCAACAATGACAAGTGTATGCTTCTCATCTTGGATTGATCTTGGGTGATGGTCTAAAGAGATCCATATCACGAGGAGGTGAAGGCGACTTTGATGGAGAAATTGTGTTGGTTTTGAATGATGCTCTTTGGTGTTTGCCTTTTCACAGTGAGCATGATTTATCTTTGCAAAAACCGGTGATGGTAAGCCAAGGACCTTGTTTTGTTTTGCCAAGTTGTTGATGTTTTGAAATTTAAGTGTGAGAGTCTCTTATGCCACGACCGGTTGCGGTTTGATGGCTTTGGCAAAGAGACAAGTTCCATCTTGAGAGAGTGTTGACATGTCTAAGACATAAACATCATCTCTTCTAGGAGCTATCAAAACAACTTCTTTGTTGGCATTAAAATGGTGCCTTGTTTGTCATTGAATTGCACAATGTACTTAGCATCACATAGTTGGTGACAACGATGAGATTGTATTTTAGAGCATTGACATAAGCTATTCTAGAAAACTATTCCATTACAGTATATTGAATCATAACCTTCAGTGGGACATGATGAGTTATCACCAAATACTACCTTGGGTCCTGGTTCCTTTACATATTTGTGCAGATACTCCTTAACACCAGTCATGCTTCTTGAGCATCCACTATCTAGATGCCAAATAGGCTCCATGGCGTGTCTCTGCACAAATAGTAAACTGGATTAGTTTCTCTTGCTGACCCACATACTAGTGGGTTTGGGTCTAAAGGTCTGTTTGAATTTGGCAATCGACTCATGGTCAGTGGTTGAGTGCATTGTGCTACCACAGGTTTTGCATTTGGAAACAGATGATGACTCAGTGATTACGGGTTGTTTGGAACTTCTCCTTGCTTGGATGACATTGTCATCTTGGGAAGTCTCATGAGTGGATTTCGCAAATATCACGGCATGTGTTCATGAGAAAATCATCGGGATGATGATCATTAAAGCCATAGTGTGGACAAGGAGGAAGGGTTTTGCTCTATACTTTTGAGCGATTTGGAGGTTGAAGCATCCGATGACCAATTTTGGTATAGTTTGCTTTCTTGGTGAACTTACATATTGTAAGTGATCGAAGTTCGTGATCATCCTTTTGCGAGATAATGCGAAAAGGATTCTATAATGATTGTCGATGGTATGGTGGTATAGTGGCATAAATCACACTTACGATTGGGTTTGGTGGTGTATTTTGACTTTGAGGAACTAGAGGAGGCGACTTTGTTTCCTTGATTGATTCAGGACTTTTGATGGATTCCATCTTATCGTTAGCTTCCTCACAAGTTCGATCGATTCTTGAATTTGGTCGACTTCGGTGGGGGCCGAGGATGTGGAAGTCTCGGTGGGGTAGACTCTTGTTGGATTGGTTTTGTTGGTCTTTTCGGGATGGTTCTACCAAGTCGGACCTTTCTTTTGGTGAGTGAGGATTGAATTGTAATGGAGTAAGCTCAAAGCTAGGAGCGGCACCATGAAGAGGTTTCGGAGAGGAAGTGGTGCTTGAGATTACGCCCGAGACTCGGAGATGTGTTCGGTACTATTGGGCACATCAGGGAGTCAACATGCTCTTGAGCTTGGCTTTCGAGCTCTAGTATCCATCCGAATCAAAATTTGGAAGCTTACTCTCGGGATTAACCCTTTCAATCCAATCTTTGGGCTTGGGAATAGTCAACACATTGGTAATCATGCCACCAGACACAAATGGTTTGGGAGACTGGTCTTTGTTGTGAGAGTCAGGGAGATGATCTTCACCTATGACTCTCTTTTTGCTACTGGGGGCTCCCACAACATCAAAGACCCTTGGATTCTTAGTAGTCCAACTAGCAATGATATCCTTTTCTTTCTTAAGTTTATCTTGAAGTGCCTGATTTCTTTTAACTAATTCAGTGTTTTGAATTTGCAAAGTGATAGCCTCAAGCTTATTTTGTTTTAAAATAAGCAGTTCATCCCTACACTTGTTCAGTTCAAAACTTAGCTTGTTATATTTTGAAAAAAGATTTAATCGTTGCTCTTCTACAAACTTAAGGTCAACATTGATATAGTTCATATAAGGCGCCAATCAGTCGTCATCCATAGAAAGTAAAATATTTACCTTCTTCATTGTGATGTTGACCCACTCTTTATTCTGGCATGATTCTTCCCAACGACTAGCTTGTCCTCTTCGAGAGGGCCATCGGTCTGTGACATGCACCATTTCATCATCGAGATGAGGCGGCTCTTCATCCGAGTCGAAGGTTTCAAACAACAAGGCCTTTGTTTTACCTGCAGCATTTAACATTGTTTGTTGTTTCGAGGGGTGGCCTCAAGCAATGCAAGCTTAGCTTTGACTTTCTGTACTTAGCTTCAAAATCTGAGTTTTGTTTTGGTCATATTTGTTTTGAAAATTTTGATGAGACTGATAGATTTTTGGTTGAAATTTGCTAAAGCCTGAGGAGTGATTTAACCCAGATGGTTTGTAAGAGGGTTCAGAGATTGTTTTTGAAAAGCAGTCTTTTGCAAAATGACCTCTTTTGTGATACTTAAAGCATTCAGTATCCTCATTTGCTTTAGCATTTGAAAAACATTTGTTTCTTTTTATAAACCTTCAAGAGTTAGCAAGGAGTGCCCTTTCTTGAAATTCAATGTTCAGGTCATTTAGGTACTCCTCACTTGATCTCTCATCAGGCTCATCATTTGAATTTTCCTGAAAATCTTGAACTACACTTTAGAATAAAAAGCAGTTGATATTGGTGTTGAAGTGGTGGTCAGGGACTTCTTGACTTTCTGAGACTTCTTTAAGTCAGGGTATCGTCAGTTGATGAGGTTTTCCTCATAGACAAATTTCCCATAAATTTCGGGAAGTTCAAGATTACGGATATGATTAGCATTCCTAAGTCCCCGAGAGAAATTCAACCACTTCTCGTGGAGACTATTGACAAAACCAACATTGATTTCATGTTTGGACAACTTAACACCATCATTTGATAGTTCATTTAACAAAGTTTTGTATCGGTGTAAGTTTGAGACGAGTTTCGAGTCCTTAGCCACGAAGGTGTTATACTCAAGTTTCGGTCCATTATCCTGTTTTCCTTGGTATCGGATGGGCCTTCATGACTATGGACCAGGTCATCCAGGTTTGTTTAGTTGTACTACGACTTATAAGCGACTCCATAATATCATCAGGAAGACATGATATGATGATACTTTTGAGTCTTTGGTCCTGGTTGACCATTCTCCTCTCATCCTAAGTCCACTGAGCTTCGGGTTTAGGTAAACCTTTAGTAGTCTTTGGGATAAATGGACCTTCATTTATACACTTGATATAGTAAGGTTCCATCCCAATCAAATAGCAAAGCATACGCTTTTTCCATTTGTTAAATTTACCAACTTCAAGTCTAGGGGCAACAGCTGAATAAGATCCACACTTTTTGTCGACTAGTTGGGGTACATCAATTTCAGCCATAAGGATCCTAATTTAAAAACGTTTTAGAGCGGCTTAAAAAAGTTTTATAATCAGCCTTGCTCTGACACCACTTGTTGTTCCCTATTCACTATCGTATAAAACAATTAAGTATTAAAAACAGATAATAATGAATCAATGACTGAAGTAAGATGTAAGCAAAACACACTGATAAATTTTCAACATAATATTATTTATTAGAAATCAATAAAAAAGAATACATTACCCAAGTACTTGCGGAATAGTACTTGGGATTGAAATGACAAAGGGTTGGTACTCTCACTAAGCTCGGGCTAAGTCCGAGCACAACTACTATGGAACCACCGAGCTATCTCGGGGGGTGAGTTGTATTTGGAGGAGTGAAAGATGGCTTGTGTGTGTGTGTTTTAGAATTCACAAGCTTAAATCTTTCACTTCATCTCTTATGCTATTTATACAAGTATGAGTATTAACTTTATCCTAAGTGACAACCGACATTTCTGAGAAGACAAAATATTGATGTATTTTGTCTCTATTTAAAACTATTTTAAGTAAGAGACAAGGTTGCTTTCCATAAGTCGGTGATGACACCGAGCACGATCGTTTCCCATTCGGGAAAGTTGACTTTGGTTGATAAGGACTTCGTCTTATCGATTCAAACTTGTCTCGCCTTATCCGCTCCATCTTGATCTTCATTGCCTTGATCTTCTACTTGATTTGTCTTGATGAAAGTAGTTGGTGAGGAGTTTAGGAATTCGGTGAGTTATTGTCATCACTCACTGAATCCACCTCTTCTTCTTGACTCGGTCTTCACCCTTAAGTTCCGCCTGCGAGTGTAGAGACTTCTTCTTCGCCTCTTCTTGAGTATCTCGAAGATGGCTCACCGAGAGACTATGCACTCGGTGACTGTTAGTATTTAACGGTCTAAACACTTGGGGTATTTTATATTCAAATCCTAGATTTAAGGGGTTTGAGTATTCACTGAACCCAACATCAAGCATACCTATAAAACATATAACTCAAGCATTTGGTCCCCAATATCTCATGGGTTCGTTTGGGTTAAACATACTGATTACTTGGTTCATGTATAGAAATGATGGATATGGATTCCATGGCATGTAATTAGGAGTTTGATATGGTCTAGGGAAGTTTTGATTCCAACCGCTATGCTAATAGTTGGGTTGCGTGTTGTAGTTGCTTTTGGGAATAGGTGTTTTAGGCCTTTGTTGTGGCTTTAGATCTAAATTCATTTTTAGTAAGTCCTACTCCTATTGTAACAACAGGTTTTTGTCTAATAACATCTTTAGATTTTTTGGTAACTTTGACAAATTCACTATGGGCCGATTCATAAACTTTTTGTCCCACTGCAGTACCCACGGAACCCTTTGGTTCAATGGACGAAACCATAATTTTGGTTCCGTCTGGTCCGTGGTTTTATGTTTTGGTTGGGACAGTTTGTTTTTCTTTTCCGCCCGTTTTAGTTTGAATGCTTGGAACTACTACTTCATTAAAGCCTAATCCATTTCTATTCCCTGGTACTTTTTGAATTCTTACTATTTCATCAACACAAGAAATGTTTTTGTCAAATCTCTTAAATTTAGAGTTATGTTTGATAAGAGCTTTATGTGTGATTTTTAGCTTTTTTATTTCGAGACCAAGCTCTTGACATGATTTATAACCATCGTCATTCGCCTTTCTCTTTTCTAAGCATTTTGCCTTTTCTTTTAACTCATAAACTTCATTTTCTAAAAATTCCTTTTTAGTTTTTAAAAACTTGTTTTTAGTTATAATTTTTAAGCTAAGTTCACATAACTGATTATATTGTTTTTGCAAAGTGTCATCATTAATAGAGGAGTAAGATGAGTCGGAATGTACCTCGTTTGATTCATGTGCCATGAGAGCGATCTCCTCCTTACTTGGTTCTTCGTCGTCATCACCACTTTCACTCCAAGCACCACTTGCAAAGGCTCGTTGAGTTTTGCTTTTAGGTGGCTTGGGACAGTCTTCTATTAGATGACTTGTATCTCCACATCTAAAGCACTTCCTTTCATCTTTTCCTTTCTTGTCATCACGGTCTCTCCGGAATGACTTCTTGTTATCTCGGGATTGCCTTACAAACTTTCCTCTTCTTCTAAAAAACATTTTGAAATCTCTTACGGCCATGGCATACTCCTCATCTTCACTATCCGAGCAAGATTCTTCATCCTCACTTGATTCCATTATTGCTTTTAAAGCAACGGATTTGAATTTTTCTCTTTTGCATTTGATGATTTTCGTATCTTTCTCCATAACCATTTCATGGACTTTGAGATTTTCAATTAGCTCGTCAAGAACATTATTGAGAGATCATTTGATTCTTCAATAGCCGTTACTTTTGCTCTCAATTTTGGATGGAGTGCTCTAAGAAATTTCATGACAAAGTTATTGCTACGAAAAGATTCATCAAGTGCTTTAAGAGAATTAATAATAATATTAAAACGAGCAAATCCACAATCAATGATTTCATCTTCAGGAATAACAAATTGTTCATATTGTTGAATAAGAAGATCAATTTTGTTATCATTGACTTGTGAATTCCCTTGATGTGTGATTATTAAAGATTCCGAAATATCTTTAGCGGTCTCACACATAAAATTTCCTTCATATTCCTTTTTAGGCAAAGCATTATAGAGCATCATTTTAGCTTCATTGTTTTTACCTATTAATTTTTTTTGTTCATCATTTGAAATATCTTTTGTTGTAGGATTATAATCACCTTTGATGATAACATACCAAAGATCTATATCTTTTGATTTCACATATGTTTCAAAGCAGTTTTTCCAATAGATAAATCCATTGGGTTCAAAAAGTGGTGGTCTTTGCATAGATTGCCCTTCTTTAAAGTTTTCAGAATTCATGGATCGTTTCAAGTTTATAAAATACAATATATTTTAGAAAACCTTGAGCAACGAAGCTCTGGTACTAATTGTGGAAAACTAGAAGGGGTCGGTTGAATAGTTTTACCGTTAAAATTTTAATTGTTTTGAAAACTTATTGTGAGACAATCAATATAGATATTAAAGGATAAATGATATGCAAGCAAAAAATGAATAATATGCAAGTAATAAATAATATGAAAGTAAGGAAAGAAACAATCAAACCACGACAAGTTTGTTTATAGTGCTTCGGTCTACAAGGACTCTTTTTCCTTGCCTTAGTCCACTCCCGGAGTCTCCAACTCGACAATTATCTTCACTAATTAACAAGCTCCTCTAACCGGCGTAGAAAACCTTTACACGTAGCTTACACAATATTTCCCTCACAAAGCTAGATGTCGAGTTCTTTTACAAGGGTACAACCACTCTCAACACACTATGTATTTTAAGGACTAAAATACTAACTGATCACACTCAGAGATTTAAGATGGTTTGGTACAATAATGATGTATGAACAATAACAATTCACATAACAACAAAACAAATAAGACTTCCACTTTTCGTTGAAGCTTGAAAATGCCTTGATCTTCTTTGCTACAAAAGATGATCACTAAAATGAAATGAAATTGAGTTAGATGTAATAGAATGAGAGAATGTATGTGTTTTGTGCTTATAAGGGATGAGAAAACAACTTGGGTTGGATTGCTATTTATAGGCCAAGTGATCAGAAGACCACAGACTGGACGGAACCAAAAAAGGGGTCCGCCCTTTTTAAATTTTGGTTCCGCCAGTCTGACAGGAAGATCACAAAAAATCTTTCAAGGATCTTACCAAATCTATCCAAGATTATGCAAGATATTTTGAGTGAATATCTAAACAAAATATTTCAAGAAATCTTCTAAGGATTTCTAAGGTGATGCAAGACATGATGTAATATGTAGTTTTCCATTTTTAGAATTTACACGTTATATACGTAAATACTTAAAGTAACTAAAAATGATTGATCTAAAATGTTGAGACACATTTTAATTTAGGAGCTAATAATGTAGATTGTTATGTAGTTTAATTAAAAATGATAAAAAAAAAACTAATGCTTAAATTGAAAACTATTTAAGAAAACCTTGTAATAATATCCAACAATCTTGACAAGCTTTATACTTTTCAAAAATGAAATTTACTCTTTGTCGATAACAAAACAAGGTAAAGATCGTAGAATATAAATAACGTTTTTGGAAGATATTTGTATCAACACCGTGTAAATGAAAATCCTGATATGCGTGAAATACGAAAAATACGTTTTTGGAAAATTTTTGCGAGCGTAATAATAAGATAACATTATTACTTTAAAAATAGATTATAAAAATTGCACCGTTACTAAATTGCTGTTGGTACGCGTGCGGTGCCGTGTTTCTGAAATAACGAGATAACATTTCGTTTTAGAATTCTAACGTCAGTAACCGTCAGAAAATAACTAGTTTACATTTTCTGATAAAAATATTATTAAAATGATAATCTGAAAATTTATGGGTTGTTAAAGAAAAGTCAATGTTGATCACCTGGTGGCCGATAAAATGGCTATCGAATACCACCATTTCATTGGAGGCTCTCGCCACCATGTCTTATTCTTTGAATAAGACCGGGAATGTCAACCCAATCCTCGTGAGAGCAGTTTTCAACTTGAGTTCATCAATTGAAAACTTCCCTCCGATGAGAACCTTTTCATACGCCAAAAGCATTGACCTTTCTATGGTTAACACCGAGGTTACACCGGTTCTCTACTTTGAACCGATAACCACTGTGTTACCCATCAAAATGGCATGGCTCTTTAATGAGCTATATTCACGTGACAACCTTTTGGTTGCAATTGAATATATATATTGAATGAGATATTAAGCAAAGAAAAAGGCTGTCCGGTTTCGTTCCCAAACACCATACCCGATTTTATGGCAGGATGATCTACATGCTTAATAAGGAAAACATGGCAGCTTGCTACCCTGTTGATCCTTAAATTTGCCAAGAAGAAGAAAAGTGAAGCATAGTTAGTTAGTGATTTGCTACATTTGAGTGTACAAACTTTTGATTGCTATCATAATGGAATTAGAGTTCACTTTGTATGTTGTTAAACTAATTTTGATGTATTAGACATGGAATTGAAGTTTAATGAATGAACCTCAGGGCGTTTAGGATTTTATATACTTATTGTGTTTCGATAAAGCAAATAAGCTATTTTGAGTGATTGGATTAAGCAAATTGTGTATGAAAGGGCGAACTAAACAGTTTTGAATATGCAATTAGAAAGCAGTCTTAGACAAACTCTTTGGTTATGGATGTTCAACTCTTAAATCCATAAATAAGCACAATTTCTAAACACACAAACGCCTGCTTTATTTCGTTTTTGTTATGATAAGAAGCAAATCCAAACTAAGAGACGCATGTATTACGTATTTGTAACAGATGTTTATTAGCTAACACTACAATAATTCGTAAAGTTAATTTTATTTATTTCATGTATTTTCGCACATCTCATCTTTATATAAATGTTATGTAATTTAATTATTTTTCGAAAAAATATTCAACTTTCTTTCTATGATTTCTTGATTTAGGTAGTGGATGTTTAAAAAATATCCTTATTCTGATATCCGAAATTTGTTCATAATTTATTAAAATTTTTGTTTTTATGAAATATCAATTAGTACTCAGATAAAAGTTTTCCAAAAATTATAGATAGTTAAAGATTCAGATATATAAAACTGTTATCCAAAATTTTAGATAAACTTAGCTAAAATAATGGGTATAGCATAAAATCATCATCTCAAATTTGGATTTCTAAATTTGTGATATAACTAGTTATTGACAAGTCTTTTAAATTATGTATATTAACAACAAAAAAATATTTTCGAAGATGTTTCATTTAATATTTTCGCTTTAGGCCTAAAAAAACCGTAAGACGACATTGATACCATAATAATCGTATTTATCTTTGACAAATCTCTATCTTTTAGATAAATTCATGTGACAAATATTTACAAAAGTGAATTGTAAAAAGATGACCTTTTAATAAAAAACCGAACAACAAAAACCAAAAACCAAAAAAGCCAAACCACTTTTGGTTCGCCTCATGCTCAACCCCTACAAGTACAAAGACAAAAAAGAGTAAGGAAATCCGGGCAGTTTAAAAACACCCCCTTAGACATTAAAATCTGAAAACTTCATCCCCTGTAGTGTAACTCCTAACCACGTCTCGTCTAACAACAAACTCATTCAAACAACTGAATCACCCAAATAAAAATTTTCCAAAAAATGTGGAAACAAGCACAATCACTATTCTCTCAACAAGAAGAACAATCAGACGATGATGAATTACAAGATAATCTATTAGATGAAACTGACAATCTCTGTAATTTATCTCCCACACAGGTAAAACATTTAATCAATCAATCAATTACCCCTGATTTTAATATTTTATAAAACATTTTACTGATTAATGATTCAGAGATTATATGGATTTGCTGCTTGTTCCTTAGCTGGACTCGTTTGTATGTTTCTGGTACTCATTTTTCTATTTTCTATTGAATTTTTAAATTTTCTTCTTGTTATGATTTGATTGTTTTCTTCGGGTTTGCTGTTGTTATGATAAACAAGTTACAAAATAATGCGGGCGTATGAAACATAAGCCTAAATCACATATAAGCCTACAAATAACCTTAAACAAACACCCCCTTAGATTAACTTATTTTTATGGGCTTGTCGGGTTATTTAGGTTTGGAGAAGTGGATCAGTTCACTTTTATGAACTTAGTGACTTGAGTTATAGACTTAAAAAAGTCATGAGCTCATTAAAGGAAAAAGAATATAAGGTTATTTGACTTTTCTAAAATCTCAATACGCTGATAAGCCGATAAAATAAGCTAATCCAAACACCCCATAAGTTTGTTTTTTATAATGGAAACTATATGTTTTCGAGATTGTGAATTATTGGTTGTATCTGATATGATCTTTAGAAATAGGAAGTTATATGATTCAGAACATTAATTTGAAGCATGGTGTAATGTAATGGACGTTTATTTGCAGATACTAATAGGTGTAATACAGGACGTAACTGATTTTATCAGAAGTTAACAGCCACTTTTGGTTTAATGAATTATGTGGTGATCATCTGATTATACCCACATGTGTGATGCACGTGACTATTGTGTCTTGTATCAGTACCTGATTACGACATTTGGGACTTTAGGATTGTTTATTAAAACTGTGTATTTGCTTATTGTATTTGGATATGGTCATACGGGCAAAGCAGTTTAACAAGTTTTGAGGGTGTTCGTGATTTCTTTTCCAAGTTATCTATGGGAATGAATTAAGTCACTTTAAATGACCAACTTGAAAATAACTTGCCTCGAAAAGCAATAAGTTGATAAGCAGTTTTATTAACCTCACGAACGCGTACATAAAACACATAAATGCAACACACGCAAATATAAAGAACTGAATTATACATGATATGGGCAAAACGGAAAGACCTATATTCATGGCCACACTAGCGATCAAATTATTTGTAACTACATTTGTGGGGGCCACTGAGGCTCTAGGGGACCTCGGACTCCCGCTCCTTAGTGGTGTTTTAACTGCTTGGTGACAATTAGCATGCACAACTTATCGGTAATTACTATGTTATTTTGGGGATTTCCTTTGCAGGGATCTCCTCTTAAACAAGAATAAACATTTGCCTCATATGTCTTTATTATAGAATACGAATTAAGAAACTACGGCTATATAATTCCTTGAACCCAAACTATTTATTGTTTACTAATGACAGCTAGTATACAATTGCACAGTAGTGTCATTACTTCACTTTTAAGTTTTAACGTCATCTATCTGAGATTTTTAATTGTTATTTTGCAGTCAATGATCGTTTTTGCCATACCGATTAAGTTTGCTGTATTGTTTACCTTTGGCAACATATTGGCTGTTGGAAGGTGAGCATTTAAGTTATCTTTCGTAGCTCCATTTCCAGTTCCTTGGGCTGGAATTGGAGTTAAGCAAAACAGGTGTATATTTTTTACTCAAAATTGCTTTATATTCACTCCAAAGTCCAAACCTCAATTTTTTTGCAAAATGGTGTTTATGTGCTGAACTAGGATTTTAGGATCACATCAAGGAACAAAATAATAAAAGCTGGGTATATGTTTTGATACACATGGAGCTTAACAAGCGTTATAAAAGCTGGGCACATGTTTAAATTATCCTTTGAGAATGACTATAGATTTTGTTTGCGAAAATAAATGGCATCAAGGATTTGAACTCATAAACAATGAAAATGGCAAATATGTAACTCATTTAAAAACTTCACCAAAAAAGGAAATGTGGACATCTGACATCTGTCTTATTTTAGTTTTTCTTATTCTTCAAGCTTTTTCATTTTCCTTGTTTCGCAGCACAGCTTTCCTTATGGGAGCTACACGACAACTACAAATGATGTTTGATCCGGTCCGTATTTATGCGACATCTATTTACATTGGGTCCGTTGTTATAGCCCTAATTTGTGGCATGTTGGTAAGAAACTGAACTTGACCCAATAACCTCTCTTATATACTGCAACAAGAACGTCTTCAACGATAGTTGACCAGATATTTTGACTTCTGATCCATCCTAATTTTTTTGGTACCGTATGCAGATTCACAGCAAGTTGTTAACCATCTTTGCCATACTATGTGAGATTTGCGCACTTATCTGGTGAGTTTGTCACCTTCCATGAAAATTCTTTACTTGAATGCCATACATGTGGACGCAGTGGTTTCTTAGAATGAAAACATAACTGGTGTTGGAACCTATTTCAGGTACAGTTTAAGCTACATACCTTTTGCTCGCGCAGTTGTCTCAAGAGTGACGATCAGTCTCTTTGATACTGAGATTTGCTAATTTTTGGCACATGGTCTGAAAAAGGTTTTTTGTTCACATGGATTCTGGAATACTGAGTGAGTCGTGATTTTCATCTTTAATTACCTTTCTTAAATTTTGGTTTTGTTAGCCACGATGTTAGTGTTTGAATGTGTGTCATCATTGTTGACGCTTGTCATTCAAGTTCTTGTATTCTTTGAACAATTTTTTGTGTTTAATTCATTAGTATTGTAATATTATCCTTGCTACACCTTCGCATACAAGTTAGGAGAGACTTAAAAATTCGAACATTAAAAGTTTTCAATGGTATAGCTGTGGCAAGTAGGGATGGTAAAAATATCCGCACCCGATGGGGACCCGATCCCCAAACCCGATTTGACTAGGGAATCCCCGAGTTGACCGGGGATGGGGACGGGGAATCCCTAAAATATAAAACCGGGGATGGGGCGGGTATGGGGATAACATAAATCCCCGATCCCGATCTTTCTAGTGTATAAGTATTTAGAATTTATATGTTTATGAGTATTGACATGTATATTTTTATGCATATGTGATATTTATAGAATCAAGCACCTTTAGAATTAGAAGTATAAGCACCAATTACATATTACTTAACTATTTTGTTCGAATACACACATATGATACATTTTTTATATTATATGTGATGTTACAATGCTTAATGTGTTTAAAGTTGAATTGAAATTGTAATTAATCCAACTATGTGCGATGTAGGTACATTTGTTGAGACACTTTATGAGTCAAAATTATTTATATTTTCGACGAGTTTGTGGAATTTTTATGTTATTTCATAAGGGTGGAAAATCCCCGAATCCCCGCGGGGATCCCTGATCCCCATTGGGGACGGGGATGGGGATGTAAAGCAATTTCCCGGTGGGGATGGGGACGGGGATTGGGATGGAGAGTGAAAACGGGAATGGGGATGGGAAATATAATCCTCGACATTCCCCGCCCCGTTGCCATCACTAGTGGCAAGACACGGTTTAGGTAATAGATTAAAATGGTTTTTTTCTTTTCTTTTCTTTCGTACATGTCAAAACTGGCCGGATTGAATTCACCCGTATACTTGGCCACTGTTTTGCATTTTACAAATGATGGGTTCCTTAGTTATAAATGCAAAAAGCAAGTTGCACAAGCCATCTCGCCGCCTCAACATAGACCTAAACTCCATTTTCTTGCGAAGGTGAGCAATTGCTCGTCCTTCAAATTCTGGAGTTCTGGACAGGTACGACAAATCTTAAATCGATTTTCCCAAGACTATCCACTAGAAAACATCCAAGAGTGCAATATTAGTGACTGGTGCATTTTGATTAATGGGTCATTAAATCATGTTTGGGCCTAAACATGATCCATCAGAGCTGGTCCAGACATGAATCAATACCATCACTTCTTGTGCCCCGACCCTGATTTAGACTTGCTCATTAGACAACAAATTTTGTCACTTCTATTTGGTGTCGAATTGAATGCTCCATATTCGGTTCTCGACAGGTTCGGTTAGTTGGAACAAACACATCTATGTCAAGGTCAATATCCATGTAACCTTGATGGCCGTGGTGTGGACCTCCATTCGACTAGTATCTTGTCTATGACAACGACTTAAAAACCGTTCGAGACAAAGGAATAAAAAAGACTTTCTCTATGGCCTCCTCGTTTTGAGTAACACTTTTTTGATTCTATAGTTGCATGCTGTTTATGGAACATGGTCAAAACCAGGTGGGGTATTGCCAAGTACCCAAAGGTTTTACACAACATCCTTTCTTGGAGTGATTCGACACGCCGAGTACCCAAAAATTTGACACAACATTTTCTTCACGTGATTTGACAAGCTTAGACAACTCAGCCAAGGTTTGCTTACGTTATAATTCAAATAACCACTTGGATCATCTCGAGATATCTGAATGGAGTACGTTTTAACATGAAACAACCTCGAAAAGACACTTGTATAAGAGACTAAAATTTTAACACCTTGTTGGATACCTATAGGAGTATTTGTTAAATGGTATTCACCTTGATTGGATCAATGATCATGAATGGGCTTGTATAAATACATTGTAATACTTCTTCTTTTTTTCATTGGCTTCTTGCTAGTTAATAAAATTGTCGATTTAGTATTAAAAACAAAATAGGAAGTATCTTTTCTTCTGGCGCGTTGCCTTTTTACGCTAGTTTTATTGATTTGATACACTAGACGAATACCCGTATAAAGCGACGGTGTTTTTCAGCAAATAATTATACATGCGAATTTGTTGTTTGGGTGTGATCCCTAATAAAACAATCACGAATTTAATTTGTAGTCATTGCGAGAAAAATAAAAAAAACTCTATGCGTTATAGACGAAAAATGATAAAAGTTAAAGAATCAAACAATATTTAAACTATTAATTTAGTGGTGGTGGATTTTATTATTATTATTAATAAAAAGGTATTTTGGGTATAAAATTTTATCCGGACTTTAAGTAGCATAGATAAACACGACCCCGATCAGCCGATTCGTAAGCACATGTCAAAGTTGACGCCTATGGATGTAACCCTCGACCCAATCAGACAAATATCTACATCAAGTTCTTGAAAGAGAAATTTAGGTGTGGTGGTGGTGAAACATCTTTTTTTCGTCCAGGTGTTAAAATTGAAAAGTTATAAGTGGACAAAGTTGGTAGGATGTAGACTTGATAGTCATATGGGCTTATAAAATTAACACATGTAAAGAAAATTGATCTGTAAAAGTTTATGTGTCAATCCAAAGATTGTGATTGAATGATTGTTGACAGCGTTAGATAATTACTAGATTATGTGATATTTTGTACTAAATATCATGAACAGACAACTATAAGAATATTCCAAGAACTATCCAATTTCAACCTGAGATTTACGCTCCGTTCTCGATTTTTTTTTAAGTAATGAAAAGGGAGGGGAAGGGAAATAAAAAAAAAAAAAAGGGCATTCTTGAGTTTTTTTAAGATGGAAAGGTAGGGGACGGGAAGGTGGGAGGGAGGGAAGGGATGAGCTTTTGAGTGTTATTTTATTCCGTCCAATTTTGGGTGGATTGGAAAGAGAAACGGGTCTAAAATATTACAGGCATTTGTTAAATTACAATATTATCCCCAATTTATATATTTCGTAATCTCATAAATTTTTAGTCATTTTGCAAAAGAGAAAGCAACATATCATCACTTCCTGTAGAAACATACTTTAATTACCAAGTTATGACAGCTTATATTCCATGTTTCCAACTGCTGTATACTCAAAATGTTTGATAATTTGTTGAGCCTTTATTTTGATGTCTTTCATGTAAATCCAACATAGAAGCAGTAGTTCACATGTACTAAAAGGATTTTCACTGTAGAAATGATTTTGTACAAACAGTAAGAATTACAAACGACATAAATCAAATCAGAATTTAAGGACATACCCAAGCAGGCAATCAGATATCTCCCAAAGCAATACATTGCAAAAGCTTCATAGCAATCTCGTATTATCTCAATTTCAACCCCAATCTATGGATTCAACATCGATACAAACTGCAAAAGAAAGCCTCAACTAAACTTTGATATGCCCGTCTAATCACATTCACGTGCATCATATATCCCAAACTCTCAAAGACTGTACGCATATAAACGTTTGTAGAGATTATCATTACTTGATTTTAGTTAAAATTTTGTCTGCTATCTGCTTGTGTAGAACATACATATCCAATTTGATTACTTAGTCTCATATTTTGATTTTGCATAATTGGTGACGATTGGCATGATACCCATCTCTTGCTTTCTATTATAATGAATTACACAAGCTTTAGGGCTTTTGCCTGTGTTGGTCTCTTTAATTTGATTTTGTGGAGCGTATGTGCATCGTATGTGCAGCGTAGAATAAATTATCTTCCTTTTTCAAAATTAGCACAGTGGTAAATACTAGCTTCTTGTCTTTGTGAAGTAGCATATTGGTAATACGAGGGTATATTGGTAATTTGTGTAGCTTCCTTTCCTTGCTACTTAAAAAAAAATAATAATAAAAAAAAAATAAAAAATAAAAAAAAACTCAAGAACACAAAAATAAATAACCACTTTCTTCACTATGTCATCCCCTCCTTTGCCCTTCCCATCTCATTCCCTTCTATTCTTTAAATTTTAGACTTGAGAACAAAACGTAGATTATATTGAAAAAAGATCAATATAGATCCAATATTTGTTATGAATCCAATGAATCAATTATGTTAATTTACTTTTGATAAAAAAAAAAAAAAAAAAAAAAACACTACTTTCACCCTTTTTAAAAAAATTAAATATCTCACAAACCGTTAATCGTTACGCGAATAAATCTCACCATCGCGACGAAAATTAAATTATCTTTCTATAGATTTGCACTTCTATATACTTTCGACTAATTTGTTTTTTCAAAATTTTCGCCTAAAAAATCACATATGATTCGAAAAAATCACATGCGATTTTTAAAATGAATCACATGTGATTTTTCTCGTCGGAATTTTGAAAAAAAAAATGTCGAAAGTATACAAAAGTGCATATCTATAGAGTCGCAATGGTATATTTTCGTAGCTGAAGATTTACCGTTTGCAAAAAATGTTTGTTTTAAAAACAAATTAAAAAATAGTTTTTTATTATTTTTGATAAAAAGTGGATGACTAACATTGGTTATTGATCTTAACTCTTAATATATAAACTCTTGACTAACTTTCAAAAAGGGCTAGTGGCGCAGTTTGTTGTCCGTTTAACTTCCACCTCTATGTAAATCCAAATATTTATTTTAAAAAAAGCATTACACTTAAAATAAATAAATAAAGAAAATAAAACTCGTTTGGAACGAATTCGTGTTTATTAACCGATAAGCAATTTGATTGATTGAACATGATTACATTTCATATGTTGGGATCATATAGGAAACTTCTGCCTACAGAAAACATAAACATTGATGTTTGCTATGCAATGTTTCTGTTCAATCCATCACCAACACAATATAACATACATACACATTTACGCCTGTTCTTTTGCATAGTGCTGACTGCTCATATAAACTACAGATAAATCTTCGAATAATTTTACTCTGTTAGTGTTTTTACTTCAACGTAAGTCCAGCATCAAAGCATAAACTTATGATCATTGGTGGTGGTTATTGAACTGTTCTTATATGCTAGTGGCCTAGACAAGTTTGCGACCATCCGTAGGAGTCTTCACATTGCTTCAAATCTGCACAAACTTAAAAAGGCTTTGTTCCGTCACCATTGTTTTTAACACTGATCTCCGTCATCGTTATTACCTCCACCTCCTCTTACCGCCATGTTTAGCTACAACTTGACACGAATGTGTCACATTTTAATGAGATACATGACAAGATTTCTTATGAAACTTGTTTTAACAAAGCAAAATGCATAAGATCAAAATATTAAAAATATTCTCATTTAGCACTATTAAATTCTACACTTAGTTAGATTCCTAGTTTGAGTAAAGTAAAACGTGATTTTACACCACATTTGTTAATTTTTTAAGGTGACAAGAAAGCATTAGAGAATCCAAATTGATTTTGTGGACTAGATATTTAACTCTAGTTTCCTTGAATTTTGACTAATCAGAAAATGATTAAATAGAGCCACTTAATCATTACTACCAATTTATGCACTTAATTAATTAATTAATTCTCGTGGTTGGTGGCTTATTTTAAACACACACCTACTCTCGTTCTGACCATTTGAGATTTTCTAAACCCACCTACTACCATGTTTTATAAAAAAGAATCTTAAAAAACCATATTAACTGTGAAAATTTTTCTTCTCATTTTCTTTATTAATTGTATATTTCATGTTCCACAAGGAATATAAATTATTTATTTAGGACTATTTATTTTTAAATTACGATGTGTAACTGTGTGTTCTCAAATTTGAAGGCAAAGAAAAAGAATATGAAAACAAAAAACAAAAATAAAAATAAATGAAGTGCTGTCTGGTATGTTTTTTCGGAGGAAAAAAATAAAAATAACTGTAAATTTATATTCTTGGAACTAAGAGAAAAGGAATATAATTTATTCAAATTACATACATGACCTTTAATTTTTACTTACAAATCTTTTGAAAAAGGTAAACTACTAAACCAAGGTTGTATTTACTTTCCTCCCAAGTCGCAAAAATGGTTGCTGATTTTTGTTTTTCATTTGCCCCTTCATTTTTTTTTCTTCTTTTTCTATAAAAACCTTTAGAACATATAAAACTATTTTCTTTTCAAATTGTAACTGAAGAACACATTGTAAGAAAACATTCTTTTTAGAATTACAATCTAATTGGAATTGACAAAATAAAATGTAATATACAATTCAGATTTGTATTTATCTAAGATATTATTTTCTCGATTACTCGTATAAAAACCATTGCATTCAACTTCTAGCGAAAAGATGAATCGATACCAAGTCGAAGTGTTAACTGTTGAACAAGCATGCAAAATCTTCGGACCTAAAACTAATCCCTTTTTTCAAATCGAAGATACCTTTAATTTAATATACATTAGCGAACATGCTTAAACAAGCAATTTTTCTCTTTTAATAAGAAGCTAACTCACCCTCAAAACCAAAGGTAACAACAAACGATAAAATTCGGACAAATCTCCAAGATAGAGACCTATATGAGAATAAAACAATTACAACCGATTCAATAAAACTTCAGGCTACCCCCAATAACAACCCTTAAGGACCTTTATTTTTACTGTCATATTAGTTTTTTTTTCTCATACGACTTACATATAACTTTTTAGACACAATAAGACAACTTACACTACAAAAAAAATACCTCACAAAAATAACTTTTAAATAATTAAAAAACATATAACAAAAAAAAAAAAAAAAAAAAAAGAAACACTCAACCCTCATCTACAATCGGTTGGTACCTCGACCCACATCCCCTTCAACCTCCTCCAACCCTCATCTCCACAACAATGCCAACCCACTTCAACCTCCTTCAACCCAATCGGTTGAGGCATTATTGGGGGTAGCCTCACATTGTCTTAAACAAAAACAATGTAACACCCCCAACTTCGTAATACGCAATTAATTCAAACTGGGTGTTCTACAAGACAATAAAAACGAACTCTAATGGAGTCGTTTTAAAGATTTATCATTCGATTTATATAAATATCGAGTTTACAAAATGAGGTCCCGGATGGTTCCAAGTTTACAAAATACATTAAATTGGTTTTCGAATGATAATAAAATTTATAGCCTTCTTCAGTATCCTTGCTCTTCCGTGCCAGCTTCCGACATTATGGACATGAAATACATGGTTAAAACTGTCAACACAAAGGTTGAGTGAAATTCATAGAGTTTTGAAAATCAGCTGAACACATAATGTTGGGAGAATTTTCATGTATATCCTTGCAAAACTTCTAAATTACGTCAATATCCTTCTAAAAATCAAAATTACGTCAATGTCCTTTCAAAACTTAATAATACTCATATATATCCAAATTCAAAAGTAAATATTAGATAAACAAATACATAATGTTTGTAAGTATCAATGAGTCATGAATCACGAAATTTTTGTTTATACACTCATGTTTAAAGTATGTTGAAAATCTTTGTTTTGCTTTTTAAGCGTGTGATTCTCATTGATGTAATTAGAATTGAAGGGTAAAGATATTATTGTATTAATCATTAATTTTAATACTAAGCTCATGATACGTAATTATAATTTTACAAGGATATTGATGTAATTTGCAAGTTTTGCGATATAGGTGAAATTCTCCCATAATGTTTGTGTGAGTTACGTTGTTATACATCATAATAATATTGTAAGCTCATGATGCCCATATAATATGGTAATTTGCCATTAAACCTATGGATCTTCAAATAGAGTGCGTTTGTTTAACGGACACGGTAACACAAACGGGATTTGTCATTCGATAGATCTATCCACATTATTCGCGTTCACCGCAAGTGATTAATGGCTCATGATAATAGGGACTTAAGATTGGCAATAGTGTACTTAGTGCAACTAATATATTCAAGTATAATTTGAAAGCAATGTGTTCGATTTAAAATAAAGCATGTATTTCCCCAAGGGTTTGTAAAACAATTAAGTAATAGAAAGTGGAGCTATGAACTCACCTCAAAGTAAATGATAGCAAATGTATAATGAGAATGATGGATATGAGTGGGAACTTCTACAAGCAACCTAAAATAGAAACTTAGGTTTGGAATAATGTTTAGGAAATCGATTTAAAATAAAGCATGTATTTCCCCCAAGGGTTTGTAAAACAATTAAGTAATAGAAAGTGGAGCTATGAACTCACCTCAAAGTAAATGATAGCAAATGTATAATGAGAATGATGGATATGCCGTGGGAACTTCTACGAGCAACCTAAAATAGAATGTTGCGACTTAGGTTTGGAATAATGTTTAGGAAAACATAAACCATCCTATATACGTCTCTATGTTGATCATGATGTAGTACATGGTATTTGTGTATGTCATTTATAGAAATGGTCTAGTTGTGAAAACATGTTTAGTTTATAGATATCGTACTACCGTTCGGGCCATCATAATTCGGAGGACATGCGATGGCGTCGAGGAGCTAGGACACTTTAAATCGTAAATCCACCAACTCGTCGATACATTTTACTCAAATGAAACCCTCACATGAAGCTCCCTAGTTTTGTAGTACTTAGTAGATAAAACATAGATTTTGAATGAAGATTGTTATATAAATAAGTTTATCATGTTTTTACAAGTATCTAGTTTTTACAAGTTCTCGTCTTTTTCATAAATATGATCACCTTAGTTAACGGTCTTGGGTAAACAAGCCTTAAGGCTTTAGCCATGGCCTTGCCGTGACTTTGGTCTTGACTACCATAGTCTTGAGACTTAGCTTTGGCCTTAGCCGTAGCCGTGGTCATGGCTTATGGCCATTAGGCCTCTTGGTTTGCTTTTAATTGTGACAAAAGTATAGTTATGAGACTATATTTACGGCAGTTTCTGTTTTTGAAAGATTTTGGCCTATTTATGCGTTTTCAAGGTCAGAGCTTCTTTGTTATTAAAGGAAAACGTCGTTCCGGACAACTTTCGTGTTTTAACTTTTTGATGATTCGGACCGAAGTACCATTTTAAAACGGCGAACTCAAAACAAACAAGCTATTGGCGGTTCGGCGTTTAGGTTTCGCTAACTTCTTTTGCTTATAACTTTTGACTCGTTTGTCCGTTTGGGTGATTCAAATTGCTATGTTTACCTTTTATCTTGTCTACCATATTATGTAAGTTAGAAAGTCCTTATGTTACTGTTTTTAATGGTCTCACATGTGTAGAATATGACTAGTTTACTAGTTTGTTACTTTTATGACAATATGTGAATTAAAACAAGTGATTGAGTATATGTACATCATGAATCAACATAGTAACTATATATATAGCATGAAATAGTTAAGATTATGAATAATAAAGATGAGATGATGGTGGTGATAAGTTGCTTACAACTTTTGGCTTTCAATAAGAAAGGAGTAACTTAGTAAGGATAGGACTTTGATTGATCGCGAAAGACTTCGGATTGAGCTAGCTTTCCACACCTTGGCACCCTTGCAAACTTGAAGAGTTGGTGATGAAGTACTAAATGACTTGAGTGGATTTAAACTCAATAAGATCACTTAAACTTGCTAGAGATTTGATGTAGAAGCTTGATCTTTGGAACTTCCTTGCATAAACTTGGAGTTTATAGATCAAATGATGGAAGATATGTATGATTTGTGATATGAACGACCCAAAACAGATTGTGAGGGTTCTTAGGATGCATATCACTTGCTATTTATAGGAGGGTAAGTTTGGTTAACCATATATTGGGTTAAATATTAACCATGGTTAAGTTAGGACACTTGTAATGATCTAAAGGAAGCATAGTTAGGATTTTGCCACCAAATGATGACTCCCCCAAGGTCGGCCAAGTGAAGATAAGATGACTTAGGTGGTTAGTTTTGGTATTATCTTGGTTACGGAGTGAGTTTTGGTTTCGTTAAATGCCAACCAAGCCATAAAGCGTAAAATCGGGTATCGTAAAATCTGAAACTTGTAGGAATGATGAGACTCATCATTATACTCCATCTAAAAATATAAAATGGGTGATAAGTCTCATTGGGTGCAAAATACCGCTTAAAGTCGAAATACGGGTCAAAAACGCGTGTCGCAGCTTTTCGTAAAAAACGAAATTTCGTGGAAGCGACCGTGAATTTATTTAGAGTAGACTAAAATTAGTCTAAAAGTGATATGAGATGTTAAAATGTGGTTTTCAGTCATACGCGGGATAACTTTACGTTATTCGTGAAGTTTAAAAGTTACGCGATTTAAGCAAAATGTAGAACGTACAAGCTTAATTTCTTTATGGTCAAAGGAGGAGGAAATATGTTTGAATTTTCAAAAAAATGTAAAAGTGTCAAAACATATTAGAAACACGGTCGAGAATCGTTAAGTCCGGATGTAAGTAGAATTGTTTAAAACGTAAGTTTAGTTTTGTTCTCGTGTTGGGCTTATTTGGTAATATTAAAATAATAAATCTTAAAATTCTCAAATTAATCATGAGTGATCTAAAATTTATCGATGCGAGGAAAATTGTCGAGTTGATTTTAGTTATCGCGTGATGTTTAAGCGGTGGACCGTCTAAAGCGAAACTTTAAAGCGATGTTTACTTAATAACTTTTGCGAAAATGATCTAACGATGGTCGAACTCTCGGTTATTACTAAAATAATTTATCTTACGAGAAAGTGGATTAAAATTTTACTGAGATGAAATGAATGTGAATAGTAAAAGTGAATAGTAAATTCTCAAAAATGAAAAGTAACCTAAAAATGCGGGTGGTTCTGGTCTCACCCTTAATGGAATTCAGTCCGAATTCAATGTGTGTTATCCGATGTTGAAGTGTCTAGGAAAATGTGGATGTATCGCCAAATTCTAATCTTTGTGTTCTCAAGTTTTAGTCATAGAATGTATTATGTATCATGTGGCTTAAGTTGATAACCTAAAGGGTTTTGTTAAAATCTTATTGAGTCTAATATACCTCAAGTTTGGCTTTTCCCGATTCTCAAAACGAAGCATATCTTATTGTATCGAGGCTATCAATAAAACCTTAATTTCTAACATGGAGTTTTTGGTGATAGTGTGCGGCATGGAGCCTAATTTATATTTGTATGGTTTCCTTAGTTGTTTCATGGGTGATCTCTGAACACCTTAGTCCATAAAATGGTTAACTAACACTTTCGTCTATATAGTACCTCAAAATGGAATAGTTTTGTTGTTGTTGGGGTAACTGTTGTTAATCAAAGGTGTAAGATATTGTTGATGTGAAATGGTTTGTAATGATGTTGAAAATTGTCGTTGTAGGGAAAATCTTGCTAGTGGCAAGTGGTTATCCAAACCATTTCCAAAGTTGATCATGTCTTAGGTGGTTTCGGGATGAAGGCTATAGTGTTTCTGTCTACTATTGTTTGAAAGAAACGTGATACTGTGAAGTTTTACACACTGAATTTCAATGGGGTTCCAGATAATGATGTGATATGTTGACGATTAGAAGAGTGTAGCGTACGCTTACCATTATTCTTAGGTAGAGATGTCAAGTTTGTTTTAAAATCAAAAGTGAATTTTAAAGGAATATGGCGGAATAATATCCTTGAAATCTAATCACGCTAGTACTTCTAAGAAATGACGAGAAGATTTGATGACTATCCTAAGATAGTAGTTAGGATTATCTCATGTATGAAAATTTCAAGAATGAAATTAGGTAGTATAAATAAGATGTTAAGATTTTCTTTGAGTGGTAAGACACTATCGTGTCTCTAGAACTTTTAATGAATTCTAGTGGTTTATCGAGTTTAAGTAAGAAATTAACTGAATATAACCCTTGTATAACTATTATCGGTGTTTGAAAATTTAAGTCGAACATAGTTAATCGGACTATGTTCCAATATCCCTAGGTTAAATATAGGTGATTAGGCTATATTTAGCGAGGTTCGATAAAATTTTCAAATACCTAAATTAGGTATACTTGTGATATATCCATAGCTTTTGAGAAATTGTCCACTAAGCAAGGCGATATCAAACCATCCGATTGCAAGTCATGGCCATAAAAGACTTGTAACCTATGTTTTCACATTCCATTGCATAGAAGATAGTATGGGTAGATACGTGTGGAAAGGAAATCTTGAGTAATCCTAAAATAGTCCATACTTGGCTAGCATTACGGACCTTTAAAAATGAAGGTTTCAAAGAGAATTTTGATGAATGTAGAAAGTTCTTTGAACTTGACTTTTGTAGATGATGAGTCACTTTGTCCTTTAGAAATCCCATTTCTTGTATTTCCATTAGGAAATTGATAGATGTGACGGGTTTCATGTAAAACAATATCATATAATGTTTATAAGATAATTTTAGAGACTATTGTATAACTTACAATATATGAGGAGTAGTTGAGACCATTGTGCAACTCACAATGTTTGAGAAATAGTTGAGACCATTGTGTAACCCACAATGTCTTGAGAAATAAATGAGACCCTTTGTAGGATTTACGGTGTGCGAGAATGTAATAAAGACCATTGTAGGATTAATAGAGACCTTTCGAGAATATAATGCGAGAGACCTTTGTAGGATTACGGTGTGCGAGAATATAATAGAGACCTTTGTGGGATTACGATTGTCGAGAAAAATGAATGAGAACATTGTATCTCACAATGTCTGGGAAGGTGGAAAGACCATTGTAGTCTGTTACAATGTCTTGGATAAAGTTTCGAAATCCTAAAATGCACGAGTAGATACATGATTGGGAGATTGGAAAAATATGATTGTGCTGTAATGCCTTAGAATAGGCATACGGAGATATGTTGAGTACTTTGTTTATGATTGAAATTATGTCAAGTGTATATATCAATATACTAGTATGTTTGTATAGCTTAAAGAGCCTAAAAGTCACATAATCGTCCGGAGGATGGAAGGCACGGAGAACGGAAGGCTATAAAATGTTTTTGTTTGTAAAAGTAGTTATAGTTTAAGTCTCAATTAGACCCGTTTCTCTATAATTGTGGCTCTGATACCAATCTGTAACACCCCCAACTTCGTGATACGCAGTGAATTCAAAGCGGGTGTTACTTCATGGCACAACAATCATAACAATAGAAAACGAACTCTAATGGAGTCGTTTTAAAAGATTTATCATTCGATTTATATAAATATCAGAGTTTACAAAAATGAGGTCCCAGATGGTTCCAAGTTTACAAAATACATTAAATTGGTTTTCGAATGATAATAAAATTTATAGCCTTCTTCAGTATCCTTGCTCTTCCGTGCCAGCTTCCGACATTATGGACCTGAAATACATGCTTAAAACTGTCAACACAAAGGTTGAGTGAAATTCATAGAGTTTTGGAAATCAGTTGAACACATAATGTTTGTGTGAGTTACGTTGTTATACACTCATAATGTTGAAAACAAAACAGATATTATTGCACTAAGCTCATGATACCGAAAACGTTAACAGCTGTCATATAATAGTAACCGATGCCCTAATAGGTAATTTGCCATTAAACCTATGGATCTTCAAATAGAGTGCGTTTGTTTACGGACCGGTAACACAAACCGGATTTGTCATTCGATAGATCTATCCACATTATTCGCGTTCACGCAAGTGATTAATGGCTCATGATAATAGGGACTTAAGATTGGCAATAGTGTACTTAGTGCAACTAATATATTCAAGTATAATTTGAAAGCAATGTGTTTAGAGATTTAAAATAAAGCATGTATTTCCCCAAAGGGTTTGTAAAACAATTAAGTAATAGAAAGTGGGGCTATGAACTCACCTCAAAGTAAATGATAGCAAATGTATAATGAGAATGATGGATATGCCTTGGGAACTTCTACGAGCAACCTAAAATAGAATGTTGCGACTTAGGTTTGGAATAATGTTTAGGAAAACATAAGCCATCCTATATACGTCTCTATGTTGATCATGATGTAGTACATGGTATTTGTGTATGTCCTTTATCGAAATGGTCTAGTTGTGAAAACATGTTTAGTTTATAGATATCGTACTACCGTTCGGGCTATCATAATTCGAGAGGTCATGCGATGAACGTTCGAGGAGCTAGGACACTTTAAATCGTAAATCCAAAGAACTCGTCGTCGTTTTACTCAAATGAAACCCTCACATGAAGCTCCCTAGTTTTGTAATACTTAGTAGATAAAACATAGATTTTGAATGAAGATTGTTATATAAATAAGTTTATCATGTTTTTACAAGTATCTAGTTTTTACAAGTTCTCGTCGTTTTCATAAATATGATCACCTTAGTTAACGGTCTTGGGTAAACAAGCCTTAAGGCTTTAGCCATGGCCTTGCCGTGACTTTGGTCTTGACTACCATAGTCTTGAGACTTAGCTTTGGCCTTAGCCGTAGCCGTGGTCTTGTCTTATGGCCATTAGGCCTCTTGGTTTGCTTTTAGTTGTGACAAAAGTATAGTTATGAGACTATATTACTGGCGGTTCTGTTTTGAAAGATTTTGGCCTATTTATGCGTTTTCAAGGTCCGAGCTTCTTAAGTATTGAAGGAAAACGTCGTTCGGACAACTTTCGTGTTTTAACTTTTGATGATTCGGACCGAAGTACCATTTTTAAACGGCAGAACTCAAAACGACAAGCTATTGGCGGTTTCGGCGTTTAGGTTTCGCTAACTTCTTTTGCTTATAACTTTTGACTCGTTTGTCCGTTTGGGTGATTCAAATTGCTATGTTTACCTTTTATCTTTTCTACCATATTATCTAAGTTAGAAAGTCCTTATGTTACTGTTTTTAATGGTCTCACATGTGTAGAATATGACTAGTTTACTAGTTTGTTACTTTATGACAATATGTGAATTAAAACAAGTGATTGAGTATATGTACATCATGAATCAACATAGTAACTATATATATAGCATGAAATAGTTAAGATTATGAATAATAAAGATGAGATGATGGTGGTGATAAGTTGCTTACAACTTTTGGCTTTCAATAAGAAAGGAGTAACTTAGTAAGAATAGGACTTTGATTGATCGCGAAAGACTTCGGATTGAGCTAGCTTTCCACACCTTGGCACCCTTGCAAACTTGAAGAGTTGGTGATGAAGTACTAAGTGACTTGAGTGGATTTAAACTCAAGAAGATCACTTAAACTTGCTAGAGATTTGATGTAGAAGCTTGATCTTTGGAACTTCCTTGCATAAACTTGGAGTTTATAGATCAAATGATGGAAGATATGTATGATTTGTGATATGAACGACCCAAAACAGATTGTGAGGGTTCTTAGGATGCATATCACTTGCTATTTATAGGAGGGTAAGTTTGGTTACCCATATATTGGGTTAAATATTAACCATGGTTAAGTTAGGACACTTGTAATGATCTAAAGGAAGCATGGTTAGGATTTTGCCACCAAAATGATGACTCCCCCCCCCCTTAGGTCGGCCAAGTGAAGATAAGATGACTTAGGTGGTTAGTTTTGGTATTATCTTGGTTACGGAGTGAGTTTTGGTTTAGTTAAATGCCAACCGAAGCCATAAAGCGTAAAACCGGGTATCGTAAAAATCTGAAACTTGTAGGAATGATGAGACTCATCATTATACTCCATCTAAAAATATAAAATGGGTGATAAGTCTCATTGGGTGCAAAATACCGCTTAAAGTCGAAATACGGTCAAAAACGCGTAATAAGCAGTTTTAGTAAAAGAACGAAATTTCGTGGAAACGACCGTGAATTTATTTAGAGTAGACTAAAATTAGTCTAAAAGTGATATGAGATGTTAAAATGTGGTTTTAGTCATACGCGGGATAACTTTATAGTTATTCGTGAAGTTTAAAAGTTCTGCGATTTAAGCGAAATGTAGAGCGTACAAGCTTAATTTCTTTATGGTCAAAGGAGGAGGAAATATGTTTGACTTTTCCAAAAATGTAAAAGTGTCAAAACATATTAGAAACACGGTCTGAGAATCGTTAAGTCCGGATGTAAGTAGAATTGTTTAAAAGCGTAAGTTTAGTTTTGTTCTGCTATTTGGGCTTATTTGGTAATATTAAAATAATAAATCTTAAAATTCTCAAATTAATCATGAGTGATCTAAAATTTATCGATGCGAGGAAAATTGTCGAGTTGATTTTAGTTATCGCGTGATGTTTAAGCGGTGGACCGTCTAAAACGAAACTTTTAAAGCGATGTTTACTTAATAACTTTTGCGAAAATAATCTAACGATAGTCGAACTCTCGTGTTATTACTAAAATAATTTATCTTACGAGAATGTGGATTAAAAATTTACGAGATGAATAGTGAATGTGAATAGTAAATGTGAATAGTAAATTCTCGAAAATGAAAAGTAACCTAAAAATGCGTGGTTACATTAAACATTTTGTAATTAATTAAGTTCGGTGGGCACTCGTAAGCAAAACTCTTAAAATTAATATAATCTCATTTACATTCAAATTAGTTACATTAATCCGTTTTAAACAGAATTTTAATTATATTGTATTGTTTTACAGCAATGATGTTAAAAATTACAATTGCAGCACTAGAATAAATTTGGATTCTCTTTTTTTCTCACGATGCATTGTTGGTTTGTGGGAGTTTTCAAACACGTGTTTAGTTGAATTGGTTGCTCTTGTTTCCTGGTCTCCTAGTCGACACAAACAACAGCAACAAGAGGGTGAAACTGCTCCTGCTCGTGATTCTGTATCTCGGACAAGAAGTTGTATATATCGGACAAGGCGTGTCCGATATCGGGTAAAGCATACAAGCTGATTTAGCAGCTTATTGATCTCGGACAGAAGCTGCTTTGGTTTCTTGGTGGTATTCTGATCATGGCGTTATATTCAAGTGACAAGGGTTGTTGGTTTTATTGTTTACGTTCTCGACTAGCATTTTAATCGAACGTATACGTTAATCGGGTTTGTGCGTGATACTCTTCGAGGTATCTAATTTTGATACTAGGGTTTCGTTTGATTTACTTGTTCCGTTACTAGAGATCAATTGCCAAGCAAGGTTAGGTTTTCTAAATCCCTTTTATTAATTAATTCTTGTATTAATTATTTGTTTATTAATTACGTGCTTAACATAATTGTAATAACTAGATCCAATATCCGCTGCGTACTCGTAGAGGTTAATGGTTAACTGGTTCTAAAATCCCAACAGTGGCATCACAAGTCAACTCGTTTTTGCGATTATGGGTTACACGTTTCTTAATTAATAAACATGTTTAGTTATTTGTTTTATTTTATTTGACAATTACATGCAATACTTGTCAATTTTTAATAAATAATAACTTGTTACACACAAATTAAAATTATATATGATAATTAGAATTAATTTATTAATTATAATTAAACTTGTTAATTAGAATTACATGCTAATTAGAATTACTTGTTAATTAGAATTAAACGTTAATTTGAATTTATTAATTGTTAATTAGAATTATTATGATAATTAGAATTACATATTGATTTACAAATACATAAAATTGCGTAAATTACTTGTTAATTAGATTGCCATGCTATTTTATGTGCTTTTCCGGCCACAAGACCCACTCAATTGCTTTTATAAGTGATGTATGGGGCGATCTAGGTATTACATCCTAGTGACGGTCTTATGGTTCTCCGTTTGGGGAAGACTCGCAAGAGGACTCGGAACAATATGTGGTTATTTATGTTGATGTTTATGATTATATGTTTGTGATTCTTATATGTGCATTATTACTTGCTTTGACACCTAATTGTATGCAACATGGAAGAATACATATCGTAACCATAACATTAATATTGGTCTTTATTTACATGCCTAAATACCATGCTCATTGTGACCTGCTATTTGATTCGTGAAAAATTGTTTTTGTAAAATAAAGTGACCTAATATATGAAACACGTTTTCAAGAATTTAAAAACTAGACGCTATGGACACTTGGGATGTACGGCTCACCCACTAGAACAAACTCAAAAGGGGGTTCAAAGAGGTGCGAACAGTAGCACCGAAAGGATGTCTAGTGTTATGCTTCAGCGCTTACCTGGTCCTCTGCCTCCCTGTGCATTCGATTGGAGCTACCGTGAACCATGATGATCACTACAGTGTCATTACCAAAGTTTTTAAAATTAGTGTTACAAAGTTGTTTTGCATGCTTCTTTGTACACGACTTTTACCTCATTTATATGTGCATACCTATTTGTTAAATTTAAGTCTACGCCATCCAACTATGAACACGTGCATTTGGATTGACTTCTTTTGTGACACCCTAGGCAAATCCCACATCGGCTGTGGCCTGGAGAGATGCTAGGCTCATAAGATAACATTCGCCTTACAATGACACAACGCGTTTTGTGGTCTACTGCGGGTGGAGTTCTTAGGAACTGGCAGTTAAGCGTGCTCATGTGAGAGTAGTACTGGCTTGGGTGAATAGTAAAAGTGAATAGTAAATTCTCGAAAATGAAAAGTAACCTAAAAATGCGGGTGGTTACAAACAAGACACTAAATCATTAAGATCTAAATAGCAAGTTGGGTCTAACACCCGAGTATCCAATTAATATTTTCGTGTAGCATCGTTAAAAATTATTACAGGGCAATTACATTTTATATCATGGGACAATTACATATATACTCAAAACATGTTTAATTTGCATTGTATTGTACATTATTCATTGAAAACTTGTATTTTAGAAAGACTAAATTGCATTTTTGGTCCCTGTGGTTTGGCCGAATTGCATGTTTGGTCCCTATCATTTTAAAAATGCAGTGAACGTCCCTATTTCGAACTTTAGATTGCAAATACAGTCCTTGATCAATGTGAAATGATCAAATTACCCCCATTAGAAAAGGAAGAAGACAAGGATAGTTTAGTCATTTCACATTAATTGAGGGACTATATTTGCAATCGAAAGTTCAAAATAAGGATGTTCGCTGCACTTTCAAAAAGATAAGGACTAAACATGCAATTTGGACAAACCATTTTAATGAGTGTATATACAATAAACCCCTTATATCAAATAAACCAATTACATTGCTCATTTGGTACTTCCTTTTATAAGCACAATTCTTAACAAAAACTGAACTAATATGTCTTAAGTATCACTCTTTTGCAATGAATATTATGTCCGAAAATTACATCTACATTTCATTTACGATGTTTGGTCTCAAGTTTGTTACACAAAAAAGGGTAAACATCATCAATATGTAAGCATGTAATATTATATACTACGTTATAATAATAAGGTTTTGCTCATTTCAGTTGGTGGCCCATTAGGTCAGGAGAGTTGTCGGAGCTATTTTTTATGGGGTGAATAATGACTGATGCCAAAAAACATCCGAGATCAGGGTGTTCCCACCAATCTACACCTTTTTGTGGAATACGGTTTTGCTATCAAGGGCCACTAGACACTTGTTAAAGTGTAGTTATTAAAGACACAGTTTTCTTTTATACGGAAACAAGCATTAACTTAACATTGATTAAGCTTATAAATTGCTAAATTTAAAACATTTTCTTATTAAGTTTCGTTAAACATTCTTTTAAACATTTTGTAATTAATTAAGTTCAGTGGGCACTCGTAAGCAAAACTCTTAAAATTAATATAATCTCATTTACATTCAAATTAGTTACATTAATCCGTTTTAAACAGAATTTTAATTATATTGTATTGTTTCACGATGCACTAGAATAAATTTGGATTCTCTTTTTTTCTCACGATGCATTGTTGGTTTGTGGGAGTTTTCAAACATGTGTTTAGTTGAATTGGTTGCTCTTGTTTCCTGGTGACCTGCCGGGAAGTCTTCAAATGAGGCCACAAAAACAAAGCCGTGAACCTACGGGCAAAGCGGACAATATTGTAGTCAGATAAGGCGGGGTGTTACAAGTGGTATCAGAGCCACTCCTGAGCCGTTCGGGATGGTGGGGCAAACCTCATGGAGGACGATGAGTCCCTAAGGGGGGGTGATTGTGACACCCTAGGCAAATCCCACATCGGCTGTGGCCTGGAGAGATGCTGGCTCATAAAATAACATTCGCCTTACAATGACACAACGCGTTTTGTGGTCTCATCGCGGTGGAGTTCTTAGGAACTGGCGGTTAAGCGTGCTCATGTGAGAGTAATCTTGGCTTGGGTGACCTGCCGGGAAGTCTTCAAATGAGGCCACAAAAACAAAGCCGTGAGCCTACGGGCAAAGCGGACAATATTGTGGTCAGATAAGGCGGGGTGTTACATCTTTGGTCATACCTAAGGGCCTTTCCAACCCATGGTAACTATTTCTCACTGGTTAGACCTATGGTTATTTTTACACGTTCATACTTGGTCGACTTATCTCGAGTTAACTTGGTCATACCTTGAACCCGAGGCATAAGATGAGAACTAAACATGATTTTGACATTATTACTTGATACTAATGCTTTAAACAGTCTCATAAAGTCTAAGAGTTGCATTATGCAATTAACGCTCGTCGCTTACCTCTTGTCCTAATTTTTTATTCACTAGACAGACCTATGGTAATTAAATGGGGTTGTGAGATGGATCTTAGTCTTATTAGTAATTAATTGGGTAGTTAATTCTTTTAAGAATGTAATTATCGAAAATACTAATTATTTGAACTTTTCAATTGTAGATGACTACTTGATCGGAAGCGATTCGGTACTCAGGAGTTTCTTTGAGAAACAAAACTCATGGACCTAATTTCATTGATTGGTATCATCGACCGCATTATACTATCGGTGAAGATAAGGAAGCTTATCTAGAGCATCCAATACCGCAGACTTTTGCTACTCCCGGCCACCTTTGTCCTACACGAGGCTCTTGCATTTCATCTTGCTTGGGTCAAAGGTTCAAAGGACATAGTTGCCTTCATGCTCATGACCATGGAGTTAGAGATCCAACGAAATGCAACTCATCTTGGTGCTTATGACATGCTTCAGGAGTTGAAGTCTATATTCTCCGAACAAGCAGAACAAGAGATTCTACAAACTGCACGTGAATTCCACGCTTGCAAGCAGGAAGAGGGTCAATCGGTTAGCTCATATGTTCTCACGATGAAGAGCTACATTGACAATTTAGAACGTATTGGTCACCCAGTTACTCTGAACTATGGAGTTAGTATGATCCTCATCGGTCTTTCTAAAGAGTACATTACGTTTGTGCACAACTTTAATATGCACAGCATGGGGAAGACTGTGAATGAACTACATGCTATGCTTAAGCAACATGAGAAGACGTTGCCAAAGAAAGATGCTACATCTGCACTACATTATGTACGTGGGGTGGGTGGTAAGGTCTAGAAAAACCAAAAGAAGAATAAATCGTTTAAGGCTGCTAAGGGGAATCGTGGAAATGGAAACAACAAGTTTGGTTATGCTCCTGAGTATAAGCCATACAATGCTTCTTCTTTTAAATCCAAACCCAAGATTCCTCCACCACCCAAGAAGGATAATCCAGCGAAGGACGCTACCTGTCACAGTGTGGTGAGACAGGACATTGGAGAAGGAATTGTCCCCAGTATCTCGTCGAGTTGATGAAAAAGAAGAAACAGTCTCCTGCATCTAGTTCTTCAGGTATTTTCATTATAGAACTCTACTCTTTCCCTAAATCATCCTTAGTATATGACTTGGTTGTGGTACTCACATCTAAAATAATACTCGTGGTCTAAGGGGCGAGGAAGTGAAGCCGGGAGCTTTAAGTGCATGCGTGGGCAATGGTCAACGCAGAAGTTGAAGCTATTGAAATTTATCATTTATCTCTCACTAGTGGATTAGTTATTGTTTTGAATGATTGTCATTATGCTCCCTCTATTACTAGGGGGATTATTTCAGTTTCTCGTTTGTATGACGATGGTTTTATTAACCGTTTTGAATCGAATAATTATATTTCAGTTACTATGAATAACGTTGTTTATTTTACTGCTATTCCTCGTAATGGTATTTATAAAATTGAAATGTCTTGTTCGAATACAAATGAAAGTTCTATATATGTTGTAAGCAATAAAAGAGCCAAGTCAAACTTGGACTCTGCTCTCTTGTAGCATGGTCGTCTTGGACACATTAGCAAGAAACGCATGGAGAAGTTGCAACACAATGGACTTCTCAACTCATCTGACATTAAGTCTCTTGAAAAGTGTGTTGCTTGTATGTCGGGTAAGATGGCTAGAAAACCTTATTCACATCAAGTGGAAAGGGCTAAAGATTTACTTGGACTTATACACTCAGATGTATGTGGCCCATTTAGAATCACATCTAGACAAGGAGCAAATTACTTCGTGACTTTCACTGACGACTATAGTCGGTATGGTTATGTTTACTTGCTGAAACATAAACATGAAGTGTTTGAAACATTCAAAGTGTTTCAAAAGGAAGTAGAAAATCAACTCGGGAAGACCATAAAATCACTGCATTCTGATCGTGGAGGTGAATATATGAGTCAAGAGTTTTTGGATCATCTTAAGGAGCATGGGATTATTGCCCATCGAACTTCTCCTTATACTCCACAACACAATGGTGTATCTGAGAGGAGAAATCGAACCCTGCTTGACATGGTGCATTCTATGATGAAACAAACTATTCTTCCAAAGTCCTTTTGGGATTATGCCCTTGAGTCTGCTGCACGCATTCTCAATATGGTTCCAACTAAGAAGGTTGAAAAGATACCATATGAAGTATGGCATGGGCAAGCCCCTAAGTTGTCTTACTTAAAAGTCTGGGGTTGTGAGGCACTTGCTAAGCGTGATACACTTACCAAACCTGACAAACTTGAACCTAGAGTTGTTAAGTGTATCTTCGTAGGATACCCTAAGGAAACTATGGGATATTCTTTCTATTTTCCATCTGAGAACAAAGTTTTTGTTGCTCGAAATGTTGAGTTCTTTGAGAGTAATCTTATGGATCTTAAAGAAAGTGGGAGTTTAGATGATCTTGAATTACTTCAAGTAGAAGATACAAATCCTTCTTTAGACACTAGCATTCATCACGATGAGGATGATCAAGAAATTGAAGAACCTCAAAGTGATATTGTTCCCATTCGAAAGTCCAATAGGACACGCCGTGCTCCTGACCGTATGTGTTTATACATTGATGCTGAGGAACATGAGTTAGGGGATCTTGGTGAACCCAATAACTATACAGCTGCATTGCTGGATCCTGATTCCAGGAAATGGCTTGATGCAATGAATGTGGAAATACAATCCATGAAAGACAACGATGTCTGGGTCTTAGTTGAGCTTCCTCCTAACTGCAAGACAGTTGGCAGCAAATGGCTCTTCAAGAGGAATACTGATGATAAGGATTTAAAAGGTACACTTTTGAGGGGTCATTTAAGCCCTTAATCGATCACTTTTATATCCGTTACTGCTTAATTTCGTTCCTTTTCACTTTTTAGGTCTTTTGAAGGCAAATTGCTGGAATGACACTTATTCGGATGAAAAGGCGCGAATATATGAAGAAAATGGCCAAAGTCAAGAATCAAGACACTCAAGCTACTGGAACCGAAGCTGACGGCATCACAGCCTAATAGCGACGCCGTCGCGACACACTTTGTGACGACTCAGAGAGCAAATTGCTATTTTGCACTTGACGGCATCAGGGTTTAAAGAGTAGGGCGTCACAACTCAGACGGCCTAGATTTGGATCCGACGGCGTCGGAAGATGAAGCCGACGGCGTCACAACCATAAGGTGACGCCGTCACAAGCTGCAACATGCATGCGAAGTACCTGATACTGTTTTGGCCATAACTTTTGCATACGAACTCGGATTTAGGTGATTCAAAAGCCCACGCGACCGGAACGAGAAAATCTACAGTTTGGTGAAAAAGTCGTCATGACGCCGTCATTCTATAGATGTGACGCCGTCACCCTTTGCCGACATAAAATCTGCCTATAAATATAACATTATAACTTCACTTTTTGTAGGCCCTAAACCCTAAGTCCGATTCTAGGGTTTAGGTAGGTGTTTTTTGAGCAACTTTGAAGGTTTTAATCGCTCCAAAAACATCTTGTAATGGTTTGTTGATTATATCTTAATCCCTATATTCAATTTATCATTATGTCTATCCTATGTTTGATTGATTGTGTGTATGCTTGCATGTTTACCATGTCCGGCTAAATTACTTGTGTGTTTGCTTAGATCTATGAAACCTAGTTGTTAATTATTGTTAGGTTGTCTCTTATCTTAATTGTAATTGGCTTAGGTGTGCGACTAGGCTATCGTTGTGTTTAATGCTTGATAAATCTTTGATTGTTTATGAATTACTTAGTGGATTTCATTTACAAAACCCAAAGATAACCTCACAGTTAGTTTATGAATGACTTAGTGGATTTCGTTTACTACACTTGAGGGTGACCTCAAAGAGATAGGGAATGCACACCCTACGACCTTAGAAAATACAACGCGTTAAGAATAAGGACGTGACAATTCAACTACCAATAAAAGATAACTAGGGAGTAATAGTATCTAGGTAAACACATCTTTAATCATCATACGAGCACTCATTAATTATACATAGACTACCCCTTAGCTTAGTTAATTAGATTAGATAATAGTAGAGTAATTGGTAGAAATACCACCCCCCAAATCCAATACCCCGAGATTCGTACTTTCAATTTTCTAAAAAATATAAAAAGATAAAAAATAATCATCCCTCACCTTTAGACTTAAATCAACATACACTTCAGCCTAATGACACTATTCCCCTAGAGAACGATATCAATACCCGTGGCTTACCCTAATACTACACTACAACGATTAGGTTCACTGCCTAGGGTGTTGAAAAACTTGCTCGACGAAAAGGAAGTTCCTTTGACCCTGAATGCGCGTTGTACGCGTATCAACTGACATGGATGGTAAGGTATACACCTTTAAAGCTCGTCTCGTAGTAAAGGGCTTCACTCAAACCTACGGGATTGATTATGAAGAAACCTTTTCTCCTATAGCAGACATTAGAGCTATAAGGATTCTCATAGCCATAGTTGCATACTATGACTTTGAGATATGGCAAATGGACGTCAAAACCGCCTTCCTCAATGGACATCTTTACAAAGAGGTCTATATGGAGCAACCTGAGGGTTTTCTTGATCCAAAAAATCCTAACCGTGTATGCAAGCTCAAGCGTTCCATTTATGGACTTAAGCAAGCATCGAGGCAATGGAATAAACGTTTTGATGATGAGATAAAGAAATTTGGATTTTCTCAAAATCAAGATGAGCCATGTGTATATCGAAAGCTAGTGGGAGTTATGTCACTTTCCTAATTCTATATGTTGATGACATATTGATTATGGAAACAATATTCCAATGTTACAAGATGTAAAATCCTATCTTGGAAGATGTTTCGCCATGAAAGATTTAGGAGAAGCTGCATATATTCTTGGAATCAAGATCTATCAAGACAGATCTAGACGATTGATTGGTTTGAGTCAAAGTGCTTACATTGAGAAAATCTTAAAAAGATTTTGTATGGAGAACTTCAAACGTAGCGCGATCCCAATGCAAGATAAGCCTAAATTGAGTAAATCACAAGGTGCTGAAACACCTACTCAGAAAGAGCGCATGCAAAGAATTCCTTATGCTTCGGCTATAGGTTCTATTATGTATCTTTGTGAGATGTACTCATCACGATTGTGCGTTCGCATGAATGTGACAAGCCGATTTCAATGAATCCGTGAACTTCATCGGGCTGCTGTGAAAAATATTCTTAAGTATTTACGCAATACTAAGGATATGTTTCGATTTATGGAGGAAAGATGAACAAGAGCTCGTGGTTTCTTGCTACACCGATCTTTGGATATCCGATGATCTTGACGACTTAAAATCTCGGATGGATATGTATTTGTCCTAAATGGAGGGTGAAACCGCTCCTGCCGTGATTCGTATCTCGGACAAGAAGCTGTATATATCGGACAAGGCGCGTCCGATATCGGGTAAAGCATACAAGCTGTTTTAGCAGCTTATGGATCTCGGACAGAAGATGCTTTGGTTTCTTCGTGGTATTCTGATCGTGGGGTTATATTCAAGTGACAAGGGTTGTTGGTTTTATTGTTTACGTTCTCGACTAGCGTTTTAATCGAAAGTATACGTTAATTGGGTTTGTGTGTGATACTCTTCGAGGTATCTAATTTTGATACTAGGTTTTCGTTTGGTTTACTTGTTCCGTTACTAGAGATCAATTGCCAAGCAATGTTAGGTTTTCTAAATCCCTTTTATTAATTAATTCTTGTATTAATTATTTGTTTATTAATTACGTGCTTAACATAATTGTAATAACTAGATCCAATATCCGCTTCGTACTCGTAGAGGTTAATGGTTAATTGGTTCTAAAATCCCAACATGCATTACTTTTAATATAAACATATGCCCATATGGATCATGTAGACAAACTTCTTTATATGATGTAAATTTTAAGAACGAAAGTAAAAGCTATGTGAATTTGTTTCAAAGAGGTTTAAGATTACAAGGGTGTTTGTTTAGGCTTATTTGACCTGCTTATGAGGTTGTAAGCTCATATTTTTGGGCTTATGAGCTTATTAATGTAATCTTGTGGGTAATCGAAGTTCATAAGCTCACTTTGATAGGCAGATAAGCCAAAATATTTGAAATTATGAGCTTTTTAAAAATTAATTAAGTTAATTAACAGGCCAAATAAGAATAAACAAACACCCCTTGAATAAAAATGTAAGTAAACACTAAATACGATTACATCATAAACTTTTTATAGTGAATCAGCGTTTGATGTTAAAAGTCAACTGGTGTTCTCCCTACCCAGGTAACACCCTACTCGTATTACTATGGTCTTACGAATAGGATATGTAATACATAGGGACGACCTCACACCAGACGTCCTGCTTTAACTTTGGATGTATACATGTTATACAAACATTGAACTAATATGTCTTAAGTATCACTCTTTTGCAATGAATATTATAGTCTGAAAATTACATCTGCATTACATTTACGATGTATGGTCTCAAGTTTGTTACAACAAAAAAAACAGTTAACATCATCAATATGTAAGCATGTAATATTAGATACTATGTTATAACAATACGGTGTTGCTAACAAGGGCCACTTGACACTTGTTAAAGTGTAGTTATTAAAAACATAGTTTTCTTTTATACGAAAAACGAGCATTAACTGAACATTGATTAAGCTTGTAAATTGCTTATGTTGGGCTAATGAAATGCCCAAGGATATCTAACTAGGATTTGAACCTAAATCAAGCTAAGTACAGAAGCCTCTCTTATGATGAAATCAGAAAAGCAGTTTAGAAGTCTCGCTGACAATAGAATCAACGAGCAACTCCAGCAGATGTTCAAGTCCTAGACATCATCAAGTTCACTTGAAGACATACTCTCTTGCTGATGTACGTCAGCCAGTATGTATAAGGATCTCTAGCTGAAGTATAAGAATTCATCAAGGGGTGGCAATACCCTGATGACTTCTCAGCTCTCTAATCAGACCAACAAAGCAAAGCTCTTGTCCTCGAATATTTAGGCAGGACTTTTCACTAATATGTTTCAGCGGGTTAAAGTGAAATTTAGTGAAAAGTCAAATCAAGTACGAGTTGGTGTAAAGCAGTGAATAGTTGTCAGACCTGTTCACAAAAGCAAAGAAAGTGCGTTTCCCAAGATAGATAAAAGTTGTACCTAACCGTATCTCTCATCATTAGATTCTATAACACGCCCTTACCTAACCCCACTAGCACATATCTCGCACCAGTATATAAAGGATTGTAGGTCGGAGTGAATAAGTCGTTGCTTCATATTATATTGTTGTATCCATTGAAGCATTCACTCCTTGATTGAACTTACAGGAATCTCCTAAGAGATTATAAGTTCACTTGAAAATTTAGAAATCTAAGTTTGCTTGTTCAGAGAGCTGTTTTTTACATTGTCATTCAATTTAGTGTTTACCGTACAACACTTTGTAATTCTTTGATTATTATCAATAAAGAATTATACGTTGAAAAGTTATATCCTGTGTTGTTATTAAAATTGATTTAACTTCCAACTTTCTATTAATTGACATCATTCAAGACAAACAAGTGGCATCAGAGCGAGTTTGATTTCAAAATCTTATTTTCAAAAATAGATAAACTTGTTCAAAGTATTTTAAAATCAAGATCCAAATATGTCTGAAAACAATGACAATGCAACAAACATTGGTCCCATGCCCCCACCACCTCCAACTGGAAGTGGTAGTGGAGTAAGTGGTAATAATCAAAACTTTATCTTTAGTGCCCCTAGCAACGACCTACCACAACTCCTAGATTCAAAGGGAGGAGCTCATGTTATTCATGTTCCCTTACTGGAAGCAAATGATTTTCTGGACTGGAAAGATAGGTTTCTGATCTATTTAAATGGATTAGAACCTTATCTCTTACAAGTTCTAGAAAATGGTTTGTACATACCTGAAGCCGTCAACTCCACGCCTCAATTTTTTTGGCTAAGCTATAAAAACAATGGAATCTTGAGGAAGCTAGGTTAGCTAATCAAGATAATAGGTTGAAAGCTACTATCATCTCAGCTTTACCCATAGATACGATGAAATATGTTGTTAGATGTATAACGACTATAAAAATGTGGACTGACTTGGTTCTGGAAAAAGAGGGACCCTCTAAAACCAGAGACACTAAAATTTCAGCCCTAATGCTAAAATTCAATGCTTTCAATGCACTTGAAGGTGAAAAGGTTTCTCAAACTTTTTCCAGGATGAAAATTTTACCGAATGATCTTTCAAACCAAGGAGTTGAAATACATCAAACTGATGTTAATGCAGATTTTATCAACGGTCTTCTCAGAAAATGGCTGAGTTTCAATCAAACTCAGAGAGCCAACAACTCTATAAAAATTGACTCCCTGGCCGCTCTTTTTGGAAACTACAATCATGAAGAAGAACTTATTGACCAAATTTATGAGACTGATACAAAAAAGAGCATTGTTTCACCTTCTATATCGACTGCTTTGTTTTCTAACTCTAGTGTGTAGAATCCTGATAGCAACTCTGATGTTGAAGAGGACACTAAAAGCACACAAGATTTCATATCTGATTTAACAGTTGAGTTTCAGAACAGAGCTCTACTGGAAAATCAGCAAAGATTTTACAAACAATCAGGAAGAGCAGGCACAACCAAGGGGACTATAGACAAATCAAAAGAAACCTGCTTTAGATGCGGAAAAACTGGTCATTTTCAAAATGATTGTCCTAATAAGAAAACTTCCACCCCATCATACCCTTCAAAATCAAATCACCAAACCAATTTGATAAGGTTTTAAAAGGTACCTTTTTATTTGATCACTTTTGTATCCGTTATTGCTTAATATCGTTCCTTTTCACTTTTTAGGTCTCTTGAAGGCAAAATCTTGGAATGACACTTATTTGGGCGAAAAGGCGCGAATATCTGAAGAAAATGGCCAAAGTCGAATCGAGACACTCAAAGTGCATTGAAAACATAAGGTGGCGTCGGTGTTAATTGCGACGCCGTCGGAGGATTTTGTGACGGACGAAGCCAAAACTCCTATTTTCAAGTGACGACGTCAAGTTATAAAAGAGTAGGCCATCGCAACTCAGACGGCCTAGATGCAATCTAGACGGCGTCAGAGGCGGAAGGCGATGGCGTCACAACTACACGGTGACGCCGTCACAAGCTGATCAAGACTATCACAGCATGCGGGCGAAGTAGTTGATATTGTTTTGGCCATAACGTTTGCATACGAACTCGGATTTAGGTGGTTCAAAAGCCCACGCGATCGGAACGAGAAAATCTACAATTTGCTGAAAAAATGTTCGTGACGCCGTTGCTCTATAGGTGTGACGCCGTCACTCTTTGCCGACGTAAAATCGCCTATAAATATAACATTATAACTTCACTTTTGTAAGCCCTAAACCCTAAGTCCGATTCGGTGGTTTAGGTAGGTGTTTTTCCAAGAACTTAAAGGGTTTCAAACACTCCATAAATATCGTGTAATGATTTGTTTGTTAATCCAATCCTATGGTATGTCTTCAATTATCATAATTGTTGCTTGCTCTTCATTAATTATGCTTGGCTAATTCACCTTGTGTTTGCTTATGATTGTATGAAACTTGTATATAATTAATTAGATCTTATTGATTTCTTAGTGATGCTTGTGTCTATCTTCATCATTAGCGGTGTGACAAATTCAATAAGTCTAATTGGTTTAGTTTATAATTCTTGCACCCTACTGTCTCTTGTTTGATTGGTTGTCTCTTATCTTAATTGTAATTAGCTTAGGAGTGCGACTAGGCTATCGTTGTGTTTAATACTTGATAATTCTTTGATAGTTTATGAATGACTTGGTGGATTTCGTTTACTAAACCAAAGATAACCTTAAAGTTAGTTTATGAATGACTTAGTGGATTTTGTTTACTACACTTAAAGGTGACTTTAAAGAGTTAGGGAATGCACACCTTACGACCTTAGAAAACACAACGCGTTAAGAATAAGGACGTGACAATTCAACCATCAATAGGATGTGACAATTCAGTAGGTAGAATTGGATAGCTAGTAAGGAGTAATACATCATAAGTAGATACGCTTCACGTTACTGGTAGACCCATAATTTAGTTAGTATCTTTTGGGTTAGTTGACTAGCAACTAATTCCACCCTCCCCTCCAAAACTGAGATTCATAAAATATAAAAATACAAAATAATCATCCTCACCTTTAGACTTAAATCGACATACACTTCACTAACGACACTATTCCCCAGAGAACGATATCAATACCGTGGCTTACCCTAATACTACACTACAACGATTAGGTTCACCGCCTAGGGTGTTGAAAAACTTGCTCGACGAAAGGAAGTTCCTTTGACCCCGACGACGCGTGTAGCGTTATCAAGTTTTTGCGCGCTGCGGGAATAGAATAGCTAGTTAGTAGTCCACCTCGTTTAGGTTTCTTTGCTTGATTCCTATGAAGTAAACTTTTCTCATTCTTAGCTTTCTCTTAGTCTATCCCTTCTTCGTGACCTTTGTTCGTAATCCCATCACTTTTCATCATGGAAGATGATAACCACCCACCATTCATCAACCCACCACCAATTGACCCGCCAAGAGCCCGTACTCTTGGTGAATACTCAAGACCAAGCCACTCTGGGCTATAGGAACACCATTGAGCTTCCCGACCAAGCCCAAACTACGGCCTGCGATCGACACCATCCGGTTGGTGCAAAGCGGATGTGCATTCCATGGACTTCGTTCAAGATCCAAATCGACATCGAGGATTTCCTCAAAATTGTTGATTCCATCGACCTTGATGCTACTACTCGGGAGACCACGCGCCACGTCTCTTCCAATTCTCTACGGGACCAAGCTAGTAATTGGCTTGAGCGACTTCCATGAGCTCCATCTCAAGTTGGGATGATCTTACCTCTCGCTACGATGCGCTCCGAGCAGTCAAGCTTTATCACACAAGCCCGCCACTTGTGAATGGCGCATCGTAACAAGCTTAAAACGGCTCAGGAACGAACTCAATGAAGATCTGAGGAGTATAGTGTTTCCCCGGGTCGTTATGTCCCAGCGAGCTGTGCAATGGATTATCAAACGTATAGTGATCGGGAGATTTGAACGGAAAAGAGGATTTGAGATTATTATAACTACGGAAAAAGGACATAAACTACAAGGGCTAAAATGCAAATTAAAGGAAATTAAAAAGATAAAATCTATTAAATAAACGCTATCACTATATTAAAATGATGAACGTTTAAAACCTAAAACTTAAAACTTACGTTTAAAATAAAATTACGTAAACGTACAAAATAAAAAGTGAAACTTATACAATATAAATCCTAAAAATATGAAAAATACATTTTTACAAACCTAATGATAAAAGAAAATATTTAGAAAAAGAAAATTATTTTTATGACTAATTAATTAATTATTATAAATTAAAAACTATTTTTAACTATTTAATAATTACCTAAAATACAAGAAATTAGGAAATAAAGCTAGAAAAATAAAATTATGAAATGGAAAAGTCTAAAATATCAAACTAGAATTTTCAAAACTATTTTTGTATTTTTCTGATTATTTTTCTATTTTCTAGGAATTAAAAACTATTTAAAACTAATTAAATTATTTAAAAATACAAATTTAACTAAGAAAAATCTAGAAAAATACTTTTTTTCTCTTTTCATATTTATCTTAACTTAAAAAAATTGAAAAATTATTTTTTTGAACCTTTTCTTAATTTTTTATATTTAAAAATGCTTAAAAACTAATTTAAATAAAGAAAAATAACAAAACAACTTGGAAAAATCTGAAAATTTCAGGAAAACTCTAAAATGATGTGAGGAAGCTAGGAAAATTGGAAAAACAAGTGCTTGTGTGGAGGAATTTGAAGCTGATGTGTAAGTGCTTAATGGAATAAGCACTTGAATAAGCAAATGGGATCCAAAGGCTACCAAACCAAAAGAGAAGCTCTAATAAGCTAAAGTAACAGAAATGGAACAAGTTTCAACAAGCCCTAACCACTGATAAGCTATCTACAACAGATTTGATGAAATGAAATTTAAGCTAAAACAGATTTAAGTGGGCTACTTGAAGCAAGAAAATAAGCCACACAATAAGCTACAACTGCAAACTACAAATTGGAACTAGTAGGAGACCTGGCTAAGAACCTCTAAACCAAAATAGAAACCTAGGGGAGCTAAAATGAGACACATGCGGTCCTTGAAATCTGATAACCCACATGCGATCAACGGTGCCACTGCATGGGGATTTGATCCCATATGGATAAGCTCTTTTGAGCTTGTAGAAAAAATTACAAAATTGACAAAATGATGATGATAAATTAGACCAAGAGAGGTTTTAAAAGCCACAAGAATCACTTGATTTGACCTAGAAATGAGTGCATGAAAAATACCTCTAGTTGAGCTCAAAGCGAGTTTGTGCATTTTGACTTTTTAAGAAAAAGTGAAAAGTTGACTAAATTGAGGTTTGATTATGATTTTTGGATGAAATGATATGAATACATGAAATGAGACTACTGCAATATATATCTATGTCTTTTGAACATGAAACAAGATTTGGATATGCAAAGAAACCAACGATTAACTGTTAATGATCAAGGACATGGATTTTGACTTTTGGAACTAGCAGGCACAAAAACTTGACTCAAATGAGTTCAATATGACTTAATAAGCATAACCCAACAGATTTTAACCACCACCTATACCTCTAGGACAGAAAAGACAGTGGATCCAAACACCCTTATAATCACTGATTTGCAAAAATAAAGAAGCTAACTACTAGATTATCATATATCATTGATCAAACTGAGATTACATGATCATGATACAACTATATAAACACATTAAAACTAGTGGAGATCACAGATGAACAGATAAGTAAAAAAACTGCAAATTTACTAGAAATGTGAAGATGAGAAAATGACTCACATGTGTCCAAATGATGTAGCAAGCTAAAATCAAAACCCAATACTAACCTAATCTAACCTATTTCACCCATATCAACCTCTGCATCACCAGTAACCATATCCAAAACCATATGAAGCTCAGAGTTGACTTCTGTTGACCATGTACCACATATGCTTGAAATTTGATTTTAAAGCTTAACAAAAGCTAAAATTAGCTTAACTAAGATTGTTTGAGCTTATAAATAAGCTAACTAAAGCTTATACATAAGAATTTGAAATGGAAATGTTCAACAAGAGCTATGAAACATGAAACTTTAACCAAACCATAAAATTAACTCTTAAAACAGTTACAAAGCTATCTTAACTTAAGTTTGAATCATTAAAACAAAATATTACATAGTTTAGACTAACTAAGACATTTTATATAAAATACGACATAAAGAAAATCTTCAAAACTAACTCTCTTTCTTCTCTCTATCTCTCTTTTATACACCCAAGCTTTTTCTCTCTTTCGAGCATATCCCACCGTCTCTCGGGCCATTGGATCACATAGGTGATTTTGACCGTTTGATAGGTTTAGCGGGAAAAGTATTTAGCGGTGGGGTTGAGTGTGAAGAGGGGATGCATTAAATGTTATTTGGAGGCTTGTTGGGAGAGGGAACATGGTAGTGTAGGGTGGTTGGAGGGGAATGGTTGCGAGACCAAGTTGTCGGGAAGAGCAGTATAAAGGCGGGTTTGTTTTGTTTAAATTGTGGGTTTGGGTTGGTCGGGTTGTGGGAAACGGACCGGGTACAAGATTGGGCCAAGGGGGTTAGTGTTGGGCTTGGGATTAGTATAAGGTCCGTTTGGTTTGTGAAATTAATAACACCAAGGACCACTTGTGTAATATTTGAAATTCCAAGGACCAAACATGTAAATTATGAAGATTGAGTCAAAGGGTTGGTCTTGCCGAACTTTAATAATCCAAGGGCTAATTTGACATTTTGAAACTCCAAGGATTAATTTTGACCAATTTAAAAGCAGGGGACCAAAGCGTAATTTTCTCAAAACTTTTAGATTTTTCACCAAAGGACTAAATTTGACAAGTTATGATATTAAAAGGACCTTTGGTGACTTTTCTTTTGAAATTTTGACTCGGGGACTATTTTTGACAATTTTAGAAACTTGGGGACTAAAGCGCAATTTTGCAAATTTGATATGTTTTCATCGATTTTGATATTTTGCATTTAAAACACATAAAACAACGATTTGTGATATTTTGATCATTTTGATGTGTTTACGAGTATTTTCGAGATGATTTTGTAGTTTATATTATACAAAATGATGAGTATTTACACACTCATCAATCCCCACATCGAGATATTGCTAGTCCCTAGCAATGATTTGAGAAAACATAATGGATTTTAATCTCTTTACCAAAAGCCATTACTTCGGAGTAGCCAAATGTTTTAGTTCAAGTAAGAACCATGGTACACCGATAACCATGTGATTTTGAGCAAACCACCGACTTTCAACGGATTTGATTTGTCTTTACCGAAGCCGTACCCTTACGGACTAGCCAACTCTTAGATAAATTATCAATATTATCTTTGGTGAGTGATTACCAATTATGGATTTTCCATCGCCTTTACCACAAGCCATAAACTTGCGGGCTAGCCAACTCTTCACTTTTTAGGATATGGTGGTGAATACCATACAATTTTGGGCAAATTGCAAGCCATATAAACGGATTTGAGAAATCTTTACCAAGAGCCGTTTGCTCTGGATTAGCCAATCCTTTAGTTTATTAGACATGGCGGATCGATAACCAAATGAGAAAGTGTAAAACACATACTCCAAAAAAAATTTTGGCCAAAACGGGAATTGGTGGATAATACATGATAAAATTCGTGAGAATTCCCCCACACTTAGAAATGAATATTGCCCTCAATATTCAAAGTACCGCGGTTATGCCGAAACAAAGAACGTAAAAGGAAATACTACGGCCATTATTTAGAAATTTTTTTTTTTTTTTTTTTTTTTTTTAGAGAACTTATATATATATAACATGTGGGGTAACACCCCACACTTAGGTGGTAGAAAGGGTAAGAAGTCGAAATATGGGTGAAAACCCATATGGTGTGCTCTTGTTTTTGGTTACCGAGTCGCTAGCTTGACTCGACCCCGAATTCATTGGTTCATGGGGAAGCAAAGTGGAAGAAACAATCTCCATCGGACTTTCAATCAAGATGTTTGGACAAACATTTGAAGCACATGAAAGTTCCACACCGATGAGATATACATAGAACCGGCTCAAAAATGATAAATGAAAATGCCGGGGTCAAAGATAATGTCTTCATTCCCGAAGGAGTGAAGATGGAGAGAAATCACAAGATATTTGAGGAAAGGAAGAAAGGTCTTGATAACAATCAAGATCCATTCTTCATCCTCAAATGTAGACATATCGGGAGGAAGGGTGAGGGTAGTATCATTAATAGGCAAACTCGTATGATAGAGTACACCTTCCTCCGAGCTAATATCATCCTCAAGATCAAAGTAGAAATGATCATGTTCCGGAGGAGATATGTCATGAGAGAGTTCACCGGAGAACTCTTCATGAAGAGAATCATTCACATGAGGTGAAATTGTGAACTCTTGTTCCATTGTGGGCTCATCACTATCCTCAATCTGAGTGTCAAAGAGTGGATTCTCAGTAATTGAAGTGAATTCAGAGTCGAATTCAAATAGAGGATTAGTGAAAGTAGCTTTGAATGTTTCGGGAACAACGTGATCAACATTCTCAATTGGACTGATAGGATAAGAAGTGAGTGAACGATCATTATCAATGAGACTTTCAGTCTCTCCCAGATCGGCTTCGAAATCAAAGAGTGGATTGATGTGAGTGAGTTCACCGGAGAACTCCTCAAGAAGGGATCGACATCAGTTGTGGAAGTGATGCCTCAGCGTACTCGATGTTTCCAAAGGAAGCACAATCGTCGCTAAAATCGGAGAAAGTTTCAAAATGATCTTTTGAACACTCAAGAGGGAAAGAGAATCACACATCGATCGAAGTTCCTGTGACTCTCTCGGGATTGGGACAAGGTCCTCAACACTAGACTTTATGAATTCGTCCGATTCCTTTTCGTGAACAGTGTCAAGATGCTCGTCCCCATGTTCGAGAGAGTGAGTGGGAGCTTGGTGTGATAGCGTTGTTTGAGATGAAATCTCAAGCTGCTTTGGAATATCAACCGATCGAGGGGTTGAGAAATATTACTTTAAAAGGATAAAACCCTCCTCGTCATCATCATAAAGTGTTGCCTTGAGAAATTGGGAGCGCCTTAGAGTTGCTTGCTCTAGGATAAATAATTCTTCCCTAGATTTGCGAGCTTCTTGTTCTTGACCAGCAATTCTCCTATGGTTTTTACCACTCACTTGATTCTTAAAGTTTTGAATCATATCATCAAGTGTTTTATTGCGGTTTCAAAATCTGGGAGATTTCTTGAGACAACGGCTCGGTGGAGTTTGAACCAGTATAATCTTTGTGGAGGTTGGAAATTTTCAAATATGTGAGAGTCATGATTGTTACAAGGCTGGGTTCCTATTTGACAATCGAGTGAAATGGGACCTCCACAGTAGTCACAACAAGAAACTGTTGAGTCCGGAATGGTGAATCATATGGATTTTGGTCATAACCAAAACTCGAGCATCATTGGAAAATTGTTCATAGACAAAGCGTGTTTCGGATTGACACTCAAATCCTTGGTGAGGACCTCCACAAAATTCACAGCAGATATGTTGGTTATATGAAGATAGGTCGGCTGTGGTGGGTAATTGGAAAAGTTTGAGGAGTCGTTAATTGAGTTCGATTAGGATCATAATCAAATGAATTCCTCGAACCACAAAACAAACAACTCCCGTTATGAATATCATTACCACATTGTACACACGTACACCAACGACAGGGTGAACCAAAGAGGGGCTCACCACAACCGACACAAGGAATAAACGATTGCATTTGATAGTTATGAAGAGGAATCAGTTTATCCAAGGAATCAACAAAACCAACATGGTGGTCCGAATGACTATCAAGTCTCGAAGAACATTCAGAAAAATCAGGAGGTGGGACAAGTGGTGTGCTCTGAGAGCTAGCAATTTCCACCACTTCCGTTATGGTCTCCGGTTCTGGTTCTTGAGAAACGTGAAGATTAGGCAAGTCATTCTTGCTAGTCACCGGTGTTTGAGCGGGTTCATCGTAATCAATTCTAATTCTCGACCTTTTTCATCGGCTTGAATTTGTTCGATTAGATTACGGGCTCTATCTTCAAAGAAAGTGTCCTCGTAATCCTCGGTGGGTGCTTGGGGTAGCTCCGACGTTTGAACCGGTTTGTCAAGATTAGAATGTATTTCGAGGTTGTGGCGGGTGGTGAAATAACTTTGAAAAGAATTTTGATGGATAATTCGCACGAATTGCAAAATTCGCTTGAACTAGGCCCTCCACACCGCTCACACATTTCGACGATGAAGTTGACGAATGTCGACATAAGAATTAAACATATAGAGGATTAAGAAGAGAATCAAATGGTTGAGAGGATACGAAGAATAGAATTAAGCGGCAAAAGAGGGTAAGAGAAATAGAATCAACGAATAAGAGGAATGAGAAGAGTATTTTTGGGGTTTTTGGATAAGAAAATATAAACATATCTGAGATGGATGGTATGAACAAAGAGTGAATATCCAAATCACTAATCTTCTAGACGGAAGATAATCAAGACTGACTCCCGCGTGGCGCCAAAATTTGATGCGCTCGAGCAGTCAAGCTTTATCACACAAGCACGCCACTTGTGAATGGCGGACCGTAACAAGCTTAAAAGCGGCTCAGAACGAACTCAATGAAGATCCGAGGAGTATAGTGTTTCCCGGTCGTTATGTCCCGGTGAGTTGTGCAATGGATTATCAAACGTATAGTGATCGGGAGATTTGAGCGGAAAGAGGATTTGAGATTATTATAACTACGGAAAAGGACATAAACTACAAGGGCTAAAATGCAAATTAAAGGAAATTAAAAGATAAAATCTATTAAATAAACGCTATCACTATATTAAAATGATGAGCGTTTAAAACTTAAAACTTAAAACTTACGTTTAAAATAAAATTACGTAAGCGTACAAAATAAAAAGTGAAACTTATACAATATAAATCCTAAAAATATGAAAATACATTTTACAAACCTAATGATAAAAGAAAATATTTAGAAAAAGAAAATTATTTTATGACTAATTAATTAATTATTATTAATTAAAAACTATTTTTAACTATTTAATAATTACCTAAAATACAAGAAATTAGGAAATAAAGCTAGAAAAATAAAATTATGAAATGGAAAAGTCTAAAATATCAAACTAGAATTTTCAAAACTATATTTGTATTTTTCTGATTATTTTTCTATTTTCTAGGAATTTAAAACTATTTAAAACTAATTAAATTATTTAAAAATACAAATTTAACTAAGAAAAATCTGGAAAATACTTTTTCTCTTTTTATATTTATCTTAACTTAAAAAATTGAAAAATTATTTTTTGAAGCTTTTCTTAATTTTTTTATATTTAAAAATGCTTAAAACTAATTTAAATAAAGAAAAATAACAAAACAACTTGGAAAAATCTGAAAATTTCAGGAAAACTCTAAAATGATATGAGGAAGCTAGGAAAATTGGAAAACAAGTGCTTGTGTGGAGGAATTTGAAGGCGATGTGTAAGTGCTTAATGGAATAAGCACTTGAATAAGCAAATGGGATCCAAAGGCTACCAAACCAAAGAGAAGCTCTAATAAGCTAAAGTAACAGAAATGGAACAAGTTTCAACAAGCCCTAACCACTCGATAAGCTATCTACAACAGATTTGATGAAATGAAATTTAAGCTAAAAGCAGTTTAAAGAAGGGCTACTTGAAGCAAGAAAATAAGCCACACAATAAGCTAGAAAGCGCAAACTACAAATTGGAACTAGTAGGAGACCTGGCTAAGAACCTCTAAACCAAAATAGAAACCTAGGGGAGCTAAAATGAGACACATGCAAGTCCTTGAAATCTGCATAACCCATGCGAGTTAGCGATTGCCTGCAGAGGATTTGATCCCATATGGATAAGCTCTTTTGAGCTTGTAGAAAAATTACAAAATTGACAAAATGATGATGATAAATTAGACCAAGAGAGGTTTTAAAAGCCACAAGAATCACTTGATTTGACCTAGAAATGAGTGCATGAAAAATACCTCTAGTTGAGCTCAAACCGAGTTTTGCATATTTTGACTTTTGAGAAAAAGTGAAAAGTTGACTAAATTGAGGTTTGATTATGATTTTGGACTGGAAATGATATGAATACATGAAATGAGACTACGCAATATATATCTATGTCTTTTGAACATGAAACAAGATTTTGATATGCAAAGAAACCAACGATTAACTGTTAATGATCAAGGACATGGATTTTGACTTTTGGAACTAGCAGGCACAAAAACTTGACTCAAATGAGTTCAATATGACTTAATAAGCATAACCCAAATGATTTTAACCACCACCTATACCTCTAGGATGAGAAAAAGCAGTGGATCCAAACACCCTTATAATCACCGATTTGCAAAAATAAAGAAGCTAACTACTAGATTATCATATATCATTGATCAAACTGAGATTACATGATCATGATACAACTATATAAACACATTAAAACTAGTGGAGATCACAGATGAACAGATAAGTAAAAAAACCGCAAATTTACTAGAAATGTGAAGATGAGAAAATGACTCACATGTGTCCAAATGATGTAGCAAGCTAAAATCAAAACCCAATACTAACCTAATCTAACCTATTTCACCCATATCAACCTCTGCATCACCAGTAACCATATCCAAAACCATATGAAGCTCAGAGTTGACTTCTGTTGACCATGTACCACATATGCTTGAAATTTGATTTTAAAGCTTAACAAAAGCTAAAATTAGCTTAACTAAGATTGTTTGAGCTTATAAATAAGCTAACTAAAGCTTATACATAAGAATTTGAAATGGAAATGTTCAACAGTAGCTATGAAACATGAAACTTTAACCAAACCATAAAATTAACTCTTAAAACAGATTACAAAGCTATCTTAACTTAAGTTTGAATCATTAAAACAAAATATTACATAGTTTAGACTAACTAAGACATTTTATATAAAATACGACATAAAGAAAATCTTCAAAAACTAACTCTCTTCTTTGCTTCTCTCTATCTCCTCTTTTATACACCCAAGCTTCTTTCTCTCTCTTTCTGAGCATATCCCAGCTGTCCTCAGGGCCATTGGATCACATAGGTGATTTTTGACCGTTTGATAGGTTTTGGCGGGAAAAGTATTTAGCGGCTGGGGTTGAGTGTGAAGAGGGGGATGCATTAAATGTTATTTGGAGGCTTGTTGGGGAGAGGGGAACATGGTAGTGTAGGGTGGCTGGAGGGGGAATGGTTGCAGACCAAGTTGTCGGGGAAGACAGGTATAAAGGGGGCGGGTTTGTTTTGTTTAAATTGTGGGTTTGGGTTGGTCGGGTTGTGGGAAACGGACCGGGTACAAGATTGGGCCAAGGGGGTTAGTGTTGGGCTTGGGATTAGTATAAGGTCCGTTTGGTTTGTGAAATTAATAACACCAAGGACCACTTGTGTAATATTTGAAATTCAAGGACCAAACATGTAAATTATGAAGATTGAGTCAAAGGGTTGGTCTTGCCAAACTTTAATAATCCAAGGGCTAACTTTGACATTTTGAATTTTCAAGGATTAATTTTGACCAATTTAAAACTTGAGGGACCAAGCTTGTAATTTTCTCAAAACTTTTAGATTTTTCACCAAAGGACTAAATTTGACAAGTTATGATATTAAAAGGACCTTTGGTGACTTTTCTTTTGAAATTTTGACTCGGGGACTATTTTGACAATTTTAGAAACTTGGGGACTAAAGCGCAATTTTGCAAATTTGATATGTTTTCATCGATTTTGATATTTTGCATTTAAAACACATAAAACAACGATTTGTGATATTTTGATCATTTTGATGTGTTTTCGAGTGTTTTCGAGATGATTTTGCAGTTTATATTATACAAAATGATGAGTATTTACACACTCATCAATCCCCACATCGAGATATTGCTAGTCCCTAGCAATGATTTGAGAAAACATAATGGATTTTAATCTCTTTACCAAAAGCCATTACTCGGAGTAGCCAAATGTTTTAGTTCAAGTAAGAACCATGGTACACCGATAACCATGTGATTTTGAGCAAACCACCGACTTTCAACGGATTTGATTTGTCTTTACCGAAGCCGTGCCCTTACGGACTAGCCAACTCTTAGATAAATTATCAATATTATCTTTGGTGAGTGATTACCAATTATGGATTTTCCATCGCCTTTACCACAAGCCATAAACTTGCGGGCTAGCCAACTCTTCACTTTTTAGGATATGGTGAAATGAATACCATACAATTTTGGGCAAATTGCAAGCCATATAAACGGATTTGAGAAATCTTTACCAAGAGCCGTTTGCTCTGGATTAGCCAATCCTTTAGTTTATTAGACATGGCGGATGATAACCAAATGAGAAAGTGTAAAACACTTACTCCAAAAAAATTTTGGCCAAAAGCGGGAATTGGTGGATAATACATGATAAAATTCGTGAGAATTCCCCACTTAGAAATGAATATTGCCCTCAATATTCAAAGTACCGTGGTTATGCGAAACAAAGAACGTAAAGGGAAATACTACGGCCATTATTTAGAAAGATTTTTTTTTTTTTTTTTTTTTTTTTAGAGAACTTATATATATATAACATGTGGGGTAACCCCCACTTAGGTGGTAGAAAGGGTGAAGTCGAAATATGGGTGAAAACCCATGTGTAGCTCTTGTTTTTGATTACCGAGTCGCTAGCTTGACTCGACCCAATTCATTGGTTCATGGGAAGCAAAGTGGAAGAAACAATCTCCATCGGACTTTCATTCAAGATGTTTGGACAAACATTTGAAGCACGTGAAAGTTCCACACCGATGAGATATACATAGAACCGCTCAAAATGATAAATGAAAATGCCGGGGTCAAAGATAATGTCTTCATTCCGAAGGAGTGAAGATGAAGAGAAATCACAAGATATTTGAGGAAAGGAAGAAAGGTCTTGATAACAATCAAGATCCATTCTTCATCCTCAAATGTAGACATATCGGGAGGAAGGGTGAAGGTAGTATCATTAATAAGCAAACTCGTATGATAGAGTACACCTTCCTCCGAGCTAATATCATCCTCAAGATCAAAGTAGAAATGATCATGTTCGGAGGAGATATGTCATGAGAGAGTTCACGGAGAACTCTTCATGAAGAGAATCATTCACATGAGGTGAAATTGTGAACTCTTGTTCCATTGTGGGCTCATCACTATCCTCAATCGAGTATCAAAGAGTGGATTCTCGAATTGAAGTGAATTCGAGTCGAATTCAAATAGAGGATTGGTGAAAGTAGCTTTGAATGTTTCGGGAACAAAGTGATCAACATTCTCAATTGAATTTGATAGGATAAGAAGTGAGTGAACGATCATTATCAATGAGACTTTCGGTCTCTCCCGGATCGGCTTGAAATCAAAGAGTGGATTGATGTGAGTGAGTTCACGGAGAACTCCTCAAGAAGAGGGATCGACATCGTTGTGGAAGTGATGCCTCAACGTACTCGATGTTTCCAAAGGAAGCACAATCGTCGCTAAAATCGGAGAAAGTTTCAAAATGATCTTTTGAACACTCAAGAGGGAAAGAGAATCACACATCGATCGAAGTTCCTGTGACTCTCTCGGGATTGGGACAAGGTCCTCAACACTAGACTTTATGAATTCGTCCGATTCCTTTTCGTGAACAGTGTCAAGATGCTCGTCCCCATGTTCGAGAGTGAGTGGGAGCTTGGGTGTGATAGCAGTTGTTTGAGATGAAATCTCAAGCTTTGGAATATCAACCGACCGAGGGGTTGAGAAATATTACTTTTAAAGGATAAAACCCTCCTCGTCATCATCATAAAGTGTTGCCTTGAGAAATTGGGAGCGCCTTAGAGCCGCTTGCTCTAGGATAAATAATTCTTCCCTAGATTTGCGAGCTTCTCGTTCTTGCCAACAATTCTCCTATGGTTTTTCACCACTCACTTGATTCTTAAAGTTTTGAATCATATCATCAAGTGTTTTCATTGCGGTTTCAAAATCTTGGGAGATTTCTTGAGACAACGGCTCGGTGGAGTTTGAACCGTATAATCTTTGTGGAGGTTGGAAATTTTCAAATATGTGAGAGTCATGATTGTTACAAGGAACCGGGTTCCCTATTTGACAATCGAGTGAAATGGGGACCTCCACAGTAGTCACAACAAGAAAGCTGTTGAGTGCGGAATGGTGAATCATATGGATTTTGGTCATAACCAAAACTCGAGCATCATTGGAAAACTGTTCATAGACAAAGCGTGTTTCGGATTGACACTCAAATCCTTGGTGAGGACCTCCACAAAATTCAGCAGATATGTTGGTTATATGAAGATAAGTCGGGCTGTGGTGGGTAATTGGAAAAGTTTGAGGAGTCGTTAAATGAGTTCGATTAGGATCATAATCAAATGAATTCCTCGAACCACAAAACAAACAACTCCGTTATGAATATCATTACCACATTGTACACACGTACACCAACGACGAGGGTGAACCAAAGAGGGCTCACCACAACCGACACAAGGAATAAGCGATTGCATTTGATAGTTATGAAGAGGAATCGGTTTATCCAAAGAATCAACAAAACCAACATGGTGATCCGAATGACTATCAAGTCTCGAAGAACATTCGAGAAAAATCGGGAGGTGGGACAAGTGGTGTGCTCGAGAGCTAGCAATTTACACCACTTCCGTTATGGTCTCCGGTTCGGTTCTTGAGAAGCGTGAAGATTAGGCAAGTCATTCTTGCTAGTCACCGGTGTTTGAGCGGGTTCATCGTAATCAATTCTAATTCTCGACCTTTTTCATCGGCTTGAATTTGTTCGATTAGATTACGGGCTCTATCTTCAAAGAAAGTGTCCTCGTAATCCTCGGTGGGTGCTTGGGGTAGCTCGACGTTTGAACCGGTTTGTCAAGATTAGAATGTATTTCGGGTTGTGGCGGGTGGTCGAAATAACTTTGAAAAGAATTTTGATGGATAATTCGCACGAATTGCAAAATTCGCTTGAACTAGGCCCTCCACACCGCTCACACACATTTCGGCGATGAAGTTGACGAATGTCGACATAAGAATTAAACATATAGAGGATTAAGAAGAGAATCAAATGGTTGAGAGGATACGAAGAATAGAATTAAGCGGCAAAAAGGGTAAGAGAAATAGAATCAACGAATAAGAGGAATGAGAAGAGTATTTTTGGGGTTTTGGATAAGAAAATATAAACATATCTGAGATGGATGGTATGAACAAAGAGTGAATATCCAAATCACTAATCTTCTAGACGGAAGATAATCGGCCTGACTCCGGCGTGGCGCCAAAAATTTGATGCGCTCCAAGCAGTCAAGCTTTATCACACAAGCCCGCCACTTGTGAATGGCGGACCGTAACAAGCTTAAAGCGGCTCAACACGAACTCAATGAAGATCCGAGGAGTATAGTGTTTCCCGGTCGTTATGTCCCGGTGAAATGTGCAATGGATTATCAAACGTATAGTGATCGGGAGATTTGAACGGAAAAGAGGATTTGAGATTATTATAACTACGGAAAAAGGACATAAACTACAAGGGCTAAAATGCAAATTAAAGGAAATTAAAAGATAAAATCTATTAAATAAACGCTATCACTATAATTAAAATGATGAACGTTTAAAACCTAAAACTTAAAACTTACGTTTAAAATAAAATTACGTAAACGTACAAAATAAAAAGTGAAACTTATACAATATAAATCCTAAAAATATGAAAATACATTTTACAAACCTAATGATAAAAGAAAATATTTAGAAAAAGAAAATTATTTTATGACTAATTAATTAATTATTATTAATTAAAACTATTTTAACTATTTAATAATTACCTAAAATACAAGAAATTAGGAAATAAAGCTAGAAAAATAAAATTATGAAATGGAAAAGTCTAAAATATCAAACTAGAATTTTCAAAACTATTTTGTATTTTTTGATTATTTTCTATTTTCTAGGAATTAAAAACTATTTAAAACTAATTAAATTATTTAAAAATACAAATTTAACTAAGAAAAATCTAGAAAAATACTTTTTTCTCTTTTTATATTTATCTTAACTTAAAAAAATTGAAAAATTATTTTTTTGAACCTTTTCTTAATTTTGTATATTTAAAACTATTTAAAAATGCTTAAAAACTAATTTAAATAAAGAAAAATAACAAAACAACTTGGAAAAATCTGAAAATTTCAGGAAAACTCTAAAATGATGTGAGGAAGCTAGGAAAATTGGAAAAACAAGTGCTTGTGTGGAGGAATTTGAAGCTGATGTGTAAGTGCTTAATGGAATAAGCACTTGAATAAGCAAATGGGATCCAAAGGCTACCAAACCAAAAGAGAAGCTCTAATAAGCTAAAGTAACAGAAATGGAACAAGTTTCAACAAGCCCTAACCACTGATAAGCTATCTACAAGATTTGATGAAATGAAATTTAAGCTAAAAGCAGATTTAAGTGGGCTACTTAAGCAAGAAAATAAGCCACACAATAAGCTACAACCGCAAACTACAAATTGGAACTAGTAGGAGACCTGGCTAAGAACCTCTAAACCAAAATAGAAACCTAGGGAGCTAAAATGAGACACATGCGGGCCTTGAAATCTGCATAACCACATGCGATCAACGATTGCCACTGACAGGGATTTGATCCCATATGGATAAGCTGTTTTGAGCTTGTAGAAAAAATTACAAAAATTGACAAAAATGATGATGATAAATTAGACCAAGAGAGGTTTTAAAAGCCACAAGAATCACTTGATTTGACCTAGAAATGAGTGCATGAAAAATACCTCTAGTTGAGCTCAAAACTGAGTTTGTGCATTTTTGACTTTTTAAGAAAAAGTGAAAAGTTGACTAAATTGAGGTTTGATTATGATTTTTGGACTGGAAATGATATGAATACATGAAATGAGACTACTGCAATATATATCTATGTCTTTTGAACATGAAACAAGATTTGGATATGCAAAGAAACCAACAGTTAACCTGTTAATGATCAAGGACATGGATTTTGACTTTTGGAACTAGCAGGCACAAAAACTTGACTCAAATGAGTTCAATATGACTTAATAAGCATAACCCAACAGATTTTAACCACCACCTATACCTCTAGGACAGAAAAGACAGTGGATCCAAACACCCTTATAATCACTGATTTGCAAAAATAAAGAAGCTAACTACTAGATTATCATATATCATTGATCAAACTGAGATTACATGATCATGATACAACTATATAAACACATTAAAACTAGTGGAGATCACAGATGAACAGATAAGTAAAAAAACTGCAAATTTACTAGAAATGTGAAGATGAGAAAATGACTCACATGTGTCCAAATGATGTAGCAAGCTAAAATCAAAACCCAATACTAACCTAATCTAACCTATTTCACCCATATCAACCTCTGCATCACCAGTAACCATATCCAAAACCATATGAAGCTCAGAGTTGACTTCTGTTGACCATGTACCACATATGCTTGAAATTTGATTTTAAAGCTTAACAAAAGCTAAAATTAGCTTAACTAAGATTGTTTGAGCTTATAAATAAGCTAACTAAAGCTTATACATAAGAATTTGAAATGGAAATGTTCAACAGTAGCTATGAAACATGAAACTTTAACCAAACCATAAAATTAACTCTTAAAACAGATTACAAAGCTATCTTAACTTAAGTTTGAATCATTAAAACAAAATATTACATAGTTTAGACTAACTAAGACATTTTATATAAAATACGACATAAAGAAAATCTTCAAAAACTAACTCTCTTCTTTGCTTCTCTCTATCTCCTCTTTTATACACCCAAGCTTCTTTCTCTCTCTTTCTGAGCATATCCCAGCTGTCCTCAGGGCCATTGGATCACATAGGTGATTTTTGACCGTTTGATAGGTTTTGGCGGGAAAAGTATTTAGCGGCTGGGGTTGAGTGTGAAGAGGGGGATGCATTAAATGTTATTTGGAGGCTTGTTGGGGAGAGGGGAACATGGTAGTGTAGGGTGGCTGGAGGGGGAATGGTTGCAGACCAAGTTGTCGGGGAAGGCAGTATAAAGGGGCGGGTTTGTTTTGTTTAAATTGTGGGTTTGGGTTGGTCGGGTTGTGGGAAGCGGACCGGGTACAAGATTGGGCCAAGGGGTTAGTGTTGGGCTTGGGATTAGTATAAGGTCCGTTTGGTTTGTGAAATTAATAACACCAAGGACCACTTGTGTAATATTTGAAATTCAAGGACCAAACATGTAAATTATGAAGATTGAGTCAAAGGGTTGGTCTTGCCGAACTTTAATAATCCAAGGGCTAACTTTGACATTTTGAAACTCCAAGGATTAATTTTGACCAATTTAAAGCAGGGGACCAAAACTGTAATTTTCTCAAAACTTTTAGATTTTTCACCAAAGGACTAAATTTGACAAGTTATGATATTAAAAGGACCTTTGGTGACTTTTCTTTTGAAATTTTGACTCGGGGACTATTTTGACAATTTTAGAAACTTGGGGACTAAAGCGCAATTTTGCAAATTTGATATGTTTTCATCGATTTTGATATTTTGCATTTAAAACACATAAAACACTGATTTGTGATATTTTGATCATTTTGATGTGTTTCTGAGTGTTTTCAGATGATTTTGCAGTTTATATTATACAAAAATGATGAGTATTTACACACTCATCACTTCCTTGCTCAATTTTTCCCACCAGGGAGAACCACTAAACTTAGGCGAGACATCTTGACGTTTCAACAACTCCAAGGTGAGTCTCTCTATAAAGCATGGACTCGATTTAAGGACCTACTCCGTAGACTTCCCCATCATGGCATTGATCTTTGGCTTCAAATCTAAATTTTCTATGACCATACCGATTTCATCACTCGACGATCCATTGATCGAGCCGCGGTGGAAGGCTCGGTGACTTTAATGCGAGAAATCTTGGGATATTATAGAGGAGCTTCGATCAAAGCTACGAAGATTGGAATGAATCTCCGAAACTCCGGTTAACGTAGTTAATGCCATATCAACTCCTTTTGAATCTTCCGAGCACCTCGAGGAGCAAATGAGTGCCATTGAGAGAGGATTGATTATCTTATGGAAAGGCAAAAAGAGTCCCGTACAAATTCCTCGAAGTTGTCAAATCCGCCAACTCCACCAACCACCCCACACCTTTTTGAGTCCCAGTCGTGAGGAAAACCCAATTCGAAAGGCGCTGCTCTACTTCCCAATACCACTTTCACCAAGATTCAAGGAACAGATGAGGAGTACATGGCGGCTCATACGGAGAGATTAGCCAAATTTGAAGAGGAGGTTTATAGGAGAGAGAGGAAATGCAAGCAAAAATAGCGGAAATGATGAATTTGGTAATTGAATTTACCAAAACAAAAGTTCAGAAGGTACTAGTAAACAACGTTTGTCCTCCCACTTCATTTGTTAACGCCATTTCCATTATGTCCGAGGATACAAGGGTTGAGATAAGGAAAAGCGAGGAAAGCAAGAAGGAGGAGTCATGCCTAATGATGAGCACGAGACCATTGAGTACTACCTTAAGCACGAAATTAACAAAAACCATTGCAAACCAAGTAAACAACTTTAGGTGCGATGAAGTTCTTAGGAGGCTCTTGAAGGAAAAATGACGGAAGAAGAGTATGGCGCTTTGCCTATGGGACCCCGTATGAGTTGGTCATAAAAAACCATTAACAAGAAAACGAGACACCAGGAATTTCGTGATACCATGTAGCATAGGTGATATTGATAATATAAATTCCTTAGGCGATCGGGGGTGATGTAAACATAATGCCATTATCAATCTATAATAAGTTAACTAAGGAGAAACCAACCAAGACCGATCTTAGACTTTCCTTAGCTAATCACACCTATGTCTACCCATAGGAATCGCGGTGGATGTTCTAATTGAGGTGGCTAATATCGTTTATCCGGTGGATTTCGTGATCATTGATGTTGAGGAAGATAAAAGCGTGCCTCTCATTCTTGGGACACCATTTACGCCTGACCAAGGCAACCATCAAATGCGGAGAGGGCATCATGATACTCAAAAGTGGGAAGGGTGCGCTAGGATACCCATCATCCCAAGGTATCCTCTTAAGATCATGGAAATGATTACGGTTGAAATCGAAAAGCCCCAGCAATAGTGTTAAGAAAAGATGAATGGTAGGGAAAAGGGCTTAGGGACTTTATGGTTCAAGGATTGTATGCAACGTTGTGGAAACCCGACAAGAAGTTAGGAAATAATCCCACTACGATACCTAAGACACAAAGGAACCCTACGGAATTTCTAAAAGGAGAAAAGTACTTTTATACAAATCACGGATAAGGGCATTACGAGGTAGAAACAAACCAAGGTGGTTTGGACCTTTCATGATGAAGGAAACCAATTTAAAAGATAAAATCGTTACCATAATAGATAACGTTGGCAAGGAATCCACTGTAAGCATACAACGTCTACACCCTTTCGACGAAGGGGAAGCGAAGGAAGAAGGTGGCGGTAATGAAGTAACGTAGGAGCACGACTACGAGTCTAGCTACAAGACTCTTAAATAAAGAAAAGCGCTTCGTTGGAGGCAACCCATGCTTAATTGTTTTCTTGTTAGTGTCATATATCTTTTATCGATTGTTTATTCTCATGTTTAAATTTGTAAAATGCTTTATTTTGTTTTAACCTCGTCTTAATTGCATATAAAGGTATTTTACATAAGGGATAAGTGTAGGGAGGATTACACACGTTTTCAAGGAAAGCGCAAACATGAGAATAACAATTCATTAAAAGATATATTTGTGTGTTTGTTCGAGTCAAATGCTTGTATCGAGTCATAATGGATGTTTTGCGAAATTTTTCCAGATTCTAAAGATGTAAGTTTTCGAATTTTTCCGAAAATCGAGACCGGTTTTGTCGGGATAACTTTGACGTCGAGGAAGAAGTAAAACAACAGATTACTTTTTCTCGTTTTCTGAGCTACTAAAAAAATTTTGGAATTTTCCAGGTCTTAATTTTCCAGAAATTTTGTAAACATCCATTCCACAAGCATTATATCTTGGAAGGAGCTTTTCACGCATAAATTACCAAGAAGAAGTTACATAAGATTGGAAGGAGCTTTTCACGCATAAATTCTTCTTGGAAAGAATTTAACCAATACTTCACACACGGATCCTACCGAGCTAATCAGGGGAGTACTAGTTTCTTTCGTTTTTGATTACCTTCCATTATCATAACTTTGATACTTTCGGGGAACATTGGGGACAATGTTCAGTTTAAGTGTATGGAGGGAAAATAAAACGGGAACTTTGAAACTATGCTTATCCTTGATTATTTGCTTTGTCCAATTGTATTTGTGTAATAAACCATGAGAAAATGTCGGTTAGGGTAACTTTAGCACCAAATTTTAAATTTTTCATGATATATAAGAGTGGGCCATTAGTCTTAACAAAAGCGTCTCACGGATAGGAAGTTATATGACTAGCATAAAAACCCTTTACCACCTAAATTCCACCAAAAATGTGAGGATCGCCCTTAGATTAGTAGGAATTAAAAGCATTCATTTTTAATGCTTAGAGTGTGAACCTGTAGTATATTAGATTCTAGAACTTGTTTTGTGATGCATCCCGAGATCGCAAGTAAGACTACACTTGTGTAGTTAGGAATAACTAAATGATAAGAGGCATTAGGATAACCCTTGTTTGATACCCGTAATATAATTACTTCTTCCACATTGGTTGAGTAATTCCCCCACACCCTTTGCGTTGTACTCATTTTTAGTACACGATACCCCTAGTTAACCCTTGAGCCTATCCTTTTCGCGGTTCTCGTGATGTTTCGGTTTTCCGAATATCAATGAAGAGCATTGTTTACCCCACCGCCAAATATACACCCAAATCGCCTTAACCTACCGTATGCACTCACTTTTAGTGCATTATTGTTATCACCTTAAACCCTTAGTTCAATTATCTAGTTGCTTGCATGAGTTGCTAAGTCAAGTCATATCCTTTGTATCTGATTTTGGGACGATTGGGATTCATGGGAAAAGTTAAAGTTTATGAAATGACGGAAGGGCGTTAAATTCAAATTCCCTTTGTTTGCGTAATAATGTACCCCAAGTGTTTTGATCTTTTCAATTCGGGTCAAATTAGTGTTAAAGTAATAAAAACTCAAGTGTAGGGATGTGCCTATAAATCCCTATCATTTTGATGTTACCGTAGAGGATGGTAGAGTAAAAGTGTATGAAAATGAAAAAAAAAAAAAAAAAAAAAAAAAAAATGAGAAAAGAAAAAGAATAGAGTGATTAAAAAAAAATACGGGCTACCATCCTACATCTATCATTTAATTTTATGTTTGTTTATTTCAGTTAGCTAGAGTTTAGAGTGTCGAGTCTTGGCTTAGCAACGCCATTCTTCGTATGCTTGTAACATAAGAGATTTTTGACTTGCCACCACTATATAGCCTATCCCACCAAACCCTTTGTTTCCCTACCGTAAGCCTAACATTATAACCCTTTAAAGACCTCTTTGATAGTCTTTCCTAGGTGCTTACGCCAAAGCGATGGAGGTTTGATCTATTCTCAAGCCTATGGTAATCTATGTACTAGGACCGGTTAATGAGTGTTTATCTTCCATTTCCAATTTGTTATATTTCATATACACCCGAGAGAGATGTGAGTATCAAAACACCCCATGTGAGGTGCTAGTATGTGATTTCCGTGCTTGTTATGACTTTTACGGGGCTTATATGTGTTGTGGACCGTTTTGAACGAATGCTTCATGACCCTAACTTATAAATTAATTGGCTAAAAGCACATTTGCTTGAGGACAAGCAAATACCAAGTGTAGGGATATTTGATAAGGTTTTAAAAGGTACCTTTTGAGGGTCGTTTAAGCCCTTATTTGATCACTTTTGTATCGTTATTGCTTAATATCGTTCCTTTTCACTTTTAGGTCTCTTGAAGGAAAAATCTTTGGAATGGCACTTATTTGGACGAAAAGGCGCGAATATACAAAGAAAATTGCCAAAGTCATAATCGAGACACTCAAAGCTGCTGAAAACATAAGGTGGCGGCGTGCGGTGTTAATTGCGGCGCGTCGGAGGATTTTGTGACGGGACGAAGCCAAAACTCCTATTTTCAAGTGACGACGTCAAGTTATAAAGAGTAGGCCGTCGCAACTCGGACGGCCTAGATGCAATCCAGACGGCGCCGAGGTCAAGGCGGCGCCACAACTACACGGTGATGCCGTCTGGTCGATCAAGACTATCACGACATCGCGCAAGTAGTTGATATTGTTTTGGCCATAACGTTTGCATACGAACTCGGATTTAGGTGGTTCAAAAGCCACGCGATCGGAACGAGAAAATCTACAATTCTTTGAAAAATGGTCTTGACGCGTCGCTCTATAGGTGTGACGCCGTCACTCTTGCCGACGAGAAAATCGCCTATAAATATAACATTTTAACTTTACTTTTGTAAGCCCTAAACCCTAAGTCCAATTCGTGGTTTAGGTAGGTGTTCCAACAACTTAAGGGTTTCAAACACTCCATAAATATCGTGTAATGATTTGTTTGTTAATCCAATCCTATGGTATGTCTTCAATTATCATAATTGTTGCTTGCTCTTCACTAATTATGCTTGGCTAATTCACCTTGTGTTTGCTTATGATTGTATGAAACTTGTATATAATTAATTAGATCTTATTGATTTCTTAGTGATGCTTGTGTCTATCTTCATCATTAGGGGTGTGACAAATTCAATGATTCTAATTGGTTTAGTTTATAATTCTTGCACCCTAATGTCTCTTGTTTGATTGGTTGTCTCTTATCTTAATTGTAATTAGCTTAGGAGTGCGACTAGGCTATCGTTGTGTTTAATACTTGATAAATATTTGATAGTTTATGAATGACTTGGTGGATTTCGTTTACTAAACCAAAGATAACCTTAAAGTTAGTTTATGAATGACTTAGTGGATTTTGTTTACTACACTTAAAGGTGACTTTAAAGAGTTAGGGAATGCACACCTTACGACCTTAGAAAACACAACGCGTTAAGAATAAGGATGTGACAATTCAACCATCAATAGGATGTGACAATTCGATGGGTAGAATTGGATAGCTAGCAAGGAGTAATACATCATAAGTAGATACGCTTCACGTTCTTGGTAGACCCATAATTTAGTTAGTATCTTTTGGGTTAGTTGACTAGCAACTAATTCCACCCTCCCTTCCAAAACCGAGATTCATAAAATATAAAAATACAAAATAATCATCCTCACCTTTAGACTTAAATCGACATACACTTCACCTAACGACACTATTCCTTAGAGAACGATATCAATACCCGTGGCTTACCCTAATACTACACTACAACGATTAGGTTCACTGCCTAGGGTGTTGAAAAACTTGCTCGACGAAAAGGAAGTTCCTTTGACCCCGAACGACGCGTGTAGCGTTATCACAATTCCTCCTGTAAATCTAATTATAACCCATCTGGAAAAGACTACAAAAGTTTGTACAGTGGAAAGAAAGTCGAGGTTGCTCTCTTAACACAAAAGCTCGCTGACAAAGAGAAAAATGAATTGGCATCAACATTTGGTCAAAAGAGTAAAGACGAGGGAATAAAATGTTTTGGTTGCTGAAAATCATAATTGGGGCACAGAAGAACAATCCTTAGAGGATAATACTCCACAGAGGATAAGGGCATACATGGCACTAGCAGATGATGAACCAGCAGTAGGAAATAATGATGCCAGGTCAGGGCAGTGGGTGGAAATCGCCATAAAAAAGGTACAAAAACTTCTTGATATGGATGATACATTTGAAAGGAAACATGTTCTTGATTACACCATTGTTGACCTCTATTTTGTGGAAGAACAGAGAGTAAAATTGTTCAACAAATCTACCTCTCTTCAACAAGAGACTGTTAAAAGTAAAAATGAACTGTTTGACCTCAAGAACATTAAAAATCACTTCATGGCCCTTTAGATCTCAAATGACAAGCTGACCTTGGAAAACCAAGATCTCAGAGACAAAGTCTCAAAGCTAGACGTTACCATTGATAAATGGAACTCATACACAAACTATATGGAAAAGCTCATCAGTTATCAAATTCCTGTAAAAAAATAAACCTGGTTCAGCAAAAGTGAATCGAAAAAATGAAAACAATCTTTCAAAACCAGTTAAATTTGTTAAATCTTTTGATGAGTCTGATACAAGAAACTCATCTGATTGGGTTGAAGGAAGAACCATAGCAGGTGACATGCCCAACTTTGACACTGGAAGAATCTTGAGCCCATCTCATCAAATCTCTAAGAACTCTCAAAACATATCTGGTAGCCTCCCTAACATTGAATTAGAGAGTGATGAGACTCTTACCAATCTACCCAGACTCGCTGGTGCTGACCCAAAAGGTTCCTCAGAAATCTCTGACAAAGCTGTCGAGATATCTGTGAAGAAAATTCTCAAAAGACCATCACAGAAGAAATCTTCTGAAATATCACTTCCTAACTCAAAAAAGGTCTTAATTTTTCTTGAACATATCTTGACCAATCTTGTTGAAGAAGTTCAGGGACTGAAAGAGAAATTCAGCCATTGACCACTACCTCCAACCTAACACCTAAGTCAGTTTGCTCAAGCTCTACCACTGTTAAATCTAAACAGAAACTCAAGTTTCCCCCAACGTATAGAGTATGCAAAGGATCTGATCATCTAACCAAAGAACACTAGAACCACGTGATTATGATGAGAACTATTAGTAATCTAAAATCACAAAGTTCACATGTCAAACCACAAAAAATTTACAAACCTTGCAAGTACTGTGGACTTACAAACCATCACTCTGATGAGTGTGCTGACTACCCGAGCTGTAAAATTTATGGGAGCTATGATCATGAAGTCATATTTCATATCAAATCAGCTCCTACTCAAACTGTTCCTCCTAAAAGGAAATCCAATACTGCCATACAACAGTCTCATGAACCCACTAAAAAGGTGGGTTCATAAAATAAACTAACCATTTTTTTAATGTATCTGTGCAGGGAGATATGGAAAGATCAGTCTGGTATCTAGACAGTGGTTGTTCCAGACACAAGACAGGGATAAAGCAATATATGCACATATACACCAAGAAACCAGGTCTCACAGTGGTTTTTGGGGATAACTCTACAGGAAACACTAAACGATTTGGTTTAGTTAACTGTAATGGTATAAGTTTTACTAAAGTTTCTTATGTAAATGGACTAAAACACAACCTCATCAATATCAGCCAGTTGTGTGATGATAATTTTAAAGTTCTTTTCATCAAGAAGCAAGGCACTATTTTCAATCAAAATGATGAAATTGTGTTAATCGCTCCAAGGATCAGAGATGTATATATTATAAACATGTCATCTGCACAATTAAGTTCCAAGACATGTTTCTATGATATAGCCTCAAACAGTGCAAGATGGCTGTGGCACAAGAGACTGTCACATCTCAACTTCAAAAACATCAACATCCTAGCCAAACACAATTTGGTTGTTGGTATTCCTTCTCTCACATACTTAAAAGACAAACTTTGCTCAGCATGTGAGAAAGGAAAACAAAAAAGAGCATCTTTCAGATCCAAGCAATCCCAATAAACAAATGCCTTTATTTTCTTCACATGGACTTGTTTGGACCTGTCACACACCAAACAATCAATCATAAAAAATACACCCTGGTCATAGTTTGGTGTCATTTGTTTGGACCTGTCACACACCAAACACCAAACACCAAACAATCAACCACAGACACTCATCCAACTTACAGTGAAGTTTTTCCATATATCCCTGCATACGATCCTTTGTCCATGTTATATCAGGGACCAATCTCAAAGGAACCAGATGTAAACCTTGAGTTAAACACCAATAACCTAAATCAACGAGAATCCCATCCTATCACTAATCAAACCATCACTGATTCATTTCCTGATACACATATATGTCAGACACCTGATCAAGTAGATCCTACACCCAACTTAGTTCCAAATCACCCATCAATCATTCTTCAACTGCTCCACTCCCTGAAGACATATGGTCTAGAGAAAAAGGCATTGAATTAATCAATATCATGGGAGAACCATCAGCTGGTGTAACCACCAGAAGTCAGCTTAAAGAGATAACAGCAGCCTCATCCAATGAATGTCTTTATGCTGATTTTATGTATGAGATTGAACCCAAGAAGGTTATTGAAGCTCTTGAAGAAGAAGATTGGGTCATAGCCATGCAAGAAGAACTTAATCAGTTTGAAAGAAACAAAGGTTGGAAATTAGTTCCGACACCTAAAGGAAAGGTGATCATTGGGTTAAAATGGATCTTCAGAAACAAAAGAGATGAAAATGGGCTGATTAAAAAGAACAAGGCGAGACTGGTAGCTCAGGGATACAGGCAAGAAGAAGGAATTGGCTACGATGAAATATTTGCTCCGGTAGCACGACTTGAAGCAATTCGGATATTCCTCACTTATGGGGCATACAGAGACTTCAAAGTCTATGAGATGAATGTTAAGAGTGTTTTCCTAAATGGAAAGCTCCATGAAGAAGTCTACGTCAAAAAACCACCTGGTTTTGAAAGCAATGATCATCCTGAGTACGTGTACAAACTAGACAAATCCCTTTATGGTCTGAAACAGGAACCTAGGGCTTGGTATGAAACTCTCTCTTCTTTTCTTATCGAACATAAATTTATCAGAGGTACAATTGACCATAGTCACATGGAACGGGGATCGTTCCGGTACGCGATTGTGGATCAGGATCGCGGTTTGCTAGGTGCCTAAATTTTGGTTCGATGTACCTAATACTTAACATATTCCTAAGGATTATAAAAAAATTCCTAACATAAAAAAAAGAAAAAAAAAGAAAAAAAGTTTGATACTTTTGAAATTTTCATAAGTCATAACCATCATTCAATTGTATACTGAAGTTTCTGTATTAAAGTTAAATAAAAGCAACGATTTCATGATTGAGAAGGTTTGAGATTCGGATCGTTAATTTCCCAGTTTTTGACTGAATCGTACCTAAATTGGGAACGCGCGAGCTGGATCGCAATTCGCGGCCTTTCTAGCGAATTATGTTACTATGCAATTGACAACACCTTGTTTGTCTTCAAAAATGGAGGTGATGTCTTACTTGTTCAGATATATGTGGATGATATCATTTTTGGGTCAACACATTAAATACTTTGTAAACTTTTTGCAAAGTTAATGACCACAAAAGTAAAAGCTATGTGAATTTGTTTCAAAGAGCTATAAGATTAAGTCAGTGTTTGTTTAGGCTTATTTACCTGCTTATGAGGTTATTGAGCTGTTAAAAAGCTTATAAGCTCACAATTTTGGGCTTATGAGTTTATTAATGTAATAATGTGGGTAATTAAAGTTCACAAGCTCACTTTGATAAGCACATAAGACAAAATATTTAAACTTATGAGCTTTTCAAAAATTATATAAGTTAATTAACCGGTCAAATAAGACTAAACAAACACCCCTTGAATAAAAATGTAAGTAAACACTAAATAAATTATTACATCATAAACTTTTTATAGCGAACGAATGTATACATGTTATAAGTGTCCTTATAATATATGCACTTTTACTATCGAGACTCATCTTGACATGTAATAGACACCAATCTAATATCAAACTTCAGAGTTTCAAACATGCATCCAAGATTTTACCTATAATTTGTTAGTGAGCTTGTATTCAGTGTTAACATTGTTTGTTGTGGGCCAAATCCGTTTGACTATTTGGCATCATTTATAATGTACTCAAACCGATTATTAAGTGATCATTACACAAGTTTACATTATTAATGAACGAGATTTTACCTCAAAATCCTTGAAGATGACTTTCAATGGCTTCAATCACTAAGCAATTAAGTACCATGTTGTTTTCATTAATAAGAAGATTGGTTTGTGTCAGCTCTTGAGCTCTAATTTCTTGCTTCATAATGGCCAAATACACAAGTTTGATTTAGCCGCCAAAACTTGAACAATTGTTATATTAGACCCTCAAACCTGATATTTAGACAAAATTACATGTTTCGTCCTTGTGATTTACCCAAAATCATACTCGTCATCTCTATTTGATTTTAGGGTCCGTTTGGTTTGTTGGTGGGTTTAGGATTTAGATTTGGATTTGGATTAAGATTTGGATTTGGTTTTAATTTAAGAGAGAAAATATATATATATATATATATATATATATATATATATATATATATATATATATATATATATATATATATATATATATATATATATATATTAAAAATGTAATAATAAAACTAATATGTGTAAAAAAAAATTAATATGTAAAATTATTTATTCTTTATGTGAAAACAAGTGGCTAGGATCTCATCTAAAATAAAATGGTTGTTGACTTTATGGAATATTGTCACTAAACCAACAAAATTGTCAGAAAACCAAGGGGTGCATATGACTTTCGTAAAATCCTTTATTTGAAGGTATGAAACATTGTTCCGCAACCCAAACCTCAAACCAAACAATTTATTAGTGTCACATCAATTTAAAACCTATTCCACACCCTAATACCAAACGGGCCCTTAATTACATAGATATTCCTTATTTGTCAAACTAATTACATCTATGGTCCCTATTTTAAAATACAGGGATCATCAGTGCAATAATCTATAGTTTTTAATACACGGATAGTTCCTAACTTTGTTACACGGAAAGTCTCTATTTTTCATAATAGAGACTGTCAATGAAAATGGTATGAAAAATAAGGATTGTTTATGTAATTAAAATCGAATAGGGACGACGAGTGAGATTTTGTGTAAACCACAAGAATGAAACATGTAATTTTGTCTGATATTTATTTGAGCCGTTCAAAAATATGAAAGAAAAAAAAAGTTTCGGCGATAATCATTACACCTTCTATATATCATTTTCCTCTATAAAACCTTACGTCATGTCCAAACTGACATGTGTTGGATGTTAGAAAAAAGTATGATAGCGATACGATATTTGAAATTTTGTAACATATATTTGAAAGTTTGTAACATATATAGTAGAACACAAAGTCACAAACAAGGGTTTATGGATCATTCTTAGGGTGTTGAAATGTCAAGAAAAAGTATAATGTGGAGATTGAATTCTAAATTTGTAATGGATTGTCGAACAAAAATAAATACACATATAGTAATGGAACTTAAAAAGGAATTCGAATACGGCTACATTTTATGCCTAAAGACAAAGCACAAAAGTTTAGCATGTTACTATAATTATTTGGCTTAACTTTTAACAACCTGAATTTCTACTTTGTGGTAAACAATTTTTTTCTTTTTGAGTTACATTTACATTGTCTAAAAAAAAAAAAAAAAAAAAAAAAAAAAATCGTTATTAAAAGTGATTTGATAAACAATTCCACTAGGTAATAGTTAAGATAAATATAAAAAGAAACTTAAACTCTATTAAATTAAAAATCATATTTAAGGTAATTTTATATGTTCATTTATTGTGTATTAAATGTATAAATAATTTTATAATGAAAATAATATGTTATTTAACATGATTTAACCATTTCTATAGTAAATCCTTTATTAAAATTAATAGAAACAAAGTTCATGCTTGACATGATAGTATTAAAGATTTATTTTTTCTTTTTCTTTTTTGTGGCCCAACGACTACATCGAAAATATGTTATTTAAAAAAAAATTATTTGCGCACTTCATTTTTTGATTGAGACACTCAATCATATGCATTAAGTTATTGTAATATATATATGCATTGCTTTAACAGATTATACACATAAATATGAAAATGAAAACATAATAATGTGCAAATCATTTTCTCTTAGAAAAAATGTCGCTATGTGTTTCTTCTACACTTACAAAAATGTAAGTTAGAAAGTTGTTGATAAAAACCAATATATATCGTCATAAACACTGTGGGGCATCTACTTTTTGTCTTTTTAAGAAAAGGTTAGCTTGTGGTTATAACTTAGGCGTGTCACAGTGGACCGCAAATAATCGGTCGGTTGTGGTAGTCGACCGACTTGAATGTCGGTCGTTGCGAGTGTGGCTAGGAGGTCGAACATCGGTCGAGGCAAAAAAAAACAAAGTCGGGCGTATTTTCAACCGATTTGAAACACACAATTCTTTCAAAATAATGTTAACGTTTGATTATTACATTAAAAAAAAAAAAAAAAAAAAAAAAACAAAAACTTTACCACTTTACATTCTATAAATACCAACCTCAAACACATTTCTAAACACACAATTTCAAACACAATTCAACCTCAAACTACTTCTCATCCATACTCACTTCCAACCTCAAACTACTTCTCATCCATATTCACCATGTCAAAGAAAAATACCCCACAATCAAAAACCCGACGATCCCGACTACCCCAAAATGTATCAGATTTGAATTTCTTGCCGGAAAACAACCTTGAATTAACCGGCATAACACCACCACAAAATCGGGGTATTCGCTTACGTCCACAAACTTTTGAATATCAATCACGACTACCACAACCGAATCAAAACCAAAACCCGTTTTATGTTAATCGTCAATTTGTCACACCGCAACGATCTAATACGGATTATCACCAAGAACCAAGTGGGTCGTCGTATTGTCCTAACATGGACTTCTTGTATCCTTCCCAACCGTATCACAATTATTCCCCGCTTCGTAGTGCTAATCTTGAAATTGATTTGGAGGATTATATGTCTGAGTATCCGACTCAACAATACTCGACCCAAAACTATTCGACTCAACATTTTGTCCTCCACCCCTCCTGGCCCATCCCTGTTTACAGTACAACATAGTTTTTTTTATCAATTTTTGTTCCGTAATTTCTATCAGTTTAATAATTTTGACTTATTAAACTTTATATTTTTTGTTGCGTACTTTCAGGTATATAATTTTTTAATATAAACAAAATTATAAAAATTATAAAAAAAAATTGTAAAATGTGAAAGGGGTACAACTTGTAGATTCGGAGGTCTGTATATCATCCCCTTATGATATTTTACTTACACATTTACACATTTCATAAAATGTCACAGAAAAAGTCAGATGTTGGGCACCTTTTATGTCACTAAAACCTTAATCACTGCAATAATAGTTTATTTGCAGTGAGATATATAAACAACAAATAAAGTATTCCAATAAACTAGTTGGATAATATGTGATCATACACTCTTTTATTTTTACCTTTTAATCTTTATTGAAAATTTAATGTGAATAACTATGTTATAAGTTTTTCTAACCAATGTCTCAAAAGCATTGGCCAAAATATATATTTTCTTAATTTCAAATTCTGCTTATAAATTAAAAATATCTACACATTAACTAACTTTGATTAAATATGATTTTTAATTTGATAAATTTAATTTTGTTTTTCATCTTCACCTTAACTTATTTTTCATGAAATTTATTAGACAACTTTTATTTTAACAAAGATAATTATTTATTTTTATTTTTTTACCCATACATTGAAGTTTACCCAGTCGAATTTCATACCTATTGTTCTTCAAACAAAACGTCAAATCCAGCCGAAATATAGGTGGTTTTATAGCAATTATTTATCGTATATACTTAAAGTATTAGCAAAAACAAATTTAACGATATAATATAGCAGGGTGACCTTGGTGATTGATTTGGGGCAGTAAACTCCTCAGTCAAGCCAACGGCCAACCACCCTTTCCCTTTAAATAATACGATTTGCACCTTTGACTAACTATTGTTATTTCATCTTTTATCATTTAAATATTAATTAAAAAATAGTATCAATAATTAATGAATGATTTCTCTATTAAAGAACTGACACATTTCGTCTTATATTGCTTAACTAAATGACCATTAACTATTCTGCATGATAATAAAATCGTCGCCGTGAACATGATATTACTCACATTTAAAATAATAAGTTATTGTGCATGATAATAAGTATTTTAATACTATAAAGATACCTAACCTTTTTATGTTGATTACTTTGGCATTATATGTAAGAAATAGATGTTTTTGGTTCACGGTTTATATTGTGTGATCTAATTTATAACAATCCTTTGATGCACATATCAAAATATGCATGTTATAATTCTTAGAAGATGCTGCATGTGAACGCATGTGTGGTCTTAGATAACTATAATATGATTGGAATAAATGAAATAAAGGTTAAAGTTGTAAAATTTGAATTAAAATAAAATAAACCCACTAAAAATATAAAACTAAAACTCATAAAATATATTAAAATGGATGTTGAATTAAAGAAAGATAAAATTTTAGAAAATATGGTGAAATTAGATTATAATATAAATAAGTAGATAAAAGATATTTTAATTTGAAAATAAAGATGGATTTTTAGTTGAGAAGTAATAGCGTCATTTTATAATTGGAGCTCCTTATCTTAATTTTGGTGGTTAGGAGTTAGTCTTGAAGTTTGTTAGAAGTTAGAAATATTGGAGTTTGTTAAGAAGTACGCCATCTCACGACGTGATTGGGCTCCTTATCTTAATTTTAAAGCCTCTAAAATTAGAAGAACAATTTTTAAGCCTTCTAATTTTAGAAGGCCTAAATGCATTATAAAGTAGTATAGATTATGAAAATTGAGATTCTGATTTTTTTTCCCTAATAAAATATCTTAAACTATCATTTAACATTCTTTAAAAATAGAGTGATTGAAGTATGCAGCAACACGACGTGGTTGACTTGTCCACAAATTAACTTACTTCCTAAGGCCGACAGGAAATATGCTTTTATGTTTATTAATATGGCTTTTTGTTTAAATTTTTAAAGATTAAGCCATGCCAATAATTCAGACCACGTATTTTTCTCAAGTTAAACTAGTGATATGTTAGACATCTGAATAGAAGGTTAGAGTGCCCACAACAAGGTGCATAAGAAAAGGCAACTGAAGTATCGATGATAAGTAAGTTGATATAAATTAGACATTCATTGCTAATGAACAAAAACAATTTTTTTTTTTTTAATTAATTAAACCAAAGAAAATGATGTCTTGAGGAAAATAGATTACTAAATATTCAGTCTTTTTAAATATGCAAATCTATTCATCTTCGAATGTTTAAAAAAATAACATTGAGAGCATATTAAATAATAAGTTTGTCAAACGGGAGTCCTCATGACAAAGTTTAATGTCATTATAAAAAAAACAACTTTGAGTTTATTCAACTAAAAATCATATTTAGTTATGGCAATTTATAAGTTTCATTAATGTACATTAAATGCAATTTTAATGTAAAAAGAAAGTTTATGTTTAATAAATGCGATTTAACTATTGTCCTCAAGTCACTCGTTAAACAATACCAAAAAATAAGTAGAATGACTTACTATAATGAAAACAATGAGAAATACCTATGCCATGAAACAAGTATTACGGACTAGTATTAAAGAATCTATCATCTATGTGACATTTGCTTTGATATTTTTAGACATAAAATATTTAATACCGGTATTATACACCTTTTTGGGCTAGTCGATGCATGAAAAGTTTATCAGATTAAATTATAGTGCCAACTGCCAAGAGATACTCAACGTCAATAAAAAAATTCCCTTCAAACGTGATGATCAAATTCTTAATCGGGCCATTTACGATGATTATAATATTACCAAATGCTACTCTAAACTTTCTTAGCGGCCGCAAACTAGATTTGTTTATTTTAATTTTAAAGTTCATTATATTATATACTCGTTCAAAAAAAATTTCCTTTGGCCAAAGGGAGCATCGTTTTTCCTTCGTTGCAAGTGAAATGACATGTAATTAGAAGAATCGATGCGCATCAAAACAGGTTTTGACGTATTTCCAGCTTACTTGCGGCGGTAAATGAGTGATCATATCACGACGGTTAGTTGAGTATAAGGACGGAGCTAGTAAGGTTACTAGTGGATGTTGGGCCACCCATAATCAACACACGACGTTACATAATTATTCAGCTCATAATCGTTTTCTTAAAGGTTTTTGCAATTACCACCACTTTTTACCATTGATACTTTGATAAAATTTGAGATATGGATAACTTAACCAATGTGATATAACAACAAATAATTTTACTTTTCTAATTATTCTTTGCTAATTTATTTTAGTCTTTAGTTATTATGCTATTAGGTTTCACAAAAAGGTGTAGATTGGCGCGAACACCCTGACCCCGGGTATCTTTTGGCACCAGCCATTATCCACCCCACTAGGAATAGCTCCGGCAACTCTCCTGACCTAGTGGGGCACCAACTGGAGTGAGCACGAGCCAAGACTCGGACCCCTGAGCTCTTATTCCACAAAGTCTCTCCAGTGTGCCCATTGGTTTTGCGGAGTTGGGTACCTATATGAAGCAAATGCCAAGGATGGGACTTGAACTTGGGTCAACTGACTCAAGCACAAGTGCTCCAACCATTAAACTAATGCTCCATTGGTATGCTATTAGGTTAATTCATGGGTTAAAAACAATAGATTTATTTTTGGGGCGATATATATTGCAGTAATTTTAGGTTAAGCTCGGCCCTTCTTTACATCAAAGCATGGCTTCGCTCCTGATTGAGTAACAAATGTTTGCTAGAAACCTTCGATCATGTCCGGACTAATAATATCATTTGAACATAATATCTATACTACTTAAAGCTTACCCCCCTTAATTTAATGTGCAAGGGGGGTTGTGCACAAATGAAAGTACGGTACAACATCATTCAAGCATACTCTCAATTGTGTATAAACAACATTCGTGGGTTGAAATCATTCAATTCAGTACAATTGAATCTTTGTGAAGGATGGTGTTACGGAAGGTCAATAGGCTCCATGAGTTAAACCACAAGGCATACAAACCATATGTTGGTTACAATGACCATAAATCGTCATCTTAATGAAGACTTTAGGCCTTCCGCCTTCCACCAGGAGCCTATAAATGACAGCCACATAAACCTCGGTTTACACATCATCGGTCTAATCCAAAACCCATCACTCCTCTACTCTCATCTACAACCTAACACCGCAAGACACATACAACCCGTTTCTTTTGTTCGGATTAAACAAAAACAAAAACATGAAAGAAACAATCATCATCGATCTTTGTCGATCATAGGTCTTTTTGTTATTCCATCATCTACATCCTAACATGGCAAGACTCATACAAGAACAAAAGCAAAGATCTCAGATTCTGTCACACCCCCAAAATATCGCAGCGGAACGATAGTGTCATTGGGGTATGACGTCATAGCACAAAGTATGGATACAGAAAACGACCTCTATAATGAGACGTTTTGAAAAGTTTACCATTCGATAAATAAGTTAATGTTTACACCACAAGAAATCACAAGGTTTGATAATACATAAAAAGTTTACAAAGCATGTCGAATGGTAATTGTTAAAAGCACAAGACTCAATGTATGCCATGCGACCCAAAAGCTCCATGAATTGCTATCACCTTAAGACACGAGATAAACATGCTAAAAAGTGTCAACACAATGGTTGGTGAGTTCATAAGTTTGTGATGAAATGTAAAGCCTTTCAAAATTGTTTATGCGAGAAAGGCATTGTAAATCCACTCGGCCCAAGTTCCGCCCATACAAAACTTGCAACTTTGTGTGTTTAAAACCCATTGCCAAAATATAGAATTGTCAATCTTGTTTGTAAGTAGGACATAGGTGCATACGATATATACATGTACTTAATGCAAAGAATCACAGCCAACTGAACCTCTTGACGAGTCTAACTTGTTTGTTATGTTTCATTGAATAACAGATTATATTCACCCCAGGTCACGTCATCAAGGACCCAAGGGTGGGGGCGTCAAGTGTATAAAAAGTATATTGTAACACAATTGTATAAATGGTTTGAGTATTCGCAAGAGTGAAATAAGTATTTAAGCATGTATCTCCCCCAAATAGTTTGTAAGAATTTAAACGAGTAAAAGTGGGATATGAACTCACCTGGTGTGATGGATATGCTAACAAAATGAAGTGCACGAAAGTGAGACTCGGAAACTATCCGCGACCTAGAATGAATGTTATGATATGTAATGAGTTATGATGTTATGTTATGCATGCATTTCGTATGTTATTTATACCATTTACGAGTTTTGAAAATAATACTTATCGTCGAAAAATACTCTTTTGACTTCTTGACCAATCTTAAATTACTTTACAAGTATTTACGTCCAAATGTCATCCTACAATAGTTTCGTAATGATTTATAGTGAAATTATCACTTTTCGTCGTAAAATAATGTCGTCGGAAATTTCATGAAATTGACAAAAATGGCTTTGAAAGACTAGTCTTAAAATGGTGTGCGTCGATCGTTAGGAAACGAACTCGACAGTTTTAGAAAGTTTGTATCAAAATCTAAAAGTTTCAGTTCAGGAGTTTTCGACATAGAGGTCTCGAACATAAAGATAATAAGGGTTAAAGATGGTGATTTTATCTAATGGTTGTGTAAAAATGAGTTTCGGCCAATTTTAAGCATCCGTAAATAATTTATTACAACTCCGCTATACAAACGGTTGATCGTTTTGAAAAATATGCTCGGTGATCTAGATTTTATTAGAAGACATTTCGTTCCAAAAAGTTCCACATCCACGTTAAAAACAGCCTTAAACATGGTCGTTATAGTTACCGTAATACTTGTCTCGTAGAAATAATATAGTTTTTCAGAAAATAATAGTTACGGCAATTCTATGAAAACGTGCATATCTTAGTCGTTTCAAATCCGTTTTCTACGTATTATATGTCCTTAGCTTCGTATCAAAGTATACTAATATATTTTTGACAAGTCGAAATAATTTGTAAAGCTTAGGACTCGTTTTGACTCGAATAAAGTAAAAATAGGTTCTTGAATTTTCGAAAAATATATATTTCGTCGTCAAACTTTAAAAATTCATAACTTCTTCGTTATAACTCCGTTTTAATCCGTTCAAGCGGCCACGGATTCGTTTTAAAGTATATTTTCTAAATATCAAAGCCAAAAATTCGTGCCTACTGTCGGATTTTCCAGAAAATCAAAACAAGGACAGAACACTTTTTATACTTATCGAAAATAGTTTTTCTCGTACCAAACCTATTCTAATCCCTTCAAATCAACTCCAAAGCTAATCTAATCCTACCATACACCTTCTTAGGGTGTCATGGGTTCCTAAACATCATCAAGACCAAAGTATATCAAGGGGATAATTATAGGATGACCTTATATATATAACACTAAAAATCATGTAAAAATGGTATAAATACACATAAGTCTTGCATGTTTTTGCTCAAAATGATAAGATGAGTATGAAATGAATATGTAAGATAAAATAAACATGAGATGCTTACTAGTGATATGATGAGGTGATTAGAACAAGGATTTATCCTAAATACTCTAGGTTTTTATTCCAAAACCTTGATTAAGAGTATGCTAGTGTTTATATTTTTGCTTGATCTTGAAAAATTTTTGGTTTCTTCTTCTCCTTGTGTTTATGGCCGGTTTAGAGAGGAAAGGAAGAGAGAAATATCTTTTCTTGAACTTGAATTATGAGGTTGTGTGAATTATTTGGAGTGTGTAAGTAATAAATGAAAAAATCAACAACTCTTTGATTCATCCCCCCCCCCATGGCCGGATTTTGGGGAGGATGTTCCCATATGTATATATATTTTTTTTTAATTTGTATATGCTTGTGTAATTGTTAAAAAGTGTAGTAAAAAGTATAAGTAAAGGTAACTTTGTAAAATTGTAGATACATTAGTGTATTTAAGGTAAATTTTAGGTAAAATAAATTTTTAATAGATCAAAATAAAGTATAATGAGATTATAAAAATTGTAAAAATACATTCCTTGTGAAATTTGAGTGATATAATAATTATCGTGTAGTTTTTAAGAAAAACGTCGTAATAATATAAACTTAACGATTTATATACAAAATAAATTTAAAACACTAGGTAAACTCAAAATATTATTTTTATAACTAAATGTAAGTATAAAAATATATCGGGATCATTTTTTTAGAAGTAACGGGTTAAATATTCAAAATAATAACTCACGCGATAACGTTTATTTAAGATAAAATTTACGCGTTTAATGTGAAATGCAAAAATCATGAATGAACCGTTATGAAATGATGAATATGGAGTATGAGGAATGACCGGAAATTGAGAATTGTGACAGATTCGTTTGTGTTCATATCAAAACCTTCAAAGATTCAAAACAGCGAAACCATCATCGATCTATAAAAGCAAATAGGTTCTTTTAATATCCGAATATTTTCAAGAAAAGAACAAAACCAAATGGTTTTCATTCTTACTTTCATTCGGTTTAGACAAGAAAAAAACGAATCAAAACAAAAACCATCACCTAATCGAGACCTTATACAAGATCTAAAAGACTTCCATTCTTTTTTAAAGTGGGTTGTGTTCGGTTGAGGCTTAGATAAAAAGGTTGATATTCGGATAGATCTAAGAAATCAAGTGACGATTTTTGGTTAATTTGTATGTTTGTTTTTCGATTAGATCGGATTTGTGAAGTGGGAAGGAGGAGCGTTTTTATGAGGTAAAAGGGAGATGGCTGCAAGTGAATCTAAAATGGGGGGCATATTTTTTTGGTTGAGTTGTATGAGGGTTGTGTGATAAAACACTCTTTTATGCTTTTGGGCTTTGGTAGCAACATTGTTGAAAATGGCATAAGCTCATGATTCAATGCTCAGATTATAGTTTACATAAAAATATTTGAGATTTATTTTCTTGAATATATATTTAGGTATCGATTAGTATTCACTAAAATATCACAGTCGCAATTTATTCATGCACATGATCTATAGTAATAAAAGGAATCGATTAACAACTGAACCCACTGGATTACATCATATCATTAATCATCCCAAACTCCTTAAACTTCTATACATTTCAATTGTCCTCTAAATTATCCTACTTTGATGAGTGCCCATAACTTAAAAAAAGAAAAATCACAGCTTTTAAAGCTCGATCAATCAAGTATTAGTGGTTTTTTTGTTAGAATAATAAAACTTCGAAACAATATTAAGCATTTTATAACATTTTATAATTTGAGTAAGTTAAATAAGTGTTTTGTTTCTTATTTATATGTTTAACCTTTTAACCATTTTTAATCATCCCAAACTCCTTAAACTCCTACATGGGCGAAAAATAATAAAAAAACAAACGAAAACGGACAAAAACGTAAAAAAATGAACGAAAAACGTAAAAAGGGGCGAAAACGGATAAAAAAACAAACGAAAAAGGATAAAACGGATAAAAACATAAAAAACGGATGAAAACGGCGAAAACGGAAAAGCGAATGAAAATGGATAAAAGCAGACAAAAATAAAAAAAGCGGCGAAACGAATAAAAAGCGAGAAAGCGGAAGAAAGAGACAAAAATGTAAAAGCGGCGAAGACGTAAAAGCGGATAAAAGCGGACCAAAACGTAAAACCGGACAAAAACATATTAAACGTAAAAAGCGTGAAAGCGGATAAAAACAAATGAAAGCGGGCAATAAGGTTAAAATGGGCGAAACGGATAAAAATGGACGAAACGGATAAAAGCGGACAAAAAGTAAAAACGGACGAAACGGATAAAAGCGGACCAAAACGTAAAAGCCGGCAAAACATATAAAACTTAAAAAGCGTGCAACGAATAAAAAGCGAATGAAAACGGGCAAAAGGTTAAAATGGGCGAATACGGATAAAAATGGGCGAAACGGATAAAAGCGGACAAAAGGTAAAAAAGCGGTTGAAACGGATAAAAATAGACAAAACGGACAGCGGACGAAAACATATAAAAACAGACGAAAAAGGATAATAACGTAAAAAACGAACGAAAAACGAAAAAAACGGGGGGAAACGGATAAAAACGAATAAAAACAGACAAAAACTTTAAAAAACGGGCGATAACTATTATTAACGGAGGGACTAACTGGGGAAAACTATATTTGAAAAAATAAGGACTAACGGTGCAAAAAATTTTAACGGAGGACTAATAGCGCAAAACACTTAACGGACTGAACTAACGCCCATCCAAAATAGGGACTAAATGAGTGCAAGGTTTCAAAAATAGGTATGTGTGGTGTAATAAAAACGACTTAGGGACTAAAGTCGTTAATTGGGGTATACCACATGGACCAAACATGAAATTTTTTCCAAATTATATTAAGAACATATAAACATGAAATTTTTCCCAAACATGAAGTTCCGCTACTGTTTTATTGCTCATATATTGTAAGAATCATATTTGTACGACTCATACATATGTTTGTCAGAGGTTTTTTTTTATAAAAACTTTTAATGGAAATAAAGTAATGTACATACAAAAGTAATTATAACATTATTAGGCATCTAAGTATAGATTCCACAAAAATAATATAAACTAAACTAATAATAACATTATTAGCCATCTAAATAATAAATAGAATGCAAATTCTCTAATAGGTATCTAAATACCATCATATACAACATTATGGATAAAAACATGACCCCTCAACCACTAGACCGAGCATCGCACGGGTTGAGGGAAGCCTCGTATAGTTAAAACCGTAATCATAAAATAAGAAAGGAGCTCTAACGTCTTGAATATTCCAGAATAGGAAAAGAAAAAAAAAAGTGAAAGCTTAAATTATAGAACTATAGAAGAGTTAAAGTAAATCAAAACCGAACGGACCCGTACAAAAGACTTGCAACACGTGAAATTTAGCAATAAGAGATTACTGCGGAGTCGTATGTTTACTATAGTTTGTATGTATTTTGTATGAGCTAAGCCCCGTGTGTTATTGGTTAGGGTTTACTCATTATATATGTACCTTTGAGTGAGATGAATATACACGGAACACATTACAATCCTACATGGTATCAGCCAACAGTGATACCGATCCTCAACCCTACACAATCAACTCCCTTTAAATATATGTTCTCACGTCGATCGTTGGTACTGTGATTACCAGTCGACAAAAACACGTTCGTTTTTTCTTTCTTTATGTTAATCGTTGGTATTTTTTATTACTAGTTGACTCTGGTGTATAGTGATTAATCAACCGTTGGTATTTGTGGTTACCAGTCTAACCTTTTGGTTCGTTGTTTGTTAAGCGTTCTCTATTATTTGTTGTCTTTGGTAGCTATTGAACAATCTGTGTTTTTTGTTTGTTACAAACCCTAATACCCTAAATCGTACCACTGTTCGTGCACCCCCTTTTAAACCCTACTATATTCTCCTTTACACCGAACCCAAACCTTAGGTAGTAAACATAACTGGTGACGCTGCTTCTCTCGTCATTCTCATGTTGGATAAACTAATGAGATTCACCAATCTACCTCTTCTTGTTCCCGTCAAGTTGGACATTGATGAAATGAACTACTCATCTTAGACGTATTTTTTTTCCAACATCTTTGTAAAGACCATGAACTTTTGGAGCATATATTAGGCAAAACATCTAGTGATAGGGTTGAATCTAGCAACTCACCGCCACCTAATGCGGAATGGTTGAAAATTGATTCAATCGTTCTATCGTGGATATTCACCACACTTGCTAAACCTCTTTAATATTGACTTGTGGTTGAAAATCCTCAAACGGCTATCGTGGATCTATTGGGGTTAACACCTCCGTCCGGGTTTGTAGCGCTTACCAGACTGGATTGTCAAACGGACGCATTTTATTTGAGGAACTCTAGGTGTTCGCGTATGAGTCACCTACCGAGGCAACACACATAACCGTTAAGGCTTCGGTGTCATGAGCTAAGTGCAATAATAATATTTTTAAAGACATTATGAGTGATACAATGGTCTCTAAACATTGTGAGTGATACAATGTTCACTAAAACTTTCATGACATTATGAGTGATACAATGGTCTCTAAAGCTTGTGGTTCACAATACTTTTTTACTTAATATTTAACCTATGAACTCACCAACTTTATGTTAGCCATTTTAGCATGTCATTCTCAGGTCCTTAAACACATGTACATGGATAGCATTTGGAGCATCATAGTAGAGTCACATTTTTCGGTCTCATTTCCTCGAAGATTTTATTGCATTACGAATATTGTTTGATTATGTATAAACACCCATTTAATTTATGTTGTGAACTATTGAAGCCTTGTCCTTTTGTAAAACTTTATTGATGAAATCAAACGTATATATTTAAGCGGCTCATATAGGAGTCGTTCATTCTGATTTATGACTTTGTTCCATGAAAGTCACGCCCCGTTATCTTCCGCTACGACTTGGGGACGTGACATAATGGACTTTAAAAAGTTACCAACTGAAATTTACTCAAAAAAGTGTATCTACCACACCTTAAATGCATCTGCTCAAATATCTACCGTACCATAATTGTTACAGGCATAATGGATTGCAAAGATGAAGTGGTTTTCAAATTACACAAAGATGATTTATATGTATTTAGTCCGCTAAGGTATGTAGAAAGGTGTGTTACTAGTGTTTGCGCATTTACATGTGATAGGGATACTTTTAGTTCTAGCATAGATTATTTCTTGGCTAGTATTAAGCAAACAATATGGGCATTGTTTTTATGTATACCTACAGAGTCTTTAGAAAACGTGTTGAAGTTAATATGTACCAACAATGATGTTCATGCCATGTTTGATTCGGCAGAAAGACATGGTTCAATTGATTTGTTTTGTTGCACATAAGCCACAACAATTATCCGATTACTATGTGGAAAACTAGAAGGGGGGGGGGGTTGAATAGTTTTACCGAATAAAACTTCGTTTTAAAATATTTAGATCAACTTATGTCAATCTATCTAATGTGTGTGTTGGATGATGATAGATAATCATATAAATAAGTAATGCAAAGATAAAGAGTAAGAAACACAAAACCACAACATGAGTATTTATAGTGGTTCGGCTACAAGGACACCTTCCTTGCCCTACTTCACTCCTCGAGTTCCCCACTCGAGAGTTTGTAAGCACTACACAACACAAGCTCCTTAATGTGGCGGAGAAGCCTTCACAACGTTGCCTACTCTTTATCCGGTACAAGGATAGACACCAGGTTCTTCCACGAGGTAGAACCAAACCTATCACAACGTCGCCTACACTTTATCCGGTACAAGGCTAGATACCGAGTTTCATTACAAAGGAGGAACTACAACCCAACACAACACCAATAGACAACAACCCCAAAGGAGACACACTCCTTATTACAACATCATAAGGATATCAATATCCTTTGACCCAACCTATCTATCTTGTACATCGATGCACCATATCAAATGTACTCCCTTGGTGCCTTTAACTAATGCCTTCGACACGACCCTTTGACACCTTTCACTAATGCCTTCGACTTGACTCTTTGGCACCTTTCACTAATGCCTTTGACACGAACCTTCGGCACCTTTCACTAATGCCATCGACACGAACCTTTGGCAACTTTCACTAATGCCTTCGACACGAACCTTCAGCACCTTTCACTAATGCCTTTGACACAACACTTCTATGGAGGGAGGAGAGAACTATCAACAAGATAACTTTAGTAGTCTTGATGATGACGAAGCTTGGCAACTCATGCACTTGAGCTTGCTCGACTTCAAGAGGTGCTGATCTCACCTTTAAGAGGAACCTAGAGAATCACACAAACACAAAACTACATAGAAAGATCCTTTGGATATAAGGTTAGAGAGTTTACAATACTAAGAGAGTATGTGTAAAAGGGGTGAGTTGCAAGAGAAATGGCTCACTATTTATAGGCAATTTTCTCTCGTTTTCCCCACGGATCCCTCCCGGAGGATCGGCTAGTCTAATTAAGGGATCCGGCAGTTGGGTCAGCTTAAGTCCGGATTTTGGGTTGTAAACCGGGTTACGGGTTATGAGTTATGATCCATGGGTTATACAAGATGCAATGTATATAGACATTAGGTCAGGGGTCTTGGGTCACATATAATACCCAACATGACTTCATGCATGATGTCATACAATGGGTCATGGGTTATGGATCAAGCTCCATGGGTATGGGTCATAGACTTTGGGTTTTACCCAATAATGTTCAATGTATCTAGTCAATTGGTCAAGTACTAAGATTTTACCCATTACATTACCCATTACAATATATACACATTTCCATATTATGTAAACACTAGTTGTTATATATATGTATTTCTATAAGATGTAAACACTATTACTTGTTTAGTGTTTTATATGAAAATGTAAGTGTGTTAGTAAACTATTGGCTCAAACCATTTACGTATTTTATTTGTTTCGTTAAAATGATTTTACGTTTGTTATCGACAAAACATTAGAAGATCGTAAAATATAAATAAACGTTTTTACGGCTTATTTGTATTAACATACTATTTAAAAAATATAGGTTTAGATGAGTGTGATGATGAGGTTATGGGGTGGATTGAGGAGGATGCTAACTTACGTTGTTTAAGTTAAACACCTCTTAGGACTAGGTCTAAAAGGAAGCTTGTTGTAAGCCAAAAAAGCAAGGGTGTGGATGAAGGTAAGGGGAAGATGATTGAAGATGTGCATGTTGTAAAGTGAAAGGAGAAAATAATTGAAGGTGTGTGTGTTGGAAAGAGGAAAAGCAAATCAATAGCAACAAGTGGCGGTGTGGTGATTAAAGACCGGGAAGTGATGAATGTGGAAGCAGAAAGGGGTGTTAGAAGTAGGCTTATTTTTCTTGGATTAAAAGCCATTGGAGACAAAGTTCAAAAATCAAAAAGGGGCAAGGAATGATGTTGTGGGAAAGTGTTTAATGGCGAGGTTACATATAATTCATTATTACCCCATTTTGTTACTGATTTGCATATCATTTTTGGTGTGTTTGTGAACCTGATAACTTTGCCTAGTCTTTGATTACATGTTTGTGGAACTGATCACACATTGGCTTGTCTATGCGTATTTGTGAACCTGTTAACTTTTTATTATGATTTGCAGATCTAGTAGGTTGTGGAGTTTTTGGTTCATCCAAATTTTGAAGTCCTTGGTTCATCAAATATTTGTTCATCAGTAGGATGTTTAAAATGTAATTTGAAGTACAATATTTTAGGATGATGTGTAGCAATTGAATACAATGACAATGTAATTAGAAGTATAAGATTTATGGATGTAGAAATCTCAACAATGTCTGATATTTGTTTGCGTTTTATGCCCATATTTTGGTTCTATTTGTGTTTGTTTTTGTTTAAAACATTGTCTTGTATATATGTTGTATTGTCTTATTCTTATTCTGGATAGATGCTTGCCATTTGTGCTTTTTGTATGCATTTGAGGATTTGGTTCGCATTTGAACTAATGTTTGACTTTAAAATTCAAACATAGGTTTTGGTATGTACACACTTGTATTGACCAAATAACCAATGTAAAGCATCCAAACACTATATGTGGGTATGATGTTCAATGCGTTTCCACTTCATATAGGTTTGTTGTACACACTTGTCAGAATCCAAATCTTACCCTGTTTGACTTTTATAAGTAGAAGAATATGTTTAAGTAAATTATGCCATTTGTTCTTAACCAATTATGTAACACCAAACACACCTCTTCTTGACTAACACTTCATCTGCCATTGAATTTCTCACACTTCAGACCTTTTCATATTGTTCCAACTATACTACAACTTATCCCAAACACACATTACAACATTATCTAACCTAAATAGACCTGGATACACACTCATATGGTCCAAAATAACCATATTTTTGGACAAACTTTTGACTTTTAAAAACTACCCAAAACACAAACATGTAAAAGATACCATCAAAACAAAACAACCCTAACATAACCTAAGATACCTAATTCTACTTTACCCAAGAAGTATTTCTTTTCACGGGCACTTAAGTCAAACTTTAACACCTGAATCTGAAGCACCATTGCCTGCTTAAGATAACGTTTTTGCATATCATTCATCAAACTAACTGTTGAACATGCCACACGACCACGTGTTGTTTCTAGTATTTCAATTGCTTGTTGCCTAGCTTTTATGCATGTGGTGAGTTCGAGACATAGTTGTTTCAATTTGTCATTGCATTGCTTGTGTCTTTTGGCTTCTCTACTAAGAAGTTTTAGAACTCTGGCATTCTCGACTCTTGCTCGCGTGTAGCAGCCATTTGCAAAATTGTAATTAGGAAATTGGAAAAAGTTTATGGATGGTGTTGAAAAAGTGTAATTATGGTTAAAAAAAAAGTTTGTGGGTGGTGTTAAAGAACACTGGGTTAATTTAAAAATTAGTAAGGAATGGAAGTTGAAAGTTTTTAGGATATTGGACCGGCTGTTTGATCGGATTATGATTCAGAGTAAGATATAAAAGAGTTATATTAAGTATTGCAAGTTATGCCGCTGTGAATGAGGTTGCATCGAGAAAGTAACCAGGTAAGTGGGTGAGTAAATTGGCGGGAAAAGTGAAATGACTAAAATACCCCGACGTGGTCCTCAAACTAACGAGATTTTTAACGATCGTTAGGTCGAGGGACAAAATTTGAACCAAAAAGTGAACAGTGATGGCATAATTTGCAAAAAAAATATTTCCGGTGGCATAACTGGCGAATTAGGTATAACTCAGAGACATTTTTTGCACTTAACTCTTAAATTTCCAAATAGTAGCTAGTCTTATGTCTCAACTCTCAAATACGTGATCTACCAAGTCTTTAGTTAAAAAACTTTCACCAAGTTTTTAGTGCAATGCAAAAATCTTTTTGAATAAGTCATCGATTAAGTTAGCATTACAGATGCTCATAGTGATCTACCAAGTCTTTAGTTAAAAACTTTTCACCAACTCTTTAGTGCACTTTAAATAATACTCCCTCCGTCCCATATTAAATGTTCACTTTTGACTTTTGAAGTTTTTTTCTGCAGTTTTGACTCTAAATATTTTTGTTTTTGTTATATAATACTTGATGAAAATTATATCAACAAAAATACATTTAAAACCCATGTGATTTATATATTTTGCATCAAGTGTTATATAACACAAAAATAAATATTAAGGACAAAATTAATGATAAAAAAATTTGAAAATTCAAAGTGGACATTTAATACGAGACAAATAATCGATCAAGTTAGCATTGCAAATGCTGTTAGTATGATAAGAGAAAATACTCTATAAATATTGTATGTTTCACATACTGACATACAATTGGACCATTCGTCGATTAAATAAATAAATGAAAACAACAATATTGTCGAAAGATTATAATCTCTGATTGTATTGCTAATCGATAAAACGAAAATAACGCAACATTTAAATTGTCAGTTTTTAATTATTATAAGTGCAGGAATGTATTTTCCACAAAACCATGGAAAATACAAGCTTGTACGTATTGTTAATGTCGATGAAATGAAACAAAAATAGATAAAAGTTTCTTTTTCTCTTTCTTACTAACTTGGGTCTACCAACTAATGCCAAAAAAACAAGAAGGAATCTAGTCATATAAATTCACATGAGTACCCTTTTGTGACATTCTTTTTGTCTGTAAGTAGTTTTCATCTCTCACGCCTCGTGTTTAAAAGGAAAGTAGAAGTACTTACGCGTACAGCAATGACGTATAAAAGTTTTTGACAAAAACATTACAATTTCTAGTATCACGGATTAGATTAGGTTAATTCTCGATAGACGACTTTATTCTTACTTTTCTTGGTTTCCTTTTTCTTCGATGCATTACATTTTCAATCTAATAAGTTAACACCGGCCACTACCTTTCTCCCTCTCCGTCGATTTTTTATTTTTATTCTATTGAACTTTTGATCATTAAATTTTAGGACCACTTTATTGAACTTTTTTTGATCACCAATGTTTAGGACCACCACCAAGTATCTATACTTCTATAAAGTTGAACCCCTTAATTTAATGTGCAAGAGTGAATGTGCACAACAATTTGTACGGTACAATCCGTGTAAAGCCATATGATTGAATTTCGAGTATTGAAATATGTAAACTTCAATGAAGGCGTCTAGCTTTAGGAGACGAAAAGTTTCCAAAATCCTAAGTTCAAAGGATAAAATCACTAATGCCATGAATGCGAAGCTCAACAATCGTATTGGTGGTTACATGAATACATTATTTGGTACAACATATGCATTGGAACACAAAAGGGCTGCAGTTATGCGCCCTTAAAGAAGCCGAATCACTTATCAATTACACATCTCTTAAATGGAGACTCCATAAATGAGGCATAAAGACCAATAGGAATAAAACCAACAAGGTCCATTACGTGTGTTATCATGGCTGCACAAGTTGGATGCTCAAATGATGAGTTGTTCCTAAACGAATTGAATCTTGAATCAACTGGTACCATTGTGGTGTTGTTGTGTAGAATGTGGGATGTAATATCGCAGCAGTAGATTGAGCACCGATTTCTTGGTGTCTGATGCAAAGGTATATGCATATATACCTCCCCAATACATGAGTTATAAGAATAGATAATAAAGGATAACAAAATGTATGTATTATTTAACAACAACTTTTAACATGGTTACATTGCGGTGGTAATGTTATCCATTGTACCGCCAGGGCAAATGTGGCTCACAATTTCTTGAGGTTAAAGAGGGGTGTTTACATCGTTAAAAATTTTGTTGTCATGCATAACAAGGAAGACTTTAGAGTTAGGAAGGATGATACCTTTATAATAGAGTTTGATGGATCAACGTCAATAAGAAAATGCTTGGTTGTATCGAAGGGTTTGTCGTGCATCCTTTTCACCGGTGGATTTAGATCAAATCAAGCCTACGGATAACAAATATCTCATTGGTAATTTACTATTTTGTATGTTTGTTCAATTAAATTTCTCTTAAATAGTGTTGCCATAAAATTGTTACCTCTTAGATGTCGCAGTTATGTGACAAATGTTGGAAGGATGAATCATCTGAAGGTGCTCAAAAACATTGATTTCTACCGACCAATCAAAAGTTCGTATTTATGTTATTTGCATTTGATGTCGACAAATTTATAACTTTTCTTTGGCCAATATGTGTTAAGAAACTAACCGCTTGTTTATTTTTTCCCGTGACATCGAGGTCAATCAATACGGGTGACTCTATGGGAGGGCTCACGATATGTTGATTGAAAAGAAATCAAAACAGACAGGCATGTCTTGTTGTTGTGGTGACGTCCACATCTGCAAAGCATTATAATAGTGAGTCAGCTTGGGCTATTTACCTTTTCCATAGTAGACACCTTTATCATGCTAATTTGGTTTTTAATTTTACCTCTCAGATAAGCTCTATTTATCGAGTAGTTCAGCCACACAAATACTAGATTCTATTGACATTCCTGCAATCAACGCATTGAAAAAAGACGCCGGGTAGGAAATTGTTTGAAAATAAAATTTAAAATTGATACGATTCGAACTGTTATTAACTTTCCAAGATCGTTTACCTGTTTGTTAGAAGTGTTGTGTCTTCAACAGCATATTTGGGTGCACACATCTCTGAACCCAAAGATGGGACAATAGAGAATCTGCTCATGTGGGCCCGCAATCGGAAAAATGACGTCTGCTCTTTTTCCCCGTCGCCTATGTAGCCTCCTTAAACTGCATGATATTGATATATTTTATTTATGCAGTCCGCGACTTTCCTATGTAAAGCCAAGATTGATGATGTGCGTACTAGAAAGGGATGGAATTTTCCGTCATGTGGAGGTGACAGCTGCAAGAAAGGAGCTACTAGGAAGGGTGGCCGTTTTTGGTGTGATTCATGTGAAAGGCCGATTGAATACCCTGTGATAAGGTACTATTAGGTTTGTGACTCATATGTTATACATTTGTGTACAATATATATAATTATTGACATTTATACTTACTATCCACTACATGCTCTTCGCAGGTAACGCCTTAAGCTTGGTATCTCGGATGATACCGACAGTACTGTGGTGGTCCTTTTTGATGAGGCCTCAGTTAACTTGATAAAGTTTCCAGCTTAGGCATTATTGACGGACGATAAAGAGGTACATCTGAAATTTTAGTGTTTATTTGCACCCCTACTCCCATGCCCCATTACTCATGATTTGATACGCAGAGTTTCGATGATCACGCCAACTTGCCTTCTCCCATACTCGATCTCATTGGCACAACACACCTATTTGAAATCAAAATTTATACCTATTATGAGTATGGGAAGTTTGAGAGTTTTACGTGTTGGGCGGTGGACTCACCTCATCCGTCCATTGAAACTGAAAGCTCAAGCACCATTGATAATGAAACTGTTGGACCAGTTGCATCATCCAAGACATTAACCCCAACTCCATCTGTCGTTACACCATCCAAACCTATAGAGGATAAGAAAAAAATAGGTAATCAAGGGCTGTAATATTTGTCTCCCAAAAATGTCCTATAATAACAATGTTCGTTCCTTTAGGACTTTTGCTAATGCAAAAAAAACATACCTGATAACCATGGTTTTGTTATTTTTAGAGTGGACCCTGAAGATTCAGACGTTGATGATGAACTTATGCCTTTGGCTGCTGGGCAAGATACTGGGACTACCAATGCAAATAGCAATCCGAATGCGCCATCGGCCTCATCGTTCAAACGGTTGCTCAAGTCTACGCCTGCAGATGATAAGAAAAAAAAGAGGTCATCATGACATAAGAAGTTTTGTGATAACATAAATACCAAACATTTTAACGGTTTTACCTTAAACCTATTACTTACGAAACAGAGCTAACATGACAAACATTGTTCGAATATTTTCAGGGCGGATATTGAACATCCAGACATGGATATTGAACTTATATCTGTAGATGGTGACCAGGATGGTGAGGACGACACCACAACTGACAAGAAGAAAATGAGCGGTAAGCACATGTTGTATACCATATTTGGTCAGATATGGTTTTATATCTGCCCACATATTAATACAGCTCTCTTTGTATATTTTGTGGTCAGGTTTGTCATGGAAGATTTAGAGTGACCCTGAGCCGGCTGTACCCGAATAAACCTTATCAAAATAAACAATTATGACGTGAATAATAGACTGGATTAAAACTGATTTTGGGATCCTTTGTTTTTCTGTTTGAAAGGCATGAATCATACGCTTTGTTGCATCGATTTTATTTTGATTTGATAATTTATTCTACATTTCATCATGCAAAATATTGTTTCTTTTCTCGCTTGATTTGGTTTCGGTACATGCAATATGAACCGGTGTGAAATGGACACTTTCCACAAGATACCAAATGAAAATGCCGATTAACAATTATTGTAAAAACCATAATTTGGGCAAATAACTATTACAAAAGCGATGAATTATATGGAATACCATTGGTTACCATTGCCTTTAAAAGTCCAACAATATCTTATTTCCATATTCATACAAGAAACACATTGGGGTTCAATATGGAAATCGTATCACAATACTTACACACACTTTAATACATGCCTAAAAATGTTTCATTGAATTTGAATTTTGGAGTTAATTTATTATTTTAACAAACAATATGCAATTGGTTGTCAAAACCGACCACAAACTCACATACTACAAAAGCATCGACCCGCATAATCCATATTATAAAAATAACTTGGATGATCAAGATATTGAAGATGTTTATGCTACTTACTACATTGAACAAGATTGTCTGAAATTGTCTTTGTACCATCCCCAACAAACTAGACATTACATGCTAGATTATGATATGTAAAGCTTTGTGGTTATGGTATCTTAAGTAATTACCAGTGTTAGGTTATGATTGGGGTTGGCAAACAACAAATTGTTAATGTTTAGATATGATATTTCATCGCCATTTATTATTAATTATATGGGTTTCCAAAACTCTTTCTATTTATATGTTTTTATGTCCTATGATACATCTGTTTAATTTCCATGTAAATTATTTTCTTTAACCATAACAGTTGTCTTATAAATAATTGCATTATAACAGTGAAGAGTATTCTGTATTCAGATAATTTGTAAATATAATGTATTATGGTGTAATCATTATATAACTCAACTTTATAAAACTATTTGCCATTTCATCGACACTTTGATACATGTCTAAAAATGTTTTCCGCCAATTGGTTGTCAAAACCGACCACAAACTGACTTCCAAATTCCAATCGTATAAATCACCATATTAAGAGTAGTTTTGTAAATCGGAACTTTTGAAATTCATGTAGACGATACTTTAATTTAAATATAGCAGTTTGAATCAAGTTGTGAGTATAAGTAACCAATGAGATATGACCAAATGAAGTTGAGTTATGTTTTTTGAAAGTATACTAAAACGCACTCATACTAGGCTTTTTAACCAAATTATTTCATAAAGCTCAGTATCATTATTAAAACTCAATAAGAATCTATAATACATATAGAGACTTACCATGAACTATAAGTATCCGCTTTTCATTGTACACCACACTTATTGCATCGTTAAGCAAGAGAATCCCAATAGGTGATATTCATTCATTATCTTGCCGATCGCAATATGATCCATTGCAAAGGTTAATCAGTCCTTCAAGTATTAAATGGATACAAGTACATTTGACTTTTACAAGTTTACATACATGGCGATTATGTATGTGATTAAAGTCAGATTTGTCTTTGCGTTGTGGTCACATCGAACATTTCAAACTCCATCCCATCGGACATATTGAACAAAACTTTGTTTATTCATTCAAGAACAATTATCAATGGCAAGTGGAAAGATGCGAGTTTCGTGGTTTACTGGATGACACAAAATGTTGGACCATTTCTGTGTTCGTCTCATTTATAAAACTTGACTTACATTATGCAATTACAACAAATGCGCAATAATGCATACCTACTTTTGCATTATCAACATACTTTGTTAGGACAAGAATCACACTCGGTAGGCACTTTGATGGACGCCATCGAACCAAATAGCTTCGACCTCCAAAAATCCCTTTGTTTATAAAAAAGAAGACGGCGGTAATTAGTACTAAAGTTGCGAGTTTATCGATTTCATAATATTGAATATTACCGTAATGGTTATTCCTATAGGAACACTTTCTCATCGTGCACTAAAAATCCCACATGGAGTCGCACATGCATCTCGCAGTAATTAAACATTTTATAAGTCCGCATCCCGTTAGTTAACTTATTATAATGTTGTTCTTATCAATGATATTTACCTTTATTTGCAAGGTATTCCTTTGGTGTACCATGATATTGGCCTCCAACATTTGAATGTCAAAATTGCAAGGTCATTATGTGGTACCAGGAAAGAACTAACGTAACAAAAACCGTTGTAAACCCAACTTTATCCGTTTGCTGCCAAGGCGGAAAAGTGCTTCTTCCGATATATAATGAAACACCTTCGCCTCTTAATGAGCTTATGGACTACATCACTCCTGCAAATTCAAGTTTCAAAGAACAGACCAGGGTGTATAATGTTATGTTTTGTTACACATCTTTTGGAGCAAGAATAGACCATTCAATTAACACAGGCAGGGGTCCATATACCTTTAGAGTAAATGGCCAAAACTATCATCGAATAGGTTCTCTGCTTCCTAAACAGGGCACTCAGCCTAAATTTGCTATACTTTTTTGACACTGGAAATGAACTTAAGAACCGAATGGGAGCTTTTGTAATCAAAGATAGTGGAGAGGGCGTGGATGCAAATATAGTAGCAAGCCTTATGAAGATGTGCAATCAAACATATCCAATCACCAAGGCATTTCGAATGGCAAGGAATTGGTCTGAGTCCCATAATTCAGCCCACTTTGAACTACGTCTCCTAAGTGGTCGAGGTGCATCTCGGCAATATAACGCCCATTGTCTGGGAGATTGCGACTCACGACATCGCAGATTTTGGTGATGGTATTCCACGAGAGATATTGTTGTAAGAAACAAGGATGAAGGGCTGAAACGTATCTCTGAGCTGCATCCGGAATACATGGCCCTCCAATATTGATAAGGTTTTAAAAGGTACCTTTTTGAGGGGTCGTTTAAGCCCTTATTTGATCACTTTGTATCCGTTATTGCTTAATATCGTTCCTTTTCACTTTTAGGTCTCTTGAAGGCAAAATGCTGGAATGGCACTTATTTGGACGAAAGACGCGATTATCTGAAGAAAATGGCCAAAGTCGAATCGAGACACTCAAAGTGCTTGAAAACATAAGTGACGGCGTCGGTGTTAATTGCGACGCCGTCGTAGGATCTTTGTGACGGGACGAAGCCAAAACTCCCATTTTCAAGTGACGACGCAAGTTATAAAAGAGTAGGTCGTCGCAACTCGCACGGCCTAGATATAATCCAGACGCGCCGGTCAAGAGACGGCGTCACAAGCATAAGGTGACGCCGTCTCAAGTCTAACGTGGCCAAGACGAAACCTTAATGGCGACGACACGGCGCCACAAAACATAAGGTGACGCCGTCGCATATGTAATATTATATATAGAATCCGAATTTTTCAAGATTTAGTGTGTAGTCTTTTGGAGTAAAACCTAAACCGAACCAAGGGTGTCTTGTACAATATTTTAGGGTTCCAAACCCTATCTTACACCAAGATAAGTGTTTTACTTCATTAATACAATTATGTCTTTGATTATTTGTGTGTATGCTTGCATGTTTTCCATGTCCGACTAATTTACTTGTGTGTTTGCTTAGAGAATATGAAACTTAATTATTGAATATTGATTGGTTGTCTCTTATCTTAGTTGATTAATGATCTAGTAATGCGATAGGTCATTCGTTGTATACTTAATGCTTGATTAAATCTTTGTGAACCTTAGAATATGACTCCTTGAGTAGTTGTAAGCTAAACCATCCAAAGAGTGCCTTAGAGTAAGAGTTTATTATCCCTAGTGGGTTTTGTAGACGAGACCCTTTGGTAAGTTCAAAGAGTTAGGGAGAAACGCATACCCTACAACCTTAGACACACAACGCAACTAGGAATAAGGACGTGACAATTCAACCACCAATAGGAGATAATTAAGGAGTAGTAAAACCTAAGTAAACACATCTTTAAACTATCATACGAGCACACATTAATTAGACATAGACTACGTACACCTTATATTAGATAATTAGATAAGTAGAGTAATCGGTAGAAATACCAACCCCCTAAATTCAAACCCCGAGATTCGTACATTTCCTTTCCTTAAAAATATAAAAGATAAAAATAATCTTCCTCAACCCCAACCTTAGCGTAGTAACTTCTCACTAGCATTCCTATTCCCTAGAGAACGATATCAATTCCGTGGCTTACCCTAATACTACACTACAACGATTAGGTTCATCGCCTAGGTGTTGAAAACTTGCTCGACAAAAGGAAATTCCTTTGACCCGAACGACGCGTGTAGCGTTATCAAGTTTTTGGCGCCGCTGCCGGGGAATAGAATAGCTAGTTAGTAGTCCACCTCGTTTAGGTTTCTTTGCTTGATTCCTATGAAGTAAACTTTTTCTCATTCTTAGCTTTCTCTTAGTCTATCCCCCTTCTTCGTGACCTTTGTTCGTAATCCCATCACTTTTCATCATGGAAGATGATAACCACCCACCATTCATCAACCCACCACCAATTGACCCGCCAAGAGCCCGTACTCTTGGTGAATACTCGAGACCAAGCCACTTAGGCTATAGGAACACCATTGAGCTTCCCGACCAAGCCCAAACTATGGCCCTGCGATCCGACACCATCCGGTTGGTGCAAAGCGGATGTGCATTCCACGGACTTCGTTCAAGATCCAAATCAAGATCCGAGGATTTCCTCAAAATTATCGATTCCATCAACCTTGATGCTACTACCGGGGAGACCACGCGCTGCGCCTCTTCCAATTCTCTCACGGGACCAAGCTAGTAATTGGCTTGAGCGACTTCCCACGGCTCCATCTCAAGTTGGGATGATCTTACCTCTCTTCCTTGCTCAATTTTTCCCACCGGGAGAACCACTAAGCTTAGGAATGACATCTTGATGTTCCAACAACGTCAAGGTGAATCTCTCTGAAGCATGGACTCGATTCAAGGACTTACTTCATAAAGTCCTCATCACGGCATTGATCTTTGGCTCCAAGTCCAAATTTTCTATGATCATGTCAACTTCCCCACCAAGCGATCCATTGACCAAGCGGCGGTGGAAAACTTAGTGATCTCCCGCGGAAGAATCATGGGGTATAATAGAGGACCTTGCCTCTATGACAACGAAAGTTAGGATGACCTCGTGAGCTGCCCAAAACCGTTAAGGCAATCTCCTTGCCTCCCATCGACTCACAACCTTCCGACCGTAGGATGATTGAACTTGAAGATCAAGTAAAATTCCTAATGAGTTCCTACGAAAATCCTAAGTCTTCACACCATGTGAACAAAGTTTCTTCCTCGTGTGAGCCATTTTGTGATCCTCATAACACGCCAAGACTAGCACTCGATCCCCGAACATGCTTCCGTTGACTACGCATCCTCGATATTAATGGAACGGGAGGAAGATTCCTACAATACCGGACCTAGGAATTTCAATGAAACCCGAGAGGCATGGAAAGGCAAGCCCGACTTCATCGGGACAAACCAAGGAATTCACTTCCAATGATTTTCATGGCCCCCACCTAACGGTCCTAACCAACAAAACATCGAAGGGATGTTGCAAAACCTTGTTGCATCCCAAGAATCCCAAATAGCTAAGCTCTCGGACCGCTTTAACCAACGACAAGCCGAAATGGATAGGAAGATAGACAACCTTTTGAAAGCCATAACCAATAGTGATAGGAAGGTTAATGCTATCTCAACTCCAAAGCCTTCTGGTGTAGAGATTAAGGACCCAAGTAAGCTAGCTAAGCACGTTCAATTCGTCAATACCATCGCCTTAGTTAAACCTAATGAAACAAATGACGAAGAGGACCATACATTTGAGAATAATGAAACAACCGAGGAAGTAGATGAAGTAGACAATGACTATTTCAATAAGTTTCCTACGGAAGAAGAACTATCTCGCCACCCTCACTTAGTGCGTGACCTCCGTCACATGTATGTTAGGAAAAGCCCTCGAATCAAGTTTGGGAACCCTTGGAATCTTAACATACCATGTTTCATAGGACACCTTTTTGTGGCAAAGGCCTACATTGATCGCAAATCCCCAATCAACATAATGACTAGCACCTACTACAATTGGGTAATAAAGAAGCCTATTCCAACTAGGCAAGACCCCGATAATCCTAGGGTTAAGTGCAATTTTTTCTTGGTAGAGTTAAGGTATTGCCCGTTTATGTAGGTAGTTTCACGTTTTCTACGGACTTCATAATTGTGGATGATATTAGCACGGTCATAGACCCTAGCTTGTCCCATGTTATTCTAGGAAAACCTTTCATAGAAAGCACCGGGACGACCTATGATCCCTCGTTAGGAGCAGTGCGATTCAAGGATGAGACCGATAACATAGCTTACCAAATGCCGTTTAAGATTGAGAAGTTTTCATCACTCTCTAATGATGAAAAGGAACTTAAACTGTCGGTCTATTATAGGAATGATGAGGATAGGGAAAAAGGAGTAGATTATGTTATGGCTAAGATTTTCGGATTCTATAAGGATTGCTTGAACTTAGGACCAAATATAGGACCAAGTGGGAGAGGATGAACTCTTAGAAAGGTGCATCATATGGCACTTCTACAACATGGAATCCCCCATTAGAGACCGTCAAGGTGGCGGTAATGAAGTAACGTAGGAGCACGACTACGAGTCTAGCTACAAGACTCTTAAATAAAGAAAAGTGGTTCGTGGGAGGCAACCCATGCTTAATTGTTTGCTTGTTAGTGTCATATATCTTTTATTGATTGTTTATTCTCATGTTTAATTTTGTAAAAATGCTTTATTTTGTTTTTAACCTCGTCTTAATTGCATATAAAGGTATTTTACATAAGGGATAAGTGTAGGGAGGATTACACATGTTTTCAAGGAAACGTAAACATGAGAATAACAATTCATTAAAAGATATATGGAGAGGACGGGTATCATGAAAAGATACTGTATCACAACAACAAAGGTGTGCGCAAAACCAAAAGGCCTTTTGTTACAATGAAAGATGTTGGGTTCAATAAATACCCAAACCCCTTAATCTAGGATTTGAATAGAAAATAGCCTAAGTGTTTAGTCCGTTAAACACTAATCAGGTCACTGAGTGCATAGCCTCTCAGTGAGTCATCTTCGGGATACTCAAGACGAGGCGAGAAGAAGTCTCTCCACTCGATGAGGCGGAACTTAAAGGGTGAAGACCGAGTCAAGAAGAAGATGATGGACTCGGAGTGATGACAATAACTCACCGAATCCCTAAGACTACTCTCCAACTCTTACATCAAGACAAACCAAATAGAAGGCAAGGATGTAAAGATCAAGAAAGAGCGGGATAAGGCGGGAAAGGTTGAATCGATAAGACGAAGTCCTTATCAACCAAAGTCAACTTTCCTCGAATGGCAAAGATCGTGCTCGGTGTCATCACCGAACTTAGGAAAGTAGTCTTGTCTCTTACCTAGAATAGTCTTTGTAAATGAGACAAAGTACATCAAGATTTTGTCTTCAGATGATGTCGCTTTGTCACTTAGGAAAGAGTCAAATATCATACATGTATAAATAGCATAAGAGATGGAGTGAAAAGGTTAAGCTTGTGAATTGTAAAACACACATACACGCAAGCCATCTTTTCACTCCTCCAATACAACTTAGTTCCCGAGATAGCTCGGTGAACTCTAAGAGTTGTGCTCGGACTTAGCCCGAGCTTAGAGAGGAGTCACCCAACTTTGTCATTTCAATCCCAAGTACTATTCCGCAAGTACTTGGGTAACGATTCTTTGTTGATTTATTTCTAATAAGAATATGACGTTGAAAATTACTTAGTGTTCTTTTCTTATGTTAATTCGGTCATAGTTCACTATTAACTTGTTTTATAAACTTAAACTGCTTTTAAACGATAGTGAACGGGAACAACAAGTGGTATCGAGCAAGGCTAATTATAAAACTCGCTTTTTAGGCCGCTCTAAAAGTTTTAAATTAGGATCCTAAATGGTCAAATTGATGTACCCCAACTAGTCGATAAAAGGGTGGAGCTTATTCAATTTGTTGTCCCTAGACTTGAAGTTGGCAAATTCAACAAATGGAAAAGCGAGTGCTTTGCTATTTGATTGGGATGGAACCTTATTATATCAAGTGTATAAATGAAGGTCCATTTATCCCAAAGACTGGTCAAGGGTTGCCCAAACACAAGCTCGGTGGACCTGGATGAAAGGAGAGTGGTCAACCAGACCAAAGACTCAAAGTATCATAATATCTTGTCTTCCGACGATATTATGGAGTCGATATAAGTCGTAAAATCGCTAAGCAAACCCAGGATGACCTAGTTCATAGTCATGAAGGACCATCGATACCAAGGAAAACAAGATAATGGACACGAAACTTAAGTATAACACCTTGTGGCTAAGGACTCGTAAACTCTCTCAAACTTACACCATATACAAAACTCTTTTAAATGAACTTTCAAATGATGGTGTTAAGTTGTCCAAACATGAAATCAATGTTGGTTTTGTAAACAGTCTCCCTGAGAAGTGGTTGAATTTCTCTCAGGGACTCAGGAATGTTAATCATATCCAAAATCTTGAGCTTCCTGAGATTTATGGGAAATTTGTCTATGAGGAAAACCTCATCAATAGACGATACCCTGACTTAAAGAAGTCTCAGGAAGTCAAGAAGTCCCTGACCACCACTTCAGCACCCATATCAACTGCTTTCTTCTCTAACAATGTGGTTCAAGATTTTCAAGAAAATTCAGATGATGAGCTTGATGAGAGATCAAGTGAGGAGTACCTAAATGATCCAAGTATCAGTTACTTAAATGTCCTAGGTTGGTAACTATGCCAATTTAATAAAGGAATATATGTCTCTTTGTCTTACTGTCATCCCACTTGGCATTTAATGCCTCTCACAAAATATCAAATTGATATTTTATCTCGCAAAGTGCACTTTTACCGCAATCGAATCGCCCTTGAAAACGGATTTTATGCGGGTAATGGAGTGGTAGCATTAAATGTGGAAATTCAAACGCCTTTCAAAACCGACTCTTAATATTCCCATTTGTGCACAAAACACCCTCTTATCACTCTATAAATACCTCTTCCAACACAAACAAACACACATAAATTATTTTTCGCAACTAAACTCACAAAATTCTTTCTCAAATCCAAATATTTGTGTGTTCTCAATATCTTCAAAACCTCTTTTGAAAACCCTCCTTGTAAACATTTACAAAAGTTTTCATCACAAACTTGAAGAGATCTAAATACTTTGATTGTTCTAGTCAAAACATTTTTAAACCCTAAAATCTTTGTTAATGGAAATGGCTAGAACACAATCTCTCCGCTTGCTTTTCGGTGGGTAGGGATCTTACTAACATTGAATTTAAAACAAATAATGTCATAGGAAATTTTGAATATCCCGAAAATGTCCCAACCTATAAAGACATTATAAAATTTTATTCAACCGCCCACCAAAACGGCCTTTGTAAATGTCCTCAAGAGTGTACCCAAACTACCTCGGGAGTTTTGGGCTACACTAGAGCCTTTGACCCGACACCCCATCGATGAGAATAACCTTAGACCTCTCGGGAGTATCTCATCGAGTTCATCTAAATGGGGAAAACAATACACCGGATTACAAAACGCTTTGCACTTCAACAGGTTAGATTATAACAAAGGTGCTTATGTCGCCCATCCCGAACCCTCCACGGTGAAGGATGGGTTAAAACAAATCATTTTAGATCAAACTTTTTGGACAAGACCCTAGTCACTAAAAGCTCATTCCCGTGGCTTAGAGGATCCTCTTCACTTTTGTGATTCGTGTCCTCTATGGAACCACTCATCCACCGAACAAGTTAACTCTATTCATTGATGATGGCATACCGCTTGATGAATGGGGTCATCTGTCGACATAGGGAGATCATTTACGGTGATCTCGAACGAAGCTACTGAGAAAACTAGGACTAAGTATGTTTCGTATCCTAGGTTTGTCTCCGTGCTTTGCAATCGCATTGGGTTCAAATTATACTCGGGATGAAAATTTTGAAATTTACCGCATCCCGAGCCCATCAAATTTTCAAAAGGACCCATCCCTTGTCACTCCCATTGAATTGACGGCCCACATGATTGTCAGAACAATCAAAGTGGATCGATGTCTCCAAACCCCGCTCCTAAAAGAAAAAGGGAAGTCTCGATGGGACTAAGACTAAACCAAAGTCTCAGGGCCCGAGGCTTGAGAGCACAACCCAAGAGGCACAAAAGCCCGAGACCAAACAGACACCCACCGACTGTGCAACAACCACCCGGTGAAAACGAAGGACACCGATACATCACGGTCAAGCCCTTGGTTACACCTACTACTCCCAAGATCCGTAGGAAACGAACAACCTACCGGTAGGGGGGCGCTTCCACATCACCCAAAGTGATGACATTAGCAAATCCAAGCCTTTGTCCGAGGGCACACCGATCGATCCCAAAGACTCGGAGGAATCAAACAACCCACCGATAGGGATACAACTATCACCGACTCGCTAAAGGCATCTGGAAACGCCCACCGGTGTCTCGGGGGTCACTGGGGACAAAGACTGGGAGGAAAGGAACAACCCACCGATACGGAACCCACAACCAATCCCGACTCCCGTGAAGGCACGGGAAACGCCCACCGGTGTCCGAGGGTCAACGGGGACAAAGACTCGTAGGAAACACACCACCACCGATATGGAACCCATCACCAACCCCCGTTAACTGCTGTCGATGTCACCGGATATTATTTTTCAAGATGAGCTTTCGAGGCGATGATGAAATCTTATCGTGGAGAAGAAATGGACGCCGAGGTTCGTGAACAAGAGCCTCACCGATCCATGTGAGCATATCAATCACCAAGTCAAGCTCGAGAATGATGACCCTCTTCCTCCATCGATGAATTTGAAAGATTTGATAATGTTCTCCCACTTACCGAAAGACACTCGCTCGGTGGATCACCAAAGCTTCAAGAAGGTTATATTAAGGGTCATCGACACATTGTGGGAACAACACAGCGAGGTGCTGCGAGTTATGCCGATCTCAAGGCCGAGGTACATGGCTTTGATGAAAATGTTCATGAGCATGTGGATCCGATGTATGACAACATTCACCGATCGGATGAAAACATGGCTAAATTCCTCGTGCATCTTGTGGTGTAGGTACCACGATAGATGAAATCGTGGAGTTTGTCAAAGAAGACCCAAGACTCAACTCTAAAGTCTTTGGAGGCTACCGAGATGTACTTGAAACAATCCTCAAACCTCACCGAATCGCTCAATATGATCAAGTCTACAAATGTTATGGTCTTCAATCCTCATCCGGTCTCTTCAAGCTACATTGGACTCTTTGAATACGCAGTGGCTACTTTGGCTCGTGCATCCTCATCTCGGCCCGGAATCTTGGGCCCGTAATGACTCTGGAAGTTTCTCGAGGCTAATTTGGAAACTAAAGTCATCGGTATTCAATCGACACTTCGACATCAAGGCTATGATCTCGAAATTTATCAGCCTTCATGGTCAAGTCGCTCACCCCCAAGGCACAACTCCAACTCTTGCCCTCACTGAAGCTCCCAAGCAGTTGAGGGGAGAATATTGTCAAGAACCTCCTTCTCACACCGAGGGGAGCCAACACTATCAACATCGTGGCTCAAATCTCATCATCCCCACCGGCCTCAAAGAACACCTATCTCATCAATCCCACCAACAACATCAACAACAACAACACCGACAAGAATCACCCAATAACAACACCACCACCCCGGTAGCAACTTCATCTTCCTCATGCCAGACAAAGGAAAAGGCAAAATGGCAACTTCGAGCCTCGAGAAGATTCCCTATAAAATCGGTGACATCGAGTACCCTCACACCACAACAACGGGTAAACATCTTGCTAAAGAAGAAAGAAGATTGAAACTAGGCGAGGAAGAGAAAAGAACAGAGAAGCACCGCAAAGGTTGTCGCCAAGAAGCCGAAAACATGGGATTAGATCCAAGCAAGCTCCAAAAGGGTCAGCAGACAAAAGTTCAAGGAAGCTCAGTCGCGAGATGACTACAATGAGAAAACAGTTGGAAGAAAAGAAGAAGAAAATCAAGCTCTCGTGCAAAGCGTAATTGAGGATTACAATCGACAATGACAAGTCAAGGCTTCTGAAAAGATCACGGATGTCGAATCATCCCTAATACCAAACCTCCGCCATGAACGCTCTGGAGGGATGATAAAAGGCACTTCAAGTTCATGATCCTCTCAAATTCACCGACTTGGGATCACCGAACTCGATGAACTTGGTCCAATTATTGAAAAGAAGAAAATGCGGTGGTTAAGGACACGATGAAAATGCTCGATAAAAGATATGAAAGATCGAGGATTGTCCACCCAACTGGAATTCACCCGCCTTAATCGCACCTCAAGGATCTCAACCACAATCATCCACCGGCAAAAGGAAGAGAGTTGAGTTCCAACTCGAAATCAAAGTGCTCGGATTAGAATGCAACAGGAGTCGCATGAAGGTGTGAAATTTGTGAAATGTCTAGTGATTGAGAAGTTCGAAGAGGGCTATTCCACATTGATGTATATGGAAACCCCCTTTTCAAAGATGGAGTGATATTGATCAGTGGTGTGGGCGCAATGTTGAGCTACATACCGGTGGCCTCTCAACCAAACCCAAAGCAAACATCGTGTTTCGCCAAGACCTGAATGCCAAGATAAGAGAGCACCCTGACAAAGAAACACTCCTCAAAAAGAAGCCTAGGCTTGAAGCACTGGGGATCCATCTCAACTGACATCATTTTGATTTATCTTTTGTACTAGTGGTAGGAACCTCTGTAATTTGATCAATAAACGTTGTATGTTTTGTTAAAATATTCAGTGTTCCTTATTGTATTCTGATAACGCTACACGCGTCGTTCGGGGTCAAGGAAACTTCCTTTTCTTCGAGCAAGTTTTATAACACCCTAGGCAGTGAACCTAATCGTTGTAGTGTAGTAATTAGGGTAAGCCACGGGTATTGATATCGTTCTCTAGGGGAATAGGAATGCTAGTAAGAAGTTACTACGCTAAGGTTAGGGTTGAGGAAGATTATTTTTTTTATCTTTTTATGTTTTTAAGGAAAGGAAAAGGTACGAATCTCGGGTTTGGATTTGGGGTTGGTATTTCACCGATTACTCTACTTATCTATTCTAATTAACTAAGCTAAGGTGAGGATAGTCTATGTCTATTGTTGTGTGCTCGTATGATAGTTAAAGATGTGTTTACCTAGATGCTACTACTCCTAGTTATCTCCTATTGATGGTTGAATTGTCACGTCCTTATTCTTAAAGCGTTGTGCTTTCTAAGGTCGTAAGGTGTGCATTCCTAACTCTTTGAAGTCACCTTTAAGTGTAGTAAACAAAATCCACTAAGTCGCTCATAAACTAACTTTGAGGTTATCTTTGGGTTTAGTAAACGAAACCACTAAGTCATTCATAAACTATCAAAGATTTATCAAGTATTAAACACAACGATAGCCTAGTCGCACTCCTAAGCCAATTACAATTAAGATAAGAGACAACCTAACAATAATTAACAACTAGGTTTCATACATCTAAGCAAACACACAAGTAATTTAGCCGGACATGGTAAACATGCAAGCATACACACAATCAATCAAACATAGGATAGACATAATGATAAATTGAATATATGGATTAAGATATAATCAACAAACCATTACAAGATGTTTATAGAGTGATTGGAACCTTCAAAGTTTTGGAAAAACACCTATCTAAGCCACGAATCGGAGTTAGGGTTTAGAGTCTACAAAAGTGAAGTTATAATGTTATATTTATAGGCGATTTTACGTCGAAAAGAGCGACAGCGCCACACTTATAGAGTGACGGCGCCACGACCATTTTTTCAACAAATTGTAGATTTTCTCGTTCGGTCGCGTGGGCTTTTGAATCACCTAAACCGATTTCAGTATGCAAAAGTTATGGCCAAAACAATATCAACTACTTGCGCATGTTGTGACTTGATCGACTTGTGACGGCCACCTTAAGGTTGTGACGTCGTCGCTTTAGTCTCGACGTCGTCTGGTCGATCTAGGCCGCCCGAGTAGCAACGGCCTACTCTTTTAAAGCCCGGCGTCGTCACTTGAAAATAAGGTTTTGGCTTCAGATCGTCATTAAAATCCTCCGACGGCGCCGCATTAACACCGACGCCGCCGCCTACATTTCAGTGACTTTGAGTGTCTCGATTCGACTTTGGCCATTTTCTTCATATATTCGCCTTTTCGTCCAAATAAGTGCCATTCCAAAGATTTTGCCTTCCAGAGACCTAAAAGTGAAAAGGAACGATATTAAGCAATAACGGATACAAAAGTGATCAAATAAGGGCTTAAACGACCCCTCAAAATGGTACCTTTAAAACCTTATCATATTCATTAGTACATTCGATGTAAGAAGAAGCCTCTTGCTCACTTACATCGATCAATCACTTAGGCTATTTGTATATCCAAATAGGGGAGACCGTTGGGTTCAATAAATACCCAAACCCCTTAATCTAGGATTTGAATAGAAAATAGCCCAAGTGTTTAGTCCGTTAAACACTAATCAGTCACCGAGTGCATAGCATCTCGGTGAGTCATCTTCGGATACTCAAGACGAGGCGTGAAGAAGTCTCTCCACCTCGAAGGCGGAACTTAAAGGGTGAAGATCGAGTCAAGAAGAAGATGATGGACTCGGTGAATGATGACAATAACTCACCGAATCCCTAAGACTACTCTCCAACTCTTACATCAAGACAAACCAAGTAGAAGATCAAGGATGTAAAGATCAAGAAAGAGCGGGACAAGGCGGGAAAAGGTTGAATCGAGATAAGACGAAGTCCTTATCAACCAAAGTCAACTTTCCCGAATGGCAAAGATCGGGCTCGGTGTCATCACCGAACTTAGGAAAGTAGTCTTGTCTCTTACCTAGAATAGTCTTTGTAAATGCACAAAATACATCAAGATTTTGTCTTTCAGATGATGTCATTGTCACTTAGGAAAGAGTCAAATATCATACATGTATAAATAGCATAAGAGATGGAGTGAAAAGGTTAAGCTTGTGAATTGTAAAATACACATACACGCAAGCTATCTTTTCACTCCTCCAAATACAACTTAGTTCCCGAGATAGCTCAAGAACTCTAAGAGTTGTGCTCGGACTTAGCCCGAGCTTAGAGAGAGTCACCCAACTTTGTCATTTCAATCCCAAGTACTATTCCGCAAGTACTTGGGTAACGATTCTTTGTTTATTTATTTCTAATAAGAATATGACGTTGAAAATTACTTAGTCTCGCTTTTCTTATGTTAATTTAGGTCATAGTTCACTATTAACTTGTTTTATAAACTTAAAACTGCTTTTAAACGATAGTGAACGGGAACAACAAAAGAGTACTATTCATACATCATACAACATTGAAATAACCAAGGCACTACATTGCTTAGAGGTGGCCGATTATTGCCTTGCTTTTGGTTGACGATATGCGGTGTCGAGGAGCAAAGACTTACATGGAATAGGAAAATCAAGATACGTTATGTGTGGATTTATATCACAACGTGTGACGCTTTAACAAGAGGTGACACAAATGCAAGCAGGTTGGGAAAGCGAATCGTCCTACCAAAAGTTTTATAGGCGGCCCAAGGTATATGATGCAAAACTACCAGACGCAATGGCTATCTGTCGAACATATGGAAACCTGCACTGCTCATCACTTTCACCGCTAATACAAAGTGGCATGAAATTTCGAAATGTTAAAGCACATTCTGGGCAAAAGCACATGACCGCCCGTATGTCCAAGCGCTGCTTTCAAGCTTAAGCTATCGAATCGTTAAATGATCTTACAAAACACCATATTTTTGGCAAGTCCCGGGGAGGTAATGCACCTTACCTAATAATGGCAATATGTCAACTCTTTTATAACAAATTTATGTATTATCTTATTCATTTCTAAATTTTCTTTCAGTTCTATATGTAATAGAATTTCAAAAACGTGGCCTACCTCATGCTCACATCCTACTATGGCTAGAATAAGAATTGAAATGCAAAACCCCGTCCTAAATAAATGATATAATTACGGCAGAAATACCATGTCGAGAAAATGATCCAGACGGGTATAAAGTGGTAACTGAATTTATGTTACATGGTCCTTGCAGTAAAGATGCTAAACACGCACCATGTACATCTGAGGGTAACTGCTCAAAACATTTTCCTAAACGTTTCGTTGCTGAAACAATGGTCGATAGTGATGGTTATGCTATTTATCATCGGAGGGATAATAAAGCTTACCATATAAAAGGCAAATTCAAATATGACAACAGATATGTGGTTCCTCACAACCGCTATCTCCTTCGAAATACCAAGCCCACATCAACGTAGAATGGTGCAACAGATCAAAGGCAATTAAGTACTTATTCAAGTACTTGAATAAAGGTCCTGATAGAGCCACAATTGTTATACAAGAAAATGTAAAAAACAATGGTGGTCAGGCAGATGTCCAGATTTTGGAGGTGGATGAAATAAAAATTATTTGAATTGTCGTTTTTTAACTCCATGTGAGGCGGTATGGCGTTTGTTTTCCTATGACATACATTACTCAGATCCATCAGTCATTAAACTCAATTACCACCTGCCAAATCAGCATGCAATCACACTTCGTGACTTAGAAAGCTTACCAGCCCTAATTCAAAGGGAAGGCATCGATATAACCATGTTCACTGATTGGTTTGAATTAAACGAGCGTGATATTAATGGAACGGGAGGAAGATTCCCTACAATACCCGGACCTAGGAATTTCAATGAAACCCGAGAGGCATGGAAAGGCAAGCCCGACTTCATCGGGACAAACCAAGGAATTCACTTCCAATGATTTTTCATGGCCCCACCTAACGGTCCTAACCAACAAAACATCGAAGGGATGTTGCAAAACCTTGTTGCATCCCAAGAATCCCAAATAGCTAAGCTCTCGGACCGCTTTAACCAACGACAAGCCGAAATGGATAGGAAGATAGACAACCTTTTGAAAGCCATAACCAATAGTGATAGGAAGGTTAATGCTATCTCAACTCCCAAGCCTTCTGGTGTAGAGATTAAGGACCCAAGTAAGCTAGCTAAGCACGTTCAATTCGTCAATACCATCGCCTTAGTTAAACCTAATGAAACAAATGACGAAGAGGACCATACATTTGAGAATAATGAAACAACCAAGGAAGTAGATGAAGTAGACAATGACTATTTCAATAAGTTTCCTACGGAAGAAGAACTATCTCGCCACCCTCACTTAGTGCGTGACCTCCGTCACATGTATGTTAGGAAAAGCCCTCGAATCAAGTTTGGGAACCCTTGGAATCTTAACATACCATGTTTCATAGGACACCTTTTGTGGCAAAGGCCTACATTGATCGCAAATCCCCAATCAACATAATGACTAGCACCTACTACAATTGGGTAATGAAGAAGCCTATTCCAACTAGGCAAGACCCCGATAATCCTAGGGTTAAGTGCAATTTTTCTTGGTAGAGTTAAGGTATTGCCCGCTTATGTAGGTAGTTTCACGCTTTCACGGACTTCATAATTGTGGATGATATTAGCACGGTCATAGACCCTAGCTTGTCCCATGTTATTCTAGGAAAACCTTTCATAGAAAGCACCGGATGACCTATGATCCCTCGTTAGGAGCAAAGGCGATTCAAGGATGAGACCGATAACATAGCTTACCAAATGCCGTTTAAGATTGAGAAGTTTTCATCACTCTCTAATGATGAAAAGGAACTTAAACTGTCGGTCTATTATAGGAATGATGAGGATAGGGAAAAAGGAGTAGATTATGTTATGGCTAAGATTTTCGGATTCTATAAGGATTGCTTGAACTTAGGACCGAAATATAGGACCAAGTGGGGAGAGGATGAACTCTTAGAAAGGTGCATCATATGGCACTTCTACAACATGGAATCCCCCATTAGAGACCGTCAAGGTGGCGGTAATGAAGTAACGTAGGAGCACGACTACGAGTCTAGCTACAAGACTCTTAAATAAAGAAAAGTGGTTCGTGGGAGGCAACCCATGCTTAATTGTTTGCTTGTTAGTGTCATATATCTTTTATTGATTGTTTATTCTCATGTTTAATTTTGTAAAATGCTTTATTTTGTTTTTAACCTCGCCTTAATTGCATATAAAGGTATTTTACATAAGGGATAAGTGTAGGAGGATTACACACGTTTTCAAGGAAACGTAAACATGAGAATAAAATTCATTAAAAGATATATGGAGAGGACGGTATCATGAAAAGATCTTGTATCACAACAACAAAGGTGTGCGCAAAACCAAAAGGCCTTTTGTTACAATGAAAGATGTTGGGTTCAATAAATACCCAAACCCTTAATCTAGGATTTGAATAGAAAATAGCCTAAGTGTTTAGTCCGTTAAACACTAATCGTGTCATCGAGTGCATAGCCTCTCGGTGAGTCATCTTCGGATACTCAAGACGAGGCGTGAAGAAGTCTCTCCACCGAGAAGCGGAACTTAAAGGGTGAAGACCGAGTCAAGAAGAAGATGATGGACTCGGTGAGTGATGACAATAACTCACCGAATCCCTAAGACTACTCTCCAACTCTTACAATCAAGACAAACCGAAATAGAAGAATGAAGGATGTAAAGACCAAGAAAGAGCGGGATAAGGCGGAAAAGGTTGAATCGATAAGACGAAGTCCTTATCAACCAAAGTCAACTTTCCCGAATGGCAAAGATCGTGCTCGGTGTCATCACCGAACTTAGGAAAGTAGTCTTGTCTCTTACCAAGAATAGTCTTTGTAAACAGAGACAAAGTACATCAAGATTTTGTCTTCGTATGATGTCGGTTTGTTACTTAGGAAAGAGTCAAATATCATACATGTATAAATAGCATAAGAGATGGAGTGAAAAGGTTAAGCTTGTGAATTGTAAAACACACATACACGAAGCCATCTTTTCACTCCTCCAAATACAACTTAGTTCCCGAGATAGCTCGGTGAACTCTAAGAGTTGTGCTCGGACTTAGCCCGAGCTAGAGAGGAGTCACCCAACTTTGTCATTTCAATCCCAAGTACTATTCGCAAGTACTGGGTAACGATTCTTTGTTGATTTATTTCTAATAAGAATATGACGTTGAAAATTACTTAGTGTTCTTTTCTTATGTTAATTTGGTCATAGTTCACTATTAACTTGTTTTATAAACTTAAAACTGTTTTAAACGATAGTGAAGCGGGAACAACAAGTGGTATCGAGCAAGGCTAATTATAAAACTCGCTTTTAGGCCGCTCTAAAAGTTTTTAAATTAGGATCCTAAATGGTGAAATTGATGTACCCCAACTAGTCGATAAAAGGGTGGAGCTTATTCAATTTGTTGCCCTAGACTTGAAGTTGGCAAATTCAACAAATGGAAAAGCGAGTGCTTTGCTATTTGATCGATGGAACCTTATTATATCAAGTGTATAAATGAAGGTCCATTTATCCCAAAGATCATCAAGGGTTGCCCAAACTCAAGCTCAAGTGGACCTGGATGAAAGGAGAGTGGTCAACCGGGACCAAAGACTCAAAAGTATCATAATATCTTGTCTTCCGACGATATTATGGAGTCTCATATAGTCAGTAATCGCTAAGCAAACAGGATGACCTAGTTCATAGTCATGAAGGACCATCCGATACCAAGGAAAACAAGATAATGGACCGAAACTTAAGTATAACACCTTGTGGCTAAGGACTCGAAACTCTCTCTCAAACTTACACCATATACAAAACTCTTTTAAATGAACTTTCAAATGATGGTGTTAAGTTGTCCAAACATGAAATCAATGTTGGTTTTGTAAGCAGTCTCCACGAGAAGTGGTTGAATTTCTCTCGGGGACTCGTGAATGTTAATCATATCCAAAATCTTGAGCTTCATGAGATTTATGGGAAATTTGTCTATGAGGAAAACCTCATCAATAGACGATACCCTGACTTAAAGAAGTCTCAGGAAGTCAAGAAGTCCCTGACCACCACTTCAGCACCCATATCAACTGCTTTCTTCTCTAACAATGTGGTTCAAGATTTTCAAGAAAATTCAGATGATGAGCTTGATGAGAGATCAAGTGAGGAGTACCTAAATGATCCAAGTATCAGTTACTTAAATGTCCTAGGTTGGTAACTATGCCAATTTAATAAAGGAATATATGTCTCTTTGTCTTCATGTCATCCCACTTGGCATTTAATGCCTCTCACAAAATATCAAATTGATATTTTATCTCTCGCAAAGTGCACTTTACCGCATCAGCAAGCTGCTCCTTGAAAAACGGATTTTCTTTGCGGGTAATGAGTGTGATGCATGTAAAACCGCCAAGTCTAACAGACTTAAAACAATTTTAAACACAAATACAATGAAGATCGGGAATACAATGAATTCCGGTCGTTAAGTCCCACGGAGACTCAATGGTGTGCAAACACTTGATCAGACGATAGATTGATCACTAATGATAGTGATCAGAAAAGATTAGGAATGAATATTACACTACCGAAAAAGTTAATAAATTAAAGCGACTTAAATACAAATTAAGAAAATTAAAAAGATAAAAGATATTAAATAAACGCTATCACTATATTTAAAGTGATGAACGTTTAAAACCTAAAACGTACGATTAAAAACTACGTGAACGTACAAAATAAAACGTGAAACTTATACAATATAAATCCTAAAAATATGAAAAATACATTTTTACAATCCTAATGATAAAAGAAAATTTATAGAAAAAAGAAAATTATTTATAACACTATTTATTTAATTATTATTAATTAAAACTATTTATTAAGTATTTAAAATGCACTAAAATAGAAGAAAATACAAAATTAACCTAGAAAATGAAATTATAACTTAGAAAATCTAAAATATGATAAAACTAATTTTAAAACAGAAAATATATTTTTAGACTTTTATGTATTTATTATTAATTTAAAACTATTTAAAACTAATTAAAATGCTAGAAAATACTTTTAAACTAAGAAAATTATGGAAAAATACTTTTATGCTTTTAATATTTATCTAAACTTAAGAAAATAGAAAATTTATTTTTTGGAACCTTTTCTTAATTTTTGTATTAAATGCTATTTAAAAAGGCTTAAAAACTAATTAAAATGCTGAAAAATACCAAACAAGCTAGGAAAAATGAAAAATTCAGGAAATACTTAAAATAATATTAGGAATCTGAGAAAATGAAAAACAGGAGCTTATGTGTGGAATAATGGAATCATATGGAAGTGCTTATGGAAATAAGCACTGATAAGCCAAAAGCTCACCAAAAACTACCAAACTGAAACACAAGCTATAATAAGCTAAAACAACTCAAAAGCAACAAGATTCAACAGGCCATAACCTCAGATTAGCAAGTTTCAATGATTTGATGAACTGAGATTATGGCAGAAAACAGTGATAAGGGACTAACTTTGAGCTATTGCATAAGCTCAACAATAAGCTCAAACTTAAAACTACCAATTGGAACCTACAACAGACCTGGGTGAGATCAATTGTACCAAAAATTAGGGTATGATAAGCTCTTATGAGCTCTGTGGAAGGTTGTTAATGATCGAGAAAACTCACTTATGCCGAGTTTCAACAGGCATCTCGCACCCCAAAGATGAGCTTGTTTGAGCTTATAGAAAAATTACAAAAATATACTAAAATAACCATAAGAAAGTAGACCAACAGAGGTTTTAAAAGCTACAAGTTACACTTGAAATGACCTAGAAATGAGTGAACTAAAAATCTTCCTAGATGGGCTCAAACTCAGATTTGCACCATTTGACTTTTTGAAGTAAAACTGAAAGTTGACTTTTGTGAAGTTTGATCCTAATTTATGAGATGATTATGATATTATATGATGTATTAAGACTACTGCAAGCTAGATTAGTGATTCTTAAACACAAAATAAATGATTTGATTCACAAAATCCAACAAAGTGAATCATTACGTGCAAATTACATGGATTTTGACTCTAGGTGTTAAGCAGCACAAGGTATTGACAGAGATAAGTTCAAAAGGACTAAACAAACATGAGACAACAAAAGTAACCACCGATGAGGCCTCTAATACGAAAATGCAATGATGCAAACACCCTTGAATTCTCTGCTTTTGTAATTAAAATGAACTAAACACTAAACCAACTTGTAAGAGTGATCCAACCGAGTCCAAATGACCTAAATACAACTATCTAAACTAGTTTTAACAAGATATAACCACGGATACATAAATGACCATAAAATGCAAATAACTTGAAATTTTGAAAAGAGAAACTACTCACATGAACCCGGTGGTGTAGAAAGCTAAAACCGCACCAATCCTATCCTATTTAAGCCTAATCCAACCCATTTACACCACCGCAACATCCCATATCGACTTCCATTTCACATAGAGTCCAAGATTGACTTTCATTGACCATGGATAAAACCGCTTAAAACTTAATTGCAAGTCGATACAAAGCTAACATAAGCTTAAATATGCTTATATAAGATGGAAATAGAACTGTTCAAAGTTTGCAACTGACAGTTTGAGATTAAGATTTTCAACAGTGAGCTTGAAAGATGAAAATGAACATTAACTTGAATTAAAACTTAAACAGAATTGCCATTCACTTATATGCTTTTGTTTGATACAAATAAACTGAAAAATACAGATGAGAACTAGTTAATACATGTTAAGCTTAAAAAACGACATTTAAAGAAAACAACTAAAACTAGCTACTGCTCCTTCACTTCTCCTCTTTCTTCCTTTTTATATCCAAACTGCTTTTCCACTTGCTCTTAGCTATTCCCACCTTTGTTTTAGACCTTTGGATCAACAAAAGAGATCTTGGCCCTTGAATCCATTTTTGGCGGGAAATGGGTTAGCCAGGTGTAGGGGTTGAGTGAGATGGGGAATGGAAGAATTAATGCATTTTGTAGTTGTGTGGAGGTGGGGGAACAAGGAGAGGACAAGGGTGAGCTGGGGGGATGGTTGTGATTGAGTGAGCAGGGGAAGCAGTTGGAGAGGGATGACTTTAGGCGCCAACAGGTGTATGTTTGACCAAGGCTTTGACTGGGTTTAATATAAACAGGGGGGTCAAAATGGCTAAAGTGACAGGGGGTCCAGAATTGGTAAGGGTCCAAAATGGATTAAGGGCTTATAAATACAAGGACTTCAGGTTGTCAATCAAATTGCAAGGACCTAATCGCCATTTCATCAAAGTTACTTCAAGGGACCATTAATGACAAGCTTCAAAAGTACAGGGACCAAATCATCATTTTGCAATTTTCAGGGCTATTTCGCCAAATTTCAAACTTGAAGGACCATTTTGCAATTTTCTCAAACTTTTTATATTTTTCACCAAAGGACTAAATTTGACAACTTTTGATTTTAAAAGGACCTTTGGTGATTTTACTTTGAAATTATGTGCTCGTGGACTGCTTTTTGACAATTTTAGAAACTTGGGGACTAAAGCGCAATTTTGCAAATTTGATATGTTTTCATCCGATTTTGATATTTTGCATTTAAAACACATAAAACATCGATTTGTGATATTTTTATCATTTTGATGTGTTTCGAATGTTTTCGATGATTTTGCGTTTATTTTGTACAAAATGATGAGTATTTACACACTCATCAATCCCCACATCGAGATATTGCTAGTCCCTAGCAATGATTTGAGAAAACATAATGGATTTTAATCTCTTTACCAAAAGCCATTACTCGAGTAGCCAAATGTTTCAGTTCAAGTAAGAACCATGGTACATCGATAACCATGTGATTTTGAGCAAACCACCGACTTTCAACGGATTTGATTTGTCTTTACCGTGCCGCACCTTACGGACTAGCCAACTCTTAGATAAATTATCAATATTATCTTTGGTGAGCCGATTACCAATTATGGTTTTTCCATCGCCTTTACCACAAGCCATAACCTTGCGGGCTAGCCAACTATTCACTTTTTAGGATATGGTGAATAATACCATACAATTTTGGCAAATTGCAAGCCATATAAACGGATTTGATATATCTTTACCAAGAGCCGTTTGCTCTGGATTAGCTAATCCTTTAGTCTTACTGAGACATGGCGATCGATAACTAAAATGAGAAAGTGTAAAACACTTACTCCAAAAAAAAAATTTGGCCAAAACGGGAATTTGGTAGATAATATATGAAATTGTGAGAATTCCCCACACTTAGAAATGAATATTGCCCACAATATTCAAAGTACCGTGGTTATGCCGAAACAAAGAACGAAAAGGAAATACTACGCCATTATTTAGAAAGATTTTTTTTTTTTTTTTTTTTTTTTTTTAGAGATATATATATTTATATAACATGTGGGCATCACCCCACACTGGGTGGTAGAAAGGGTAAGAAGACGTAAATATGGGTGAAAACCCATATGGTGTGTGCTCATGTTTTTGATTTCGAGTCGCTAGCTTGACTCGACCCGAATTCATTGGTTCATGGGAAGCAAAGTGGAAGAAACAATCTCCATCGGACTTTCATTCAAGATGTTTGGACAAACATTTGAAGCACGCGAAAGTTCCACACCGATGAGATATATAGAGACGGACCCGGCTCACGATGATAAATGAAAATGCCGGGTCAAGATAGTGTCCTCACTCCCAAGGAGTGAAGAAGAGGAAGTCACATCATATGTGAGGAATGGAAGAAAGATGTTGATAACAATCAAGATCCATTCTTCATCCTCAAATGTAGACATGTCGGGAGGAAGGGTGAAGGTAGTATCATCAATAAGCAAACTCTTATGATAGAGTACACCTTCCTCCGAGCCAATATCATCCTCAAGATCAAAATGGAAATGATCATATTCCGAGGAGATATGCCATGAGAGAGTTCACCGAGAACTCTTCATGAAGAAAATCATTGAAAAAGCCTCAAGCTCGGGCTTGTCCAATGTAGAGTCACTATCCACAACGGGATAGGAGATGAAGTCGACTTAGCACAAAATGATTCGATCTTAGAAACGAGGAGATTTATATTGAACAATTGTTCACTAAGTATCTCGTCCTCAATTTCGGATCATCGAATCTCTCACTTCCTCTAAGCTAACTAGCTCGGAAGGTAGCTCGACATAATCGATGTCTCCATAGGATAAAGAATCGTCAAACGAAGTACAATCGTTATCGAATCGGAGAACATCTCGACATGATCATATGGAATGTCAAGAGGAGGAGAAGAATCATCATTAAGAGGCTTGTTGGGAATTATGTGAAAGTCCGATTATGCCGATTTTAATGCCAAGTGTTTCTACCAAGTGAAGTGGATTCTGCCAAGACTTATTCTCATCAAGTATAATAGTTAATAGTTTGTTTCATGAAGTGTTTATTCCGTGTTTAGTTTATTTAGTATAGATATACATGAGCTTTATTAGGAAGTGATTGTGTATATCTTATTTAGTTTTATGATTATCGTTTCTTGGGAAACGGTTTAGTAATATTGTTTAGGGTTCCTTATCTATAAAAGGAACACATTAGAAAGGTTTATGTACCGATTGCGTAAGTCTGTTTTAGTTAATATATAGATCCATAGAGGATCAAGAAGTTCTTAGTTATTTGTTACTTGTGTTTATATTCACCGATAAACATTAGTAGTAGAGATTGTCTTTTATGGTGCTTGTGATTACATAGGCATACATAACGATCCACGAAGCTCAAGATCTATTAAGGTCTTTGTCGATTCAACAAGTGGTATCGAGCCTCGTGAGAGTCTCTACGATACTAAGGACAAGCTTTTCTAAACACACATACAACCATAACAAAAACATCATGCCCGGTTCGGATGTCGAACCGAACTCACCAACAACCAAAACTCCACCCATCTGCAAAGAACTAAGTCTTGCTAATAGCAATGCTAAGTTTCCTTACCTTAAAAGGGAGGAATATGATCTTTGGGCTATGAAGATGCGAATGGATTTCCAACATTGATTGGAATCTATGGCGATAATTTTGAAGGGGAACGACTTGAAGAGAACTACCACAGATGTCATTGAACATGATTAATGTTCCTCCCAAAGCTCGTCAAGAGTTGCTAGCGATTCGAGAGAGAAACAAAGGTCGAACTATTCTTACGCAAGCTATTCCCGAGGATCACTTGAGTGATTTTCACTTCATGCATGACGCCAAGGATATATGGTTAGCTATTAAAGCAAAGTTCGTGGGAATGAGGAGTCTAGAAGGTCAAGAAGTCCATGCTCGGATAACAGTTTGGGACTTTCGGATCTCTCAAGAGGAAGGAATTCACAAGGGCTATGATAAGTTTCACAAGATCTTGAGTCGGTTGCACCGACCAAAGCTAAGCCGGATAATGATGATCAGAACTCTAAGTTTCGAGGTCATTACCTCCATCCCGGCTACATGTGAGCATAGCTTTAAAAGCTAAAGGTGGTTTGGACATGATGACATTTGATGAGTCACAACAAGCTTAAAGCTCTTGAACATGATGAGAAGCCCTTTTCGATCATCTTCATCTGCGAGTCATATTGCATTTGTTGGAGCCTCTACTCCAAAGTCAAACTATTTTCCAAGCTCATATCCATCATCATCTAATCTCGCTCCTTCATCAAGCTCTCTTCCTAGATCCGGTGGAATTATGGAAGATGTACTTGGAACCTTCTTTCTTGATTATGATCCTCGCAGAGGCGGCTTATGAGGATTTTGATCAGTGGACCCGCTTGACATGGAAGAGATGAAGTCAAGTGGCAAGTGGCCATGATTTCCATGGATATCAAGAACTTTGAGCGCAGTCGCGTAAGATTTGGGTTCAAAGGACGTGATCCACTAGGTTTGACAAGAAGAAGGTTAAATGCTTCACATGCCAACAGATGGGTCACTTTTCTAGAGAATGCAAAGATGGGAAAGGCGGTGATGAGACAAGATACTCCACTTATCGCCATGTCGTAAGGATGCAGAAATTCAAGAGGTTCAACCGCTTTGGTCACTCTTGATAGCAATGTGGACCTGGAAGCAACATGAGGAGGATGACAATGATGGTTCGAGAATGTTGGGTTGATTGCAGTCGTACTTGTGAGGATAGGCATGATCGATTGCCTTGATGGGCATCTCTCGTGTACAAAACTGTTTGTTTGGTTGTAGTGAGCGTTATAATGAACTCAAACAAGCTTATGATATTATGGAACCAAAATATAATGAATACTATGTGGAAGTAGAAGCTTATAAGCAGGGCTTTAAAAACACTAGAAAGACAAAAGGTTTGGTTACGTAAGAATGAAATAGCTTATGGTGAGAAAATAGGTGTTTTAGAAAGAGATCTCGAATGTGCTACAAATGAGTTAAAATGGTCCGAGAAATTAAGAGCGGATGTAGAGTCGAAAATCTAGAGCTTAAGGAAAAACTTAAGGAGGAAATTGCTAGGAATAATGAGTGGATGATGAATGGTAGTAAGTTGGCTAGTCTCATTTATAGCGATCAAGCTCCCAATTCTACTGATGGCTTTAGGTTTTAAGAAATATGTAGGCCTAGAAGCTAGGGATGACACACGAGATCTACACCGGTGGCCTAGCACATTTTGTGAAAGAAGGTGACCTACATGTCGTCAGTGGACCAATTAGAGGTGAGCACATGCCCATTGACCTTTCCACTACTAATGACTTTGATGGATCACACCATCTGTATGGCAAAAGTCAAAGACTTGCACGACCCTAATACTTCTACTAATGACTTTGTCTCTTGTGTTATGATGACAAGTCCTCCAAGCAAGGGTCTACAGAGTGTGATTCAAATGACAAGTCCGACCTTCCCAAGTCGACCTTCCCAAGTCTTCACCCCGCCGCACCCAAGACTACCAATAAGCATGACAGAGTTCTTCGCCAAGGAATGCCCTTCCAAGACAGTTGCTCTCAAGACTTGCTTTTTAATTCTTTGCATAATAATCTTGTTAAAACCAATTCTTTTCATGGTTTTGGTTTGAATACTTTTGCTTGTAAGAATACTTCTTTTGGTTTGAATAAATCTTCTCTTCGGAAGAAATGTTTTGTGTGTGGAAGTAAATCTCATTTAATTAAGGATTGTGATTATCATGAGCAAAGAATGAGTAGGTGTGGTGATTCAAGGAAATCTAGACCAATGTGGACCAATGTTAATGATATACCACCTTATGTTCCACAAGCTTCTAATTATAATACATCTTTTCCTTGGAGAAGATCATTTGGAAAACCATATGTTCAACCAACCAGTGAATATTTTAAAATGGTTTTGGCCTAGATATGTTAACCCTATGACTAATGGGAAAGGTCTTGGGATCTTTTGTCAAGACCTCGTGAGTTGTTCTTGGAATAAACAGAGACCTAAGTTTCATTGGAAACCCAAGAACAATAGTGGATCTTATACTTCTACTTGGCACAACTCATATGATCCACAAGGCGTGTTCAAGTCAAGAATGACTTGAGCTCCATAGTGTACTAATTCTTTGTATATTTTTGTTGTTGTAGGATCATCCCTTAAGCATAAAGATGTTGGAATTGTTGGCGGTGGTTGTTCTAGAAGTATGTCGTGAAGCAGGGACATGATGCATAACTTTATACCTATAGAAGGTGGAGGCAATGTAACCTTTGGAGGAAGTGATGGACTAATTATGTGAAAAGGGACCATCAAAACACCACATTTGGACTTTGAGAATGTTTATTATGTCAAGGAACTTCAACACTTTAATTTGTTCTCGCCTCTCAAATCGTGACACTAAGAACAAAGTACTCTTCACAGAGGATGAATGTCTTGTCTTTGTCTAAAGACTTCAAACTCCCGTAAGATACTTCAATTCTCATCAAGGTTCCTCGTAGTCACAATTTGTATACATTCAACTTAACTAATGTCAAACCGCAGTGACTTAACATGTTTGGTGGCTAAAGCATCCGTGGATGAGTCCACCAAATGGCATGAAGGATGGCCCATGTCAATTTCAAGACCATCAACCACTCTCTAAGCCGGGTCTAGTAGAAGGACTTCCGCCAAAGTATTCACCAATGATCATAAGCGTGTTGCATGCAACAAAGGAAGCAAGACAGAGCCTCCTACAAAGGTGTTCTGTTCATGCCAGTAACCATTATTTTCGAACCTCTTCACCGCTTCATATGGATCTGTTTGGTCCAACTAGAGTGAGAAGCATTGATCATAAATATTTTGTCTCGGTGATCACCGATGGATTTAGTAAATTTTGTTGGGTATTCTTTCTAAGTACCAAAGATGAAACTTCGCAATATTGAAAGATTTCATTACCCTTATTGAGAATCAGTTGAACAAAAGGTGAAAGGAATTAGGTGTGATAATGGCACAGAGTTCAAAATGCCATTCGATAGAACTCTGCAGTTAAAGGGAATCAAAGGGACTATAGCTCTCCAAGAACCCCTCAACAAAATGGGGTGGCGTAAAGAAAAATAGAACCTTAATAGAAGGCGCAAGATCAATGCTAGCAGACTCTAAACTTCCTACCATGTTTTGATCGAGGTCATGGTACGACTTGTTATGTACTCAATAGAGTGTCCATTACTAGACCACATCTTAAAACACCATATGAACTTCTCTTTGGAAAAGTTCACATTATTCATTACCTTAAACCGTTTGGGTCGTCGGTGACAATCTTAAATACCAAATGATCCTTTGGGCAAATTTGATGAGAAAGGCGATGATGGCTACATTGTGGGGTATTCGCTCATAGTAAGGCATCTGAGTTTATAATGTATCCGCAAAGAAGATTGAGGAGACATTGAATCGAGGTATCTTGAAGACAAGTCTAATGTTCAAGGCCAAGGTCATGTTTGGTCATTTGATTTTGACTACTTGTTGATTACTTGGGTTATGCTAGACATAAGGTCGATCAAATGCGATTCAAGCATCTCCAACTCCTAATCTGTACACTTTGGATGCTCATTCGGCAGTGGGTGCGATGATGAACAACCCATTGTAGTGCCTTCCTTCTCTCCTAACAATTTTGTAGGTGACACTTCTAAAGTTTATCTTGATGTGGGTGAAGATGAATTCTATTATGCCGAGGACCTTGCGATCAAGAAACAAGAGTATGCACCAACTTAGATGTTGAGAAGAATGTTGATGAAGCTCTCGTGAAACTTCAATCTGTCAAGGTAGTTCTGCTTCTCCTCACCTCTCCAATTAAATTTGAAAGACATGGTGACACTACTCCTATTTCTACTAGAGTGTCAATGCCTTGGAGAACCTTATACAAGGTTTCCAAAACCTTCGGATCTTGGTCATCATCAACCCAAAGCGTGCATCTTCAACACACCTTCCTATGATTACGAGTTTGAACCTACTATGACTAATCTTGATTCTTCCATTGATGTCAATACCACCACTACTACAAGGATCAACAATGTTCATCCACGCCTAATATCATTGGTGATCCTAATGCACTGTTAGAACAAGAGGTACCGTGGCGCGCTCTAAATATGGACAGTAGCTTTTGTCTCTTATGTCTCAAATCAACAGAGAGATAATCACACGGACTATCAACATTGTCTGCTTGCTTGTTTTCTCTCACAAGTGGAACCAACCGGTGTTACTCGTGCTCTTGAAGACTCAAGTTGGCTTGAAGCAATGCAGGATGAGATGCAACAGTTTCAAAATCGGCGAGTTTGGATATTGGTACCACTACCGATGGTAAGTATGCTATTGGGACAAAATGGATTACAAGAATAAGAGAGATGCTAGAGGTGTTGTCATTAAAAACAAAGCCGATTAGTTGCAGGGTTATAGACAAGAGGAGGGATAGATTATGATGAAGTGTTTGCACCGGTGGCAAGAGTTGAGGCTATCTGGATTTTCTTAGCTTATGCATCCTATATGGGCTTTATGGTTTATCAAATGGATGTTAAAGGAGCCTTCTTGTATGGTGAAATTGAAGAGGAGGTGTATGTCACTCAACCTAAAGGATTTGAAGATCCAGATCATCCTAATCATGTTTATAAGGTGGTCAAAGCTCTCTATGGACTACATCAGCACCCGAGCACGGTATGCTAGGCTCTACATTTCTGTTCAAGCATGGTTACGTAAGAGGTGCAATTGATAAGACTCTTTTCCTAAAGAAGAATTCCACCGACATTATTCTTGTGCAAGTCTATGTGGATGATATTATCTTTGGATCCACAAAGGAAGCTTGGTGCGTGGAGTTTGAGGAGCTTATGAAGGAGAGTTTCGATGAGTGCAATGGAGAGATGACTTTCTTTTGGGTCTTCAAGTTCACAGAAACGATGGTATCTTTATCGGTCGGGACAAATATGTGAGGACATATTGAAGAAGTTTGGTATGGAGGGTGTAAGGATCTGCTACTACACCTTATGAAGCTCCAAAGTCAAAGACCAATAATGAAGTCGATCCACCGTGAATGTTCATTTATGCAGTGTCTATGATTGGGTCTTTGATGTACTTATGACTTCCGGCCCGATATTACTTTTTGTTGTGAGTGTTTGTTCGCGACATCAAGTTACTCCACCGACTTCCCATCTCAATCTTGTTAAGAAGATCTTTAAATACCTTAAAGGCCAACCTTTTCTAGGTCTTTGGTACCCAAAAGAGTCTCCTTTTAAGTTGGAAGCTTATAGTGATAGTGACTATGCCGGTGCTAACTGGATAGGAGGTCCACCACCGGAGGTTGCCAATTCCTTGAAAGAGATTGATTTCTTGGCAATGCAAGAAACAAACTATTGTGGCTACCTCATCTATCAAGCGAGTATGTGGTGCTTGCTAATTGTTGCGATGTGTTCTTTGGATTCAAAATCGGTTGTTGGATTATGGGTACAATTTCATGAACACAACAATTTTTATTGATAATCAAAGTACCATATGCATTGTTAAAATCCAGTTTTCACAATGAACAAAACATATTGAAATCAGCACCACTTTATAAGAGATGCATATGATAAAAATTTGATAAATGTGGTCAAAATTCATACCGATGATAATGTGGCGATCTGTTAACAAAGGCTTTTGAAGGACCAAGGTTTCAACACCTTGTGGTCCATATTGCATGCTTAACCCTTAGCGCAAAGTTTAAGGGAGGCATAGGCCTCGGGGAGGCATATGCCTCGGGAGGATTTGTATAACTTTGCATTTTGCTATGTTATTTTGTATATTTGATAGATTTTAACTAACTCTAACCCGCTAATGTAAGTTTAGTGTGTTTCTTTGTTGGTTTGTGTATATTTGTGTGTTTGTTTTGCGGATATAGTTGTCCCCGATCGGTTGAGATATGGTCATGAAAGATTGTCGGTTTCCACCGAATTTATTATCTTTGAAGTGTGCTATTTGTTTCCTCCGAAGTTGAAGTATTGAAGTTATATGACTCAATCAAAAGATGTATGAAGCAAATAGATCATTCATTCATTCAAGAAACAGTTATGACTTCTGATTACTGAGTACTAGCAACATCAAAAGCATCTACATGATCTAATAGTCCTAATCTATTACATATCATCTATTCCAACATCTAAAGATGAGCACGATGAGTATGGCGGCTCACATCTTTCACACTAATAGTGTTGGATATGCACGATCGCTCACATCTTTTGGCACTACATGATGGATATCTTTGTGTGATAAGCATAACCAACCCTAACAGATGCTAAGGATCAAAATGGAGAGGATGGATTGATGAAAACGAAGAAGTGAAGTCGATTGTGGCAGAGAGATGAGAAGGAAAGATTTTCCTTTGTGCATCATCTACTCTTTCAATCATACATCAACTTACATCATTTTCCTTTTCCGTTCCTCAATACGATATGTGATGATGCACCAAAATATGATGCAGAGACCAAGCACCACCTTTCTTCCCATAGGGAGTGGGGATTTTGGCCGTGGCCTTAGTTGAGGCCTAGGTCTTTGAGGGTTGGGAGTAAGATGTTCCCTCATTATAGGATTCATCAGAATCTTCAGCAGATATACTTGGTTTCTCAACACTTTCATCTTCTGATGAGGAGAGAAAAGGTGATTTCTTTGGTAATGGATATGGTTTTGGAAAATAGTGAAACCATGAATTGGTATTTTCACTAGATGATGAGGATGATGATGAGGATGTTGTTGTGAGATCTATGATCTCAGGTTTGGTACTCATGGTTATTCTGGTTAATTTTGAAGGATTGAAGAATTTAGGGTTTGAAATATTATTTGGGGATTTTGATGAAAAGTCTTTGTGCATTGGGATTGTTTTATAGCGGGTTCAAGTGGTAAGAGAATTAATGCGTGTGGGTGAAGCAGTTAAAAGATATTCTATGAAGCTTCGAGAGTAAGTATTTCATTTCACGATTGTTCTACTTCAATGAGAATGGTTCTCATTTCACCGGGTTATAAGTAAATCCAAGTAAAAGTAGAAGTCCACGTCATCCTTGGTCAACTTTGACCAAATTTGGGAAATCTTCTATTTATTCTCTACGGATAGTTTCGCTTCATAATAAGGAATTCTATTATTACTCTCATTAAAACACTTCCTTTTGTGCAAAATCCTAACCCTAATCTTCAAAAACTCTCATGGCGCTTCAATTCAAACATGATCATAATAAGGTTGCTTTTCTTGGATCGCTCGAGGAGATGAAATTTACAGTCGATGATTTCTTTCTTACTAAGGTCAAAGATTGTATATGCATTGACACATTCTCCGGATGCTATATATGAAACTTTGATTACTCAATTTTAGGCGTCGGAGAAAAGAGAGGAGATAATTGAGATAGTTGCACGTGTTGATGGACAAGTATATGTGGTGACAGAGGAATTGATCAAGACAACTTCACTTGGATGATGAAAATGGTGTTTATCATTCTAACTCTACAATGGTACTTGAAGGGCTTAGAGCTATTGGATATCAAAGTCCGAGGACGGATATGTGGTTGAAAAACAAGCTTTGCCCTATGTGGAGGTTCTTAGTTCATACTTTGCTACGATGTATGAGCAATAAGTCCGTGGATGGGATCGGTTTTCAACACAAATGGGATGTGGTATTGTTTGCTTATCTAAGGGTTTGACTTATAATTTCTCTAAGTATATCTTTGATAATATGGTAGAAAACATAACTAGGAAAAGCGGGTAAGTTTTGATGTACCCTAGGTTCTTACAGATGATCTTGAATGTTTCTACACAAACCCGTGCTTTTCATCCCATAAGTGTTTTGACCCCTAAGTTATTTGCTACAATGAGGACTAAATTTGAAGGACACATTTTCCTTTGTTGGTCGCCATAGGAGAATGTGACCGATAATGAGCTTAATGTAGTTTTACCTTCTTCTAATCCTCACCGATGGAAGTCTTTCGGTTGATGGTAATGAGGGTCCTTCATTGTTCTTTCAAGCATCTATACCTTCACCAAGACCATGTTCTAGTCCATCATTTATCCAAGTTCCTATTGAAGAAGTTCACGATCAAATTGATGAAGTTCAGTTGATCTTGACAGATTGCCTACACCAAGTCTGTTAGGACTCCATTTGGTGAAGGATGTTCTAATGTTGATCGATTGATGTTGCTCTGAATGCCTAATGAAGTTCCAATTTTGACCGAGCAATCACATTCGAAGATCCTATTTCACTTACCTCATTATATGATCGGTGAACAAGCTTACGGTGAGGTGGTGGTCTTAAGACGTAACTTACGAAACTAAGTCATTCTTGGTCGAAAGTTGTGGAATTGGAGGCTAAAGTTGAACACTTGGAGAAATTGCTAAGTCGGAAGGATAAAAGAGATGTGTGGTTTCTTCCGAGGAGGAGGTGAAGAGAATCTTAATGAATCTCTTGATATATTGGTGATGTGGCACTTAAATCTAATGTTCCTTCTTCTATTGCTAAATCTTCACAAAGAAAGGTGTCTAGCAAGGAGCCTATTCTATATACTAGCAAAAGACGAAGACATTCTTTGGATAAGGTATCTCACGACACATCAAAGGAGCTAAATATGAAGGATGTATCTACCGATGGTTTAGTGAAAGAGGTTACTTCGATGGTCAAACTTCATCTATACGTAACATTCAAATGTTTCACCTTTAGTAGATGATGAAGAGGTTTTTCTTCTTTGGGAGAACGTATAAGTTGAATGCTTCTTCCAAGTTTTCTACACCGATTGAGGAATTGTCTCAACCTATTTTCTCGATGTGGGTTTGATTGTTTCTTGAAGCTCACATTGGTTCTGTTGAAATTGGTTTCACGAGACATCTTCCGAGATGTGGGCGGGATCCCGTGATTGATGATTTCTTTGAAGTCGTAAAGTGACTAAAGAACAATATCAAGCTCAGTGGATTGTTCTTCGATTATGAAGATATTCGGAAGAGTCGTGTTGTGGCTAAGTTTCTTCAAGATCGGATGCTTCGATTTGTCTCCGAAGGAAATTAGAACTTGATGCATTCTTTCCTACGACATCGATGATCAATGGGATGGTTATATTTCTCAAGGTGCTTCGATCCCGATCTAGCAAAACTTATCTTAGGAGATTCCTTTAATGATGATGATTTTGTGGATAAAATGATGGCACTTGGTAATCAAAGGAAGAAGGAATCACGCATGGAGAAGAGCTCTTATTGAACAGAGAAATAAAGCAAAAGAGATAAACCTATGATGTTGCTCGGAAGAGGAATTTTATGAGGAGAGTTGTGAAGAATCTTCGCTTTGTATAATTACGGTATGTCTATGAAGCAAATCATGACTTTATCGATGATGCTTTGATTAGACGGTATCATATGATTATGAAGTTTCCTTCTTACGGTTCTACTTCTTCTTCTAAATTGGCAAATAGTGCTTCAATGTCCGATGTTCCTACAAAGAAAGCGACAGAGAACAGCTTGAAATTGTGGATAGTTTTGATGATGTTTTGCCTTGGTGGTATCTTGATTGTTCCTGGCGATACAACTTCGATGTTATTACTACTTACGCTATGGATGGTTCTCTTTGAATCTTCTTTGATTTCTTCGAAATGTTGTCCGATGTTGAGTTAAATGATTCTTTGATTCAGAAACCGATCTACACCTTGATATCGATAACATTCTTGATATGGGAAAGCGAGTTTGGTTACAAGAAGTTCGATAGATTGGCTCGAAACATGCTTCAAGGAATACTCCTTTAGATCTTAATCTTGATGAATCTACATTTATTGAGGTTGGATCTATTGAAGCTTTTCCTGAAGGTACTCATGTGGTTTTGGTTAATTGAATTCTTTGGAAAGCTTAACCTTCGTTTATAATTTGGATAAATCTTTTATTGAATTTAACTTCTTGAAGGATATTCTTCATTTGGTGAATAGACATGATTTGAAGATGTTTGTATGAACATGTCATTCAATATTATAAGTCACATCATGCAACCGGTTCGGTTTATATTTGTTGGGTGATCTTGTGTTATGTTTGATTCGATTCTCCACATGGTAAAGGGTATTCTATTTGGAAGAATTCTCATAAATGGGAGATTGAGAGTTGGAGATTTTATCCTCGCCTTGTGTTCGTGTAGTTCGGACTACATGTGGGATGATTTTGTGTATGCTATCGATAGGCTTTATCCTTTATCGATATTTTATGGAAAGATTCTTTGAGACACAAGTTGGAAGTGCCTCTAATCCGGTTGGAAATGATGACCTTCATGCTACTCAATGTGTTGGTTTGATTAAGAATCAACTTCTATCACATAAAGGTTCATCTTGATTGTAATATTACATGTAATATTTGTTTTCTTTTGTTATTTTATTAGTTAAAAAAAAAAAAAAAAAAAAAAAAAAAAAAATTGGTTTTATCTAACTTTTATTGCGGGTTTGTTGTATATTTTTGGTTATTGACTCACCCGATATACTTTGTGTATGTCAAAGAGTTAGCTAGTCCAAAGGGCTGACTTTGGTAAAGACACATCAAACTGTTGATAGTGTAATGATTTGCTAAAATCATAGGGTAAGCAACCACCTATGCTTTATTCTTTGAGTGTTGTATGGTTTTCAATTCACCATGGTATATTCTGTTTGGAATCCAAGAATTGGCTAGTCCACTTGTATATGGCTTGTGGTAAAGGCGGTGGCATTCCATATTTGGTTCTCAATTCACCAATCCTAAGAATTGACTAGTCCCGAGCAAGCGGCTATGTAAAGACATTTCAAATCCGTTTATATGGTTCTTTGGTTTGCCCATAAATCGATGGTTATCGGTGTACCATAGTTTGTTGAAACATATGGCTACTCCGGTAGTGATGGCTATTGGAAAGAGACATCAAATCCATTTATTTTCAATGATTTACCTCTCAGGAGTTAACACACCGGATGTGATGAGAATAGTATGAAACTAACTGTTTTGATGTACCTTTTGTCATTTGTTCTTTGCAAAGATATGGCGTTTAAGAGTTTATTCATCATAGAGATGTTCTTTAGATTCTTTCTTTATTCGTTGTTCGTGTCCAATCCTCCGGTGTTGTAAGATCTATCAAAACCGGAACTTAACAAGTCAAATTCCAGTTTAGGGAGGATTGTTGGGAATTATGTGAAAGTCGATTATGCCGATTTTAATGTCAAGTGTTTCTCTTGAAGTGAAGTGGATTCTCAAGACTTATTCTCATCAAGTATAATAGTTAATAGTTTGTTTCTGCGGAAGTGTTTATTCCGTGTTTAGTTTATTTAGTATAGATATACATGAGCTTTATTAGGAAGTGATTGTGTATATCTTATTTAGTTTTATGATTATCGTTTCTTGGGAAGCGGTTTAGCAATATTGTTTAGGGTTCCTTATCTATAAAAGGAACACATTAGAAAGGTTTATGTACCGATTTGCGAATTCTGTTTTAGTTAATATATAGATCCATAGAGGATCAAGAAGTTCTTAGTTATTTGTTACTTGTGTTTATATTCACCGATAAACATTAGTAGTAGAGATTGTCTTTTATGGTGCTTGTGATTACATAGGCATACATAACGATCCACTAAGCTCAAGATCTATTAAGGTCTTTGTCGATTCAACAAGGCTCATCACACATATTACGGAGATAACCTCGGACTCACTTGGGGTTGGGACAAGGCTCTCAACACTAGGCGGTTCCATTTCGGAATAGTCTTCGAAGGCTCGTCCCCATTATGAGAGAGTCAATGGAAGCTTGGTGTGATTTCGATTGACAAGCTCTCATAATATTCCTTCATTTGAATAGAATCCTCATCATCATCGTCATCATATCGGTTCTTATGTTCATCTCTGAAGCTTACACACCATTCTTTTCATTTGAAGTTTCTTTCGAATCGTATTTCTTGAACTTTGAGGAAGATAACACTCCTCGTATTCATTGAGATCTTGAAAGCTCAAGTCGATGGTGATGGAATCTTGTGGGATTGGAAATTGTCAAAACCGGAGAATTGGAATTTTGAAAATTTTGATTCATCGGTTGACATTCAAAAGTCGCATGAGGACCCCCACAATTCTCACAACAGAGATAATTGGGAAAATAACTTTCACCACGATTCGATTGTAACATGGTTCGGCTCATAGACAAGCGGGACCCGTGGTGGACAATCAAAACCGTAATGAGAATCATTCCCACAAAACTCGCATGAGTAGGATTCGATTAATGTGGAGGTAGGTAGGAAATATCGGGTGTTTCATTTGAAATGGGATCGGGATTACCGACAAACTTGTCTCCGAAACCCACATTGGTACATCGCCGACAATTTCCATCGTTAAATGGACCTCCACACCAGGAACATGTCAAATACCATGACATCAAGAATTAAACGGATAAGAGAGATAAGAGATGAAGAATCAAATGGTTAAAGAAGATAAGGAATGAAGAATTAAACAGGTTTGAGGATAAAGAAATGGAGAATTAAACAGATTGGAGGATAAAGGATGGATATTTTTGGTGTTTTTAAAAACATGATGATAAAAACAAAGAATGAAAATATTTTTGGCGTTTATAACACTACAGGAAAAGTGTTAATGAGCTTTTTGGATTTTCTGAAAACTCTACAAAAAACTTTTTACAAAAGATGGAATATGTGCAAGAATGGATCTGAAAAAGGCTTAAACACACGCTAAAGCCTCCCCGGCAGCGGCGCCTAAATTTTTGATCTGTGCAAAACCGTCAAGTCTAACAGACTTAAAACAGCTTAAACACAAATACAATGAAGATCAGGGAATACAATGAATTCCCGGGTCGTTAAGTCCCACGGAGACTCAATGGTGTGCAAACACTTGATCAGACGATAGATTGATCACTAATGATAGTGATCAGAAAAGATTAGGAATGAATATTACACTACTGAAAAAGTTAATAAATTAAAGCGACTTAAATACAAATTAAGAAAATTAAAAAGATAAAAGATATTAAATAAACGCTATCACTATATTTAAAGTGATGAACGTTTAAAACCTAAAACGTACGATTAAAAACTACGTGAACGTACAAAATAAAACGTGAAACTTATACAATATAAATCCTAAAAATATGAAAAATACATTTTTACAATCCTAATGATAAAAGAAAATTTATAGAAAAAAGAAAATTATTTATAACACTATTTATTTAATTATTATTAATTAAAAAGTATTTATTAAGTATTTAAAATGCACTAAAATAGAAGAAAATACAAAATTAACCTAGAAAAATGAAATTATAACTTAGAAAAATCTAAAATATGATAAAACTAATTTTAAAACAGAAAATATATTTTTTAGACTTTTTATGTATTTATTATTAATTTAAAACTATTTAAAACTAATTAAAATGCTAGAAAATACTTTTTAAACTAAGAAAATTATGGAAAAATACTTTTTATGCTTTTAATATTTATCTAAACTTAAGAAAATAGAAAAATTATTTTTTGGAACCTTTTCTTAATTTTTTGTATTAAATGCTATTTAAAAAGGCTTAAAAACTAATTAAAATGCTGAAAAATACCAAACAAGCTAGGAAAAATCTGAAAAATTCAGGAAATGCTTAAAATAATATTAGGAATCTGAGAAAAATGAAAAAACAAGAGCTTATGTGTGGAATAATGGAACTGCTATGGAAGTGCTTATGGAAATAAGCACTTGATAAGCCAAAAGCTCACCAAAAACTACCAAACTGAAACACAAGCTATAATAAGCTAAAACAACTCAAAAGCAACAAGATTCAACAGGCCATAACCTCAGATTAGCAAGTTTCAATGATTTGATGAACTGAGATTATGGCAGAAAACAGTGATAAGGGACTAACTTTGAGCTATTGCATAAGCTCAACAATAAGCTCAAACTTAAAACTACCAATTGGAACCTACAACAGACCTGGGTGAGATCAATTGTACCAAAAATTAGGGTATGATAAGCTCTTATGAGCTCTGTGGAAGGGTTGCTAATGACTGAGAAAACTCAGCTTATGCTGAGTTTCTGAACAGGGCATCTCAGACCCCAAAGATGAGCTTGTTTGAGCTTATAGAAAAAATTACAAAAATATACTAAAATAACCATAAGAAAGTAGACCAACAGAGGTTTTAAAAGCTACAAGTTACACTTGAAATGACCTAGAAATGAGTGAACTAAAAATCTTCCTAGATGGGCTCAAACTCAGATTTGCACCATTTGACTTTTTGAAGTAAAACTGAAAGTTGACTTTTGTGAAGTTTGATCCTAATTTATGAGATGATTATGATGTTATATGATGTATTAAGACCATCGCAAGCTAGATTAGTGATTCTTAAACACAAAATAAATGATTTGATTCACAAAATCCAACAAATGAATCATTATGTGCAAATTACATGGATTTTGACTCTAGGTGTTAGCAGGCACAAGGTATTGACAGAGATAAGTTCAAAAGGACTAAACAAACATGAGACAACAAAAAGTAACCACTGATGAGGCCTCTAATACAGAAAATGCAACAGTGCCAAACACCCTTGAATTCTACTGTTTTTGTAATTAAAATGAACTAAACACTAAACCAACTTGTAAGAGTGATCCAACTGAGTCCAAATGACCTAAATACAACTATCTAAACTAGTTTTAACAGTATATAACCACAGATACATAAATGACCATAAAATGCAAATAACTTGAAATTTTGAAAAAGAGAAACTACTCACATGAACCCAGCTGGTGTAGCAGATTAAAACCAGACCAATCCTATCCTATTTAAGCCTAATCCAACCCATTTACACCACTGCAACATCCCATATCAGCTTCCATTTCACATAGAGTCCAAGATTGACTTTCATTGACCATGGGATAAACCGCTTAAAACTTAATTGCAAGTCGATACAAAGCTAACATAAGCTTAAATATGCTTATATAAGATGGAAATAGAAGCATTCAAAGTTTGCAACCGACAGTTTGAGATTAAGATTTTCAACGATGAGCTTGAAAGATGAAATGAACATTAACTTGAATTAAAACTTAAATGAATTGCCATTCACTTAAATGCTTTTGTTTGATACAAATAAACCGAAAAATACGAGATGAGAACTAGTTAATACATGTTAAGCTTAAAAACGACATTTAAAGAAAACAACTAAAACTAGCTCTCGCTCCTTCACTTCTCCTCTTTCTTCCTTTTATATCCAAACCTTTTCCACTTGCTCTTAGCTATTCCCACCTTTGTTTTAGACCTTTGGATCAACAAAGAGATCTTGGCCTTGAATCCATTTTGGCGGAAATGGGTTAGCAGTGTAGGGGTTGAGTGAGATGGGGAATGGAAGAATTAATGCATTTTGTAGTTGTGTGGAGGCGGGGAACAAGGAGAGGACAAAGGGAGTTGGGGATGGTTGTGATTGAGTGGAAGGGAAGCAGTTGGAGAGGGATGACTTTAGGCGCCAACAGGTGTATGTTTGACCAAGGCTTTGACTGGGTTTAATATAAACAGGGGGGTCAAAATGGCTAAAGTGACAGGGGGTCCAGAATTGGTAAGGGTCCAAAATGGATTAAGGGCTTATAAATACAAGGACTTGTGTTGTCAAATCTGAAATTGCAAGGACCTAATCTGCCATTTCATCAAAGTTACTTCAAGGGACCATTAATGACAAGCTTCAAAAGTACAGGGACCAAATCTGTCATTTTGCAATTTTCCAGGGGCCATTTCTGCCAAATTTCAAACTTGAAGGACCATTTTGCAATTTTCTCAAACTTTTTATATTTTTCACCAAAGGACTAAATTTGACAACTTTTGATTTTAAAAGGACCTTTGGTGATTTTACTTTTGAAATTATGTGCTCGTGGACCTGCTTTTGACAATTTTAGAAACTTGGGGACTAAAGCGCAATTTTGCAAATTTGATATGTTTTTCATCCGATTTTGATATTTTGCATTTAAAACACATAAAACAACGATTTGTGATATTTTATCATTTTGATGTGTTTCTGAATGTTTTCAGATGATTTTGCAGTTTATTTTGTACAAAAATGATGAGTATTTACACACTCATCAGAGTGGTAGCATTAAATGTGGAAATTCAAACGTCTTTCAAAAACCGACTCTTAATATTCCCATTTGTGCACAAAACACCCCTCTTATCACTCTATAAATACCCTCTTCCAACACAAACAAACACACATAAATTATTTTCTGCAACTAAACTCTGTCAAAATTCTTTCTCAAATCCAGAAATATTTGTGTGTTCTCAATATCTTCAAAACCTCTTTTGGAAAAACCCTCCTTGTAAACATTTACAAAATTTTTTCATCACAAACTTGAAGAGATCTAAATACTTTGATTGTTCTAGTCAAAACATTTTTTAAACCCTAAAATCTTTGTTAATGGAAATGGCTAGAACACAATCTCTCGGTTTGCTTTTCGATTGGGTAGGGATCTTACTAACATTGAATTTAAAACAAATAATGTCATAGGAAATTTTGAATATCCGAAAATGTCCCAACCTATAAAGACATTATAAAATTTTATTCAACCGCCCACTCAAAGCGGCCTTTGTAAATGTCCTCAAGAGTGTACCCAAACTACCTCGGGGAGTTTTGGGCTCTGACTAGAGCCTTTGACCCGACACCTCTCGATGAGAATAACCTTAGACCTCTCGGAGTATCTCATCGAGTTCATCTAAATGGGGAAAACAATACACCCGGATTACAAAACGCTTTGCACTTCAACAGGTTAGATTATAACAAAGGTGCTTATGTCGCCCATCCCGAACCCTCCACGGTGAAGGATGGGTTAAAACAAATCATTTTAGATCAAACTTTTTGGACAAGACCCTAGTCACTAAAAGCTCATTCCCGTGGCTTGGAGGATCCTCTTCACTTTTGTGATTCGGGTCCTCGGCGGGAACCACTCATCCACCGAACAAGTTAACTCTATTCAGTTGATGATGGCATACCGCTTGATGAATGGGGTCACTTTGTCGACATAGGGAGATCATTTACGGTGATCTCGAACGAAGCTCTGAGAGAAAAACTAGGACGAAGTATGTTTCGTATCCTAGGTTTGTCTCCGTGCTTTGCAATCGTTCTTCGGGTTCAAATTATACTCGGGATGAAAATTTTGGAAATTTACCGGCATCCCGAGCCCATCAAATTTTCAAAAGGACCCATCCCTTGTCACTCCCATTGAATTGACGGCCCACATGATTGTCAGTAAACAATCAAAGTGGATCGGTGTCTCAAACCCCGCTCCTAAAAGAAAAGGGAAGTCTCGATGGGACTAAGACTAAACCAAAGTCTCGGGCCCCGAGGCTTCAGTGAGCACTGACCCAAGAGGCACAAAAGCCCGAGACCAAGCAGACACCCACCGACTGGCAACAACCACCCGGTGAAAGCGAAGGACACCGATACATCACGATCGGTGCCCTTGGTTACACCTACTACTCCCAAGATCCGGAGGAAACGAACAACCTACCGGTAGGGGAGCGCTTCCACATCACCCGGTGATGACATTAGCAAATCCAAGCCTTTGTCCGAGGCACACCGATCGATCCCAAAGACTCGTAGGAATCAAACAACCCATGATAGGGATACAACTATCACCGACTCGCTAAAGGCATCTGGAAACGCCCACCGTGTCTCGGGGGTCACTGGGGACAAAGACTCGGAGGAAAGGAACAACCCACCGATACTGGAACCCACAACCAATCGACTCCGGTGAAGGCACTGGAAGCGCCCACCGGTGTCCGGGGTCAACGGGGACAAAGACTCGGAGGAAACACACCACCACGATATGGAACCCATCACCAACCCCCGTTAGCATTATTGATGTCATTTGGGATATTATTTTCGAAGATGAGCTTCTTGAGATCGATGATGAAATCTTATCGGTGGAGAAGAAATGGACGCCGAGGTTCAAGTGAACAAGAGCCTCACCGATCCACAGGAGCATCTTGAATCACCGGTCAAGCTCGAGAATGATGACCCTCTTCCTCCATCGATGAATTTGAAAGATTTGATAATGTTCTCCACTTATCGAAAGACACTCGTTCGCTGGATCACCAAAGCTTCAAGAAGGTTATATTTCGGGTCACCGACACATTGTGGGAACAACACACCGAGGTCGCTGCGAGTTATGCCGATCTCAAGGCCGAGGTACATGGCTTTGATGAAAATGTTCATGAGCACGAGGATCGATGTATGACAACATTCACCGATGGATGAAAACATGGCTAAATTCCTCGGGCATCTTGAGGTGTAGGTACCACGATAGATGAAATCGGGGAGTTTGTCAAAGAAGACCCAAGACTCAACTCTAAAGTTTGGAGGCTACCGAGATGTACTTGAAACAATCCTCAAACCTCACCGAACCGCTCAATATGATCAAGTCTACAAATGTTATGGTCTTGATCCTCGGTCCGTCTCTTCAAGCTACATTGGACTCTTTGAATACGCAGTGGCTACTTTGGCTCGAGCATCCTCATCTACGGCACGGAATCTTGGGCCCGTAATGACAGCTCCGAAGTTTCTCAAAGCTAATTTGGAAACTAAAGTCACCGGTATTCAATCGACACTTGTAAATCAAGGCTATGATCTCGAAATTTATCAGCCTTCAAAGGTCAAGCCTCGTCCCCTCAAGACCAACTCAACTCTTGCCCTCACTGAAGCTCCGCAAGCAGTTGAGGGGAGAATATTGTCAAGAACCTCCTTCTCACACCGAGGGGAGCCAACACTATCAACATCGATGGCTCAAATCTCATCATCCCCACCGCCTCAAGAACACCTATCTCATCAATCCCACCAACAACATCAACAACAACAACACCGACAAGAATCACTCCAATAACAACACCACCACCCCGGTAGCAACTTCATCTTCCTCATGCGGGACAAAGGAAAAGGCAAAATGGCAACTTCGAGCACGAGAAGATTCCCTATAAAATCGGTGACACCGAGTACCGCCACACCACAACAACTGGGTAAACATCTTGCTAAAGAAGAAAGAAGATTGAAACTAGGCGAGGAAGAGAAAAGAACAGAGAAGCACCGCAAAGGTTGTCGCCAAGAAGTCGAAAACATGGGATTAGATCCAAGCAAGCTCCAAAAGGGTCAGCGGGACAAAAGTTCAAGGAAGCTCAGTCGCTCGGATGGCGCAATGAGAAAGCAGTTGGAAGAAAAGAAGAAGAAAATCAAGCTCTCGTGCAAAGCGTAATTGAGGATTACAATCGACAATGACAAGTCAAGGCTTCGAAAAGATCACGGATGTCGAATCATCCCTAATACCAAACCTCGGCCATGAGCGTCTCTGAGGGATGATAAAAGGCACTTGAAGTTCATGATCCTCTCAAATTCAACGACTTGGGATCACCGAACTCGATGAACTTGGTCCAATTATTGAAAAGAAGAAAAATGCGGTGGTTAAGGACACGATGAAAATGCTCGATAAAAGATATGAAAAGGCGAGGATTGTCCATTTGGGAATTCACCGCTTTAATCGCACCTCAAGGATCTCAACCACAATCATCCACCGGCAAAGGAAGAGTTGAGTTCCAACACGAAATCAAAGTGCTCGGATTAGAATGCCACGGGGCTGCATGAAGGTGTGAAATTTGTGAAATGTCTAGTGATTGAGAAGCACGAAGAGGGCTATTCCACATTGATGTATATGGAAACCACCTTTCAAAGATGGAGTGATATTGATCGGTGGTGTGGTCGCAATCTTGAGCTACATACCGGTGGCCTCTCAAATCAAACCCAAAGAAACATCGAGGTTACGCCAAGACCGAATGCCAAGATAAGAGAGCACCACGACAAAGAAACACTCCTCAAAAAGAAGCCTAGGCTTGAAGCACTGGGATCCATCTCAACCGACATCATTTTGATTTATCTTTTGTACTAGTGGTAGGAACCTCGTAATTTGATCAATAAGCGTTGTATGTTTTGTTAAAATATTCGAGTGTTCCTTATTGTATTCGATAACGCCACACGCGTCGTTCGGGGTCAAGGAAACTTCCTTTTCTTGAGCAAGTTTTATAACACCTAGGCGTTGAACCTAATCGTTGTAGTGTAGTAATTAGGGTAAGCCACGGGTATTGATATCGTTCTCTGGGAATAGGAATGCTAGTAAGAAGTTACTACGCTAAGGTTAGGGTTGAGGAAGATTATTTTTTATCTTTTATGTTTTTAAGGAAAGGAAAAGGTACGAATCTCGGGGTTTGGATTTGGGGGTTGGTATTTCTACCGATTACTCTACTTATCTATTCTAATTAACTAAGCTAAGGTGAGGATAGTCTATGTCTATTGTTGTATGCTCGTATGATAGTTAAAGATGTGTTTACCTAGATGCTACTACTCCCTAGTTATCTCCTATTGATGGTTGAATTGTCACGTCCTTATTCTTAAAGCGTTGTGCTTTCTAAGGTCGTAAGGTGTGCATTCCCTAACTCTTTGAAGTCACCTTTAAGTGTAGTAAACAAAATCCACTAAGTCGTTCATAAACTAACTTTGAGGTTATCTTTGGGTTTAGTAAACGAAATCCACTAAGTCATTCATAAACTATCAAAGATTTATCAAGTATTAAACACAACGATAGCCTAGTCGCACTCCTAAGCCTATTACAATTAAGATAAGAGACAACCTAACAATAATTAACAACTAGGTTTCATACATCTAAGCAAACACACAAGTAATTTAGCCGGACATGGTAAACATGCAAGCATACACACAATCAATCAAACATAGGATAGACATAATGATAAATTGAATATATGGATTAAGATATAATCAACAAACCATTACAAGATGTTTATAGAGTGATTGGAACCTTCAAAGTTCTTTGGAAAAACACCTATCTAAGCCACGGAATCGGAGTTAGGGTTTAGAGTCTACAAAAGTGAAGTTATAATGTTATATTTATAGGCGATTTTACGTCGGAAAAGAGCGACGGCGTCACACTTATAGAGTGACGGCCGTCACCATTTTTTCAAACAAATTGTAGATTTTCTCGTTCGGTCGCGTGGGCTTTTGAATCACCTAAATCCGATTTAGTATGCAAAAGTTATGGCCAAAACAATATCAACTACTTGGCGCATGTTGTGACTTGATCGACTTGTGACGGCGTCACCTTAAGGTTGCGACGTCGTCGCCTTTAGTCTCGACGTCGTCTGGTCGCATCTAGGCCGTCCGAGTAGCAACGGCCTACTCTTTTAAAGCCCGACGTCGTCACTTGAAAATAAGGTTTTGGCTTCAGATCGTCACAAAATCCTCCGACGCGCCGCATTAACACCGACGCGCCGCATATACTTTCAGACTTTGAGTGTCTCGATTCTGACTTTGGCCATTTTCTTCATATATTCGCGCCTTTTCGTCCAAATAAGTGCCATTCCAGCATTTTGCCTTCCAAAGACCTAAAAAGTGAAAAGGAACGATATTAAGCAATAACGGATACAAAAGTGATCAAATAAGGGCTTAAACGACCCCTCAAAATGGTACCTTTTAAAACCTTATCATATTCATTAGTACATTCAGTGTAAGAAGAAGCCTCTTGCTCACTTACACTAATCAATCACTTAGGCTATTTGTATATCCAAATAGGGGGAGACTGTTGGGTTCAATAAATACCCAAACCCCTTAATCTAGGATTTGAATAGAAAATAGCCCAAGTGTTTAGTCCGTTAAACACTAATCAGGTCACTGAGTGCATAGCATCTCAGTGAGTCATCTTCGGATACTCGATGAGGCGTGAAGAAGTCTCTCCACTCGATGAGGCGGAACTTAAAGGGTGAAGGCGAGTCGAAGAAGATGATGGACTCGGTGAATGATGACAATAACTCACCGAATCCCTAAGACTACTCTCCAACTCTTACATCAAGACAAAGCCAAGTAGAAGGCAAGGATGTAAAGATCAAGAAAGAGCGGGACAAGGCGGGAAAAGGTTGAATCGATAAGGCGAAGTCCTTATCAACCAAAGTCAACTTTCACGAATGGCAAAGATCGGGCTCGGTGTCATCACCGAACTTAGGAAAGTAGTCTTGTCTCTTACCTAGAATAGTCTTTGTAAATGCACAAAATACATCAATATTTTGTCTTACGTATGATGTCGGTTTGTCACTTAGGAAAGAGTCAAATATCATACATGTATAAATAGCATAAGAGATGGAGTGAAAAGGTTAAGCTTGTGAATTGTAAAAATACACATACACGCAAGCTATCTTTTCACTCCTCCAAATACAACTTAGTTCCTGAGATAGCTCAGTAAACTCTAAGAGTTGTGCTCAGACTTAGCCTGAGCTTAGAGAGGAGTCACCCAACTTTGTCATTTCAATCCTAAGTACTATTCCGCAAGTACTTGGGTAACGTATTCTTTGTTTATTTATTTCTAATAAGAATATGACGTTGAAAATTACTTAGTCTGCTTTTCTTATGTTAATTTCAATCATAGTTCACTATTAACTTGTTTTATAAACTTAAAACTGTTTTAAACGATAGTGAACGGGGAACAACAAAAGAGTACTATTCATACATCATACAACATTGAAATAACCAAGGCACTACATTGCTTAGAGGTGGCCGATTATTGCAACAGTTTTTGGTTGACGCATATGCGGCTGTCGAGGAGCAAAGACTTACATGGAATAGGAAAAATCAAGATACGTTATGTGTGGATTTATATCACAACGTGTGTGACGCTTTAACAAGAGGTGACACAAATGCAGCAGGGTTGGGAAAGCGAATCGTCCTACCAAAAAGTTTTATAGGCGGCCCAAGGTATATGATGCAAAACTACCAGGACGCAATGGCTATCTGTCGAACATATGGAAACCCAGACCTGTTCATCACTTTCACTGCTAATACAAAGTGGCATGAAATTTCAGAAATGTTAAAGCACATTCTGGGGCAAAAAGCACATGACCGTCCAGAAGTGTCCAAGCGCGTTTTCAAGCTTAAGCTTACTGAACTGTTAAATGATCTTACAAAACACCATATTTTTGGCAAGTCCCGGGGAGGTAATGCACCTTACCTAATAATGGCAATATGTCAACTCTTTTATAACAAATTTATGTATTATCTTATTCATTTCTAAATTTTCTTTCAGTTCTATATGTAATAGAATTTCAAAAACGTGGCCTACCTCATGCTCACATCCTACTATGGCTAGAATAAGAATTGAAATGCAAAACCCGTCCTAAATAAATGATATAATTACAGCGAAATACCATGTCGAGAAAATGATCCAGACGGGTATAAAGTGGTAATCGAATTTATGTTACATGGTCCTTGCAAGAAAGATGCTAAACACGCACCATGTACATCCGAGGTAATCGCTCAAAACATTTTCCTAAACGTTTGTTCTTTGAAACAATGGTCGATAGTGATGGTTATGCTATTTATCATCGGAGGGATAATAAAGCTTACCATATAAAAGGCAAATTCAAATATGACAACAGATATGTGGTTCCTCACAACCGTTATCTCCTCTCGAAATACCAAGCCCACATCAACGTAGAATGGTGCAACGGATCAAAGGCAATTAAGTACTTATTCAAGTACTTGAATAAAGGTCTGATAGAGCCACAATTGTTATACAAGAAAATGTAAAAACAATGGTGGTCGCGGATGTCCGATTTTGGAGGTGGATGAAATAAAATTATTTGAATTGTCGCTTTTAACTCCATGTGAGGCGGTATGGCGTTTGTTTTCCTATGACATACATTACTCGGATCCATCGGTCATTAAACTCAATTACCACCTGCCAAATCAGCATGCAATCACACTTCGTGACTTAGAAAGCTTACCAGCCCTAATTCAAAGGGAAGGCATCGATATAACCATGTTCACTGATTGGTTTGAATTAAACGAGCGTGATATAGAAGTGAATAAATACACGTATTCTGAGATACCTGCCCATTATGTGTGACATGAGAAAGACAAAATGTGGAAAGAACGAAAGAAGCATAAATGCATTGGGAGGATTGTTTACTCGCATCCGGCCTCTGGAGAACGATACTATCTTCGAATGTTGTTTAACATTGTCAGAGGACCTCGCTCCTTTTAGAAACTCATGACCGTTAACGACGGATTATGTTCCACGTTCAAGGAAGCCTGTTTTGCATATGGCCTTTTAAATGATGACACAGAATGGACGCATGCTATATCTGAAGCAAGTGTATGGATGTTCGGACCACAGCTCCATGACATGTTTGTGACAATTCTATTGTTTTGTGATGTCAGCAGGCCTTTAAAATTATGGGAAGAAAACTGGCATTTTTTAGCAGAGGATTGATTCGATGTGAAGTGAGTGGTGAAAACAAACACAATATCAATATATCAAATTATCCGTAAAATTCGACAAATTAACCCTTTAGGAAAAAGGTCAACGTGCCAAACCTCACGGGTGTGATAAAAGTGATACCGGAAAGTGATTTCCCGGGTCGTGTCCCAACGAGGTGTGAATGGAAGGATTCGTTGAGTTTCGTGATTTGAACTTGAATTGGATTTTTTCAATGATTTGGATTTGATTACGAATTCTACAATTTAATGAACGGGAAAGTAATTAAGGCAAGGGAACCCTAATAAACTACAAACTAACTACTACTAAGCCTAAGAAATGATAAAACGAAGCCACACTAAGTCCTAGGGTGCTAAAACGTAAAAACGTAAAAACCGGCAAACAACCCGAGCCATAAACGTAAAAATTTTGCAATTTAAGGGCTACGGGTGTGAAATCAATTTTCCTACGTTCTATTTGACTAAAAATGATTTTAGGAAAAAGCGGAATATTTTTTCGACTTTTAAATTAATTTCTATGAATTAAAAATGATTTTACACTAATTAAATGATTAAAAATATTAAACTAATTAAGAAAAATTTGAAAAATTACAGAAATCTACTTTGGTTAATGCTTGATCTAGGAAAATTGAGAAATCAGTGTGTTGCTTGGTGAAATAAGCTGGAAATAAGCTAGAAAGAGCTTATGAGCAAAGCGCCAATGGTACCTTATGAATATAACAATGCAAAGAATGAGTGATAAAGTCCCAAGGCGGTTGGTGAATGGTGTGTGTGGTGAGTGGGTGGCGGAGATCAAATCCCAAAGAATGTCGCTTTTTGTAAACATTTTTTTTTTCAACTTTTTCTTTTTGCACTTTGTTTATGAGACAAAAACAAGACTTTTTTGTAAAATCACTTTATGCAAAACCTTGAAATAAGCAGTTTTACAACTGCTTATTTCCAACAGTGGCAAAATCAAACAAGCACCCCTTTAGACAGATTCAAACCAAACACACCCTTAGCAATCTTAAACAAAGAGAGGACTAAGAAAAAAACTTTTTAAAATAAGCACTCCCATTTGATATCCAATAAGCACTTTAAACCTAACAAGCTAACACTGAACATACTACCTAAATAAGAGAATAAGCAGATGGCTTCAAGCAACTCTAAGGGAAATCTTAAAACTTAGAAAAAGGAAAATAAGCACATGAGGGAAATAAGCTAGGGGAGATCCAATAAGCTACAACCTAAGTTCTAATCCAACTATATCTAAAAGTGACTTTTAAACTAAATAAGCAAAAATCAGCTACTGAAAAGCTAATGACAAAAGTGACTGTGAGTCAAGCAGTTGTAGTCGCAAAACGACCACAGGGTGTCTGTTTAGAGCTTAATTCAAGTCAAGAGTGAGCTTCGGGAAAGTTACAAGTCGCAAAATAGAGTTAGGCTAGTGGAGATTCAAGAGACAAAGTATAACCCAAAACAAACTTTGTGACTTAAAAATAAGTCGAGATCGATCTTGATTTGGTCGCTATTGCGTAACAAAAACAAAGTGACAATCAAGATTTTGATCTAACTTTTGACTATGCTAGAAGTTGTTTCAAGGCATGAAACTTGGACTAGATTAAGTTAGGCAACTACACTTTGATGAAAACAAACTTTTAAAATTTTTGAATACCAATTTCACTGAGAAAAAGGCACAAGAACAGTAGCCTCACATCGTCTGTCTTCGTTTAGAGAGACAAAGAAAACAATTTTTTTTAACTCTAAACTTTTACCAAACTCATTGAACCATTTCCAAACTCCTTGTGACTGAGCTCAAATGACTTAAGTGAGGTTGACTTGGTGAGTCAAACGGGTACAAAAGGATTTTGACCAAGAATGGGCTGACCCAAACACCCGCACTCAAACCTTTTGACCCCATTTTCTAAGATTGGTTTAAAATCTTTTAAGTACCTTTTAGTAAGCTAAAACAAACATTTAACAGAACATAAAACTAGAAAAAGAACTTTCATTAACTAAAAAGAAATTACAAGAAATCTGAGATACAAGAAAACTAAAATTTTTTAAAAAACTAACTAGGGGTGCCTCTCTGGCTTACAACATGCCTATTTATACTACTACTAGGCTTCTTCATTCTTCTCTTCATTTGTGCTTTCTTTGTGAGTAAAAACAACCAAGGATCAATCTTGTGCTTCTTCAACTCTGATCCTAGCCTTTGATTAAGTAGGTACATAAGAGCAAGAATCTGAGCCCTCCATTGGTCTTTTAGACTTGGATTGATGAGCTGGACATTGGGGGGAAAATGGTAGTGGGTTTGGGATTTGGGTGAACCCGGTTAAAGAAGGTGAAGGTGGTTATGGGGTGTGGTGAGATTGGGTAAAAGAGAGAGGTGGGGGTGGAGTGTTTGGGGGAAAGGAAAAGGGGGTTTGGGGTACTGTGTTCTAGGGTTCTGGGTATTTGGTTTGGGCGGGAAGTGGAGAAGACGAGGGTGTGTATTGTTTATTCTTTGACCGGGTGTGGATATGGGTTTGACCGGGTCTAGGTTTGGGTCGTGGGTTGGATTTAGTTGGGCCAAGGGGTTTAATTATGGACTTAGGATATATTATGAAACCCATTTAACATTTAGGGACCATAGGTGTAAAATCCAAAAATCCAGGGACCAATCAAGTAATTTATGAAGTATTATCCAAGGGCTGACTTTGTCAATCACCAAAAGTGCAGAATCGAATTTGCCAATTTGTGAAACCCGAGGACTAAACTTGACAATTTTAAAAATCCAGGATCACTGTTGTAATTTCTCAAACTTTTGAAATTTATCACCAAAGGACTAATTATGACAACTTATGATTTCAAAAGGACCTTTGGTGACTTTTCTTTTAAATTACGTGCTCGGGGACTATTTCATCAATTTTGAAAGACGGGGACCTAAAGCGCCAATTATGCAAACTTTGTTCGTTTTCATTTGATTTTAAACATTTTGCATCTGAAACATATAAAACACAATTTTGAGATATTTTCAGTATTTTGATGCATTTCGGAGTGTTTTTAGATGTTTTGCAGTTCAGATTTGACTTAAAATGATGAGTGAATAAGCACTCATCAAGGATATCCTACACAAGAAAAGGAAAATGTTCGATTACCCTAACTTGGAATTGACAGATGAACAACTTTGGAACTATTGTTTGCTTGAAATACAAGAGTTGTTAAATAGTTGTGGAAGATCTTTAGGATATTTTCAAGATCTACCACTACCAGACCCAATGTTGCTAACCAACATGGACAATCGTCTCATAAGAGAAGCGATGGCTTATGATATGAAGGAAAGTAAGATTCAACATCAACAACTCCATTCATTGTTAAATCCCTAACAGCGTCTAATCTATGAGGAGGTTATTGAATCTGTAAATGGTAACAAAGGGAAATTTTACTTTGTGTACGGACCAGGAGGAACCGGAAAGACAATTTTATACAAGACTATCATCTCAAGGTTGAGATCGAGCGTAAAATAGTGCTTGCCGTCGCATCTTCGTGTATATATTTATACTAAATTTAAATAAACAACTAACTTGCACATTTAAACAAATACGCACCGATTAGTATCCTTAAATTGTATATGGATTGCTTCATTGTTGCTACCAAAGGGAGAACAAAGACATAGCCGCTTTGTTATACCACTTGAATTATTAGAAAAAACACATGCGGCATAAAACAAAACACGCATATGTCGAACTCATGCGACAAGTGAAACTAATTATCGGGATGAAGCTCCAATGACCCAAAAATATGCTTTTGAGGCGTTGGACAAGATCTTGAGAGATATCTTAGGATATCATGACCTTGTGATGAGATCGAATATTTGGGGCGTGACGGTCTTGCTAGGAGGCGACTTTCGTCAAGTCTTGGCGATTATACCAAAAGCAAGCGTGCCAATCATTGTTCAATCATGTATAAACCACCGAGTTATGGAAGAATTGCAAGGTATTTACCCTTACACGAGTATGCGTGTCAATGAGTATAGTGAAAATGGACGCTTGATACTCGAAACAGGATTTCAATAAATGGGTATTGGGTGTGGGGATGGCAATTTGCCAAACAAAATGCAAAGAAGATGAGGACAAGCCATCTTGGATCGACATTCTCGAAAGTTTCCTAATCCAATCATGGGATTGTCCTATCGAGAAAATTGTAGCCGAGACATACCCCGATTTTACAACAAGACGATCGACGATGTGTATCTCAAAGAAAGGGCAATCCTAACTCCTCGGAATGATGATGCCGATACTATCAATGACTATATGTTTAAACAATTAAAAGGGACTCTTACATACAATAGCGGATGAAGTTTGCAAGGCATCTACATACAATCTAGATCAAGATGACATGTACCGATTGAATTTCTAAATTCCTTAAATTTTCCGGGATGCCCCACATGAACTTCAATTAAAAAGGAACTACCCATTATGATATTGCGTAACATCAATCCAAGCAAAGGTCTGTGTAATGGAACAAGATTGCTCATCACGGATTTAGGCCAATTTGTTATTCACGCAAAGATCCTTACAGGTTCAAATATAGGAGACAATGTCATTATACACAGGATTATACTAACATCAACGCAATCCAGATGGCCATTTATCCTAAAACGGCGACAATTCCCTGTAAGGGCATGTTATGCGATGACTATCAACAAAATTCAGGGCCAATCACTTACTTACGTTGGCCTCTATTTGCCTACTCCTGTGTTTACACATGGACAACTTTATGTGGCGCTATCTAGAGTTACCACTCCTGACGGCCTTAAGATACTAATGATTGAAGACAAAGACCCTAGACTTAAGCAATCGCACACGTAACATTGTTTTCAAAGAAGCTTTCAAGCTTTGTCTTAGCATATCTATGTAATGTTCAAATATTAAATATAATATAGTGGTACATTTTATTTTATATATACATTATTTGTGTTTCCATATTCAGATACACGTAATAAAATTTGAACGCCAACACCTATGCATAGTTCAACACATTTATTTATTATTACTTGATTACTTGCCACAAACACTCATAAACTTTATAATATTGCTCCAATTCTTAACAGACAGGTGTCCATTATCTGTATTCCCATGTTAAAAGACACATAATAAATTGTGACCACCAATACTTATTCATATAGCATTGTTTTCGATTTATGAAATAACCTCAAAACCTAATCGCATACTCATCAAGTGCTATTATTGCGCATAATATTAATAGTATGCACAAATGTTTACATAAATATATAATAAATTGATTTTATGGTTGATTAGGAGTTACATATCCTTTATTAATTTCAAGTCAGTTCAAAAGCTTGATGAGACATTTAAAAACCAACTTATCTCAGTAATATAGACATATCAACTCCTTTATTATCATACAGAAATCAGCTATCGATAGTCTAAAACTATGTCATTCAGCAGGGATGTCATATCACACTACTTTCATATGCCCTTACACCGAGCTGCAAAATGCTTTAATGTTGGTTCGTCTCTTTTTAAAGTGCATTGTCGATCGGTTGGAATTAAATCTTAGCCATATCGAAAACTTCTCAGTTTAGAAAAGTTGATTAACTATTTTCAGGTTAGCAATGAATTGACCCTAACTTTTGATTCTGATTTTCATACGACAAACCTGATTTAAGAGGAAAATGTTGATCTGCAAGTTTCAATATTTCCAAATAAAAGAATGATTTCAATATTATAGTAATGGTTTTCCCTATTTGCTAATATATACATATTTTAAGTCACAAACATTAACATTTAACTATGCTTTTTATAGTACGCATTCATATGTTTTCTATATTGTGATATCTAAGTTTGTTTTCATTATAGGGCATGGATGGTGATTCAAATACTAATGAAAATATGCAAGAGATAATTACAAAGCGCATGAAGAAAAAGACGGATAAAGGAAGATCCGTAATTAGCAATTACAAATAACACGAAAAAATTGAGACGACGTTTTTCAAAGCTACCTACGTAAAAAAACACATCAATTTGGAATTGTCGTTAGCACCACCAATAGTTCGGATGTGGAACCGTTGCGAGTTATATATCCTAACAATCATGCAAGCTATGAACATATAGAGTTCTCTTATGGCGCGACTATAAAGAGCAATAATAATGGAAAGCTTATTGATACCTAAACTCAGTGTTCAAGTAGTTTTTTAACAAGTTTTTTCCTAGATTTCTTTCTTGAAGTTCGGTATGTTATTCTCTAAGTTTTAAAATGAATAATGCTTAAACAACAAGTTGCATCCCACGTTGTTTGGTCACTTTAATAAATCATACCCCAATTGTTGTTATTATAATACCAATTAAATCGAGATAAAATTTTAAAATTCAATAATTAATAAAGCGCATACCTTATTGACTATTATGCGATCGGTAGACGCAGTTTGGTCCGTTGTCTCATTGACGAAGAATCTCATTATTCACGTATACTAAAGCGAAACACCCATCAAGCCTAAAACATCGTTATAATCTGTGCTGCATTCACTAGCCCTGACAATATTAGCAAATCTCCCATTGATCTTACTCACCAACTCTCATATCATCGCAATATCCTCAACGCCCCCATCTTTTGCATCAGCTAAAGGCACATCGATATTCACCTACCCACTGCATGTATAACATGTAATCGTTATTAGCTCAACTAATGAGCCATAAATCAGCAAACAACTACGCTTTCCTATGCAAGTTACTAATACCCTGACTAAAAACCAATATTGCCATGACTTAAGCTAAATACAATTTGTCGCGGCTCATCATTATTCACTCACCTATTATCTATATCTAAACCAAGAACAAGATTCGAAACAAAAGGAAAATAAAAGAATATCTCAGCTTTGTTCAACACACTTTTAAATATTTAAGAATCTAAAAAGATCTCATGTTCTTGAACTCATAACATCATAAATCTATAAGAAGTCAAACTTCTTTTTTACAAAAACAAAAACAAAACAAGACAAAAACCTTCACCTACCTGAGACATCATTAATCTTTATCGAAGCTTAGCTTCTATATATATCCGAAAAATTAAAGGGAAAGATCAAAACATAACTTCGTAACCTCCCTTTCATTCGGTTTAATCATAAACAAAACAATAACACACGTAGAAACCTACATGAGATCCTCCAAAGGATCTTGAAGCAATAAAGGTTCTTTGTTGATAGACTATGCTGCAGATGACAAACTAGGTAAAAGTACGGTTGTGAGTTAATGTTTGTGATGTCTGATTCATAGAGTGCGTTAGATGATGATGGATAATGAGATGAGATGAGTTTTTGAGTTGTGATTAGATGTATATTAGATGGTTTGGTGGATGAACTTGATGAGGGCCACTTCAAGATTGTTCGCACCTAGCAGGAACTAAACTTTATAATGTAAAATCATTGAACCCCAAAAAATCTCAAACCCCTAACTGGATTATCACTACAAAAACAAACTTTACCTTACACTTATTCAAACCCAGTTCAACGATTACCAATCTGAACATAAAAACAACAAAAAGATTCAAGCTTTATAATGCAAAATTGATAAACTCTGATCAAATTATCATTAACAATTGAAACATTCTAACAACTATTATAAAAATCTTCAAACATCTTCCAAATTTACTATGATATTTAAAACATATACTTGATTTTCAAGATTGAATCGAAACTAACATAACACAATATCATTTATAAATCAACAAACATCCTAAAGTAACAAACTTGCAATAAATTATAACGTTTTAACATTCGCCTTTCAATCTATCATATTCAAATCGAATACGAGATATTAGGCTCAATCGTGCAGAGAATCAAGCACTTTATAATAGCCTCAATAATATTCGATTGCTTAACATTTATTTTGATTGATTTTGCGTTTGATTGAAAACCCTAAATCGGATGTTTGAATGTAACTGTGTGTTTTGACCGAGTGTAAGTGAGATAGATGTGTGAAATACTGAAAGTCAACACACACACTACTTGACCATTTTCTAATAAAAGTAAATAACTAAATAAAAATAATTACTTTCTTCAAGGTAGTAAAGCATTAAACCTAAAACCATTAAATTGATCATTGATCAGTTTAATCCATTACCAATATATTGTTATAGTTAAAATAATAGAGTAGCAGTCAATAAAAGCTTACATACAACCATAAAATTTACATCAAAACACAAAAAAAACTCCCAAATCTTCCTATTTTTCATCTTCGGAATCATCAACCTCATCCAAGTCTTCCAAGAACTCCTCCTTCTCCGCCAAACTCCGACGACATAGCACCAAAAGCTGAGCCAGCAAGTCAATCTTCCTTCGATCCTTCAACTGTATCTTACGAAGGGCAAACTCACATGTTGCTGCAACGGCATTGAAACGAGTAAACAATCTTCCGGCCTCATCGATTGTTTCTTCTTTTTTCATAGCAGTTTCCCGAGAATGTTGCTCTCTTCTCCGACTTCTCGATCAACTTCTTCTCCTCTCGCTATGTCTTGCAATATCAACAACCCGAAGCATCGCCGAGCTTGCTCGATTCGATGGCGACTTTCATTTCATCAATGTTAGGTGTGGAAGACATTTTACGATTAGGGTTAAGTTATGGATGGTTGTGTTTATGGTTATGTAAGTATAAGTAATTACAATGTACTAACTCACAACTTGCACAAATAATCACAAAAAACACTCAACAGGCATTGGAAAATTTAATTTGGGTGTTCTCAGAGCCATTTCATATTTTCATGCAAAATGTGATATCAAGATTTAGGAAGATATCTAATATTGCAATTTAAACCCTTCATTTTTTCATTGGATCTAAACCAGCCCCTATATACACAATGTTTTAGCATTAACATCCTAATCTAAAAAAAACTAATAATAATAATAACTTATAGATTATCTTTATATTTATATACTAGCAATTCCACTATGTGTTAAATGAAACTTTAAATAAAATTAAGCTAATTTAAATACACCAAGTTTATCATTTGCCATGAAATAAATATATATTTCTTTGACATATCATCATCCCAAAAACAAACAAAACATTCAAATTATTAGAACCAACAAAAGTACCTAAACTCAAACAACTACTTAAACTCATTCATCTTAATAGCTTTAGCTTCTTCCTCACGGGCACCCACTTTCGCTTCATCTAACAAATAGTTTAACTCTGCAAGCAATAACCGATGCCTATCTTGGGTTTTTCTTAAAGCTTCAAGTGACTCCAAAGCAACCCCGTTAGCACCATAAGCTTCCATGTTTGCCATCATGGTATGGTTCTTCGCTATTACCCGCCTCAAATGTTGGCAACAACCGAATAACATTTTGGATAATGCATCACCTTCACTTGCCTGTTGCACAAACCAAAATCGCATGCAATTATGCAATTTTGAAGAACCAACGACATTCGATAAATTACCTATCAACTCGAAATTTGCCATTGAAAATAAATATACAAAAAACCAAATGGTTCTATAACTCATTATGAAACAAGCACCAAATAAATAGGCCAAACATTATTTATGTAACATACTAATATTAAAGTGTTACATATGAAATGTCTTTTTTTAAATGTAACATATTAACATAAATCTCTTCACATATACTCTTATAAGGTTAATTGACTATCTAAAATAATAGGAACCTAAATTAATTAATGAGTTTTGTTTAGTAATAGGCCATGGTACAAAAAACAAATGTAGTCATCTTTACAATGTAGGACATTGACCAAAATAAAAATTAGTCATCATTATTATGTAGTCATCTACAGTAGAACTGAAGAAGCAACTTTCGCAGATAATGAATGCGGTGGTTATTAATTTGCGAACCATGCAAATTTGCATAACGAAACCCACGTAAACATTACCCGACAAGGTTACAACAACATTACGCAACAAGAATTTACCTCCGACCTACGATTACAAATCTTATGATAACATCAATTGCAATATCTTATATGTAACTACTTGCATACAATATTACGTAAAAAAAACGTATACATTCAACCCTTACCCAATCGGTGCAACGCACGGGTTTATGTAGCCTCGTATATGTTATGCTTAGATACATTTAGATTCAGTTTAAATGTTTGAAAAAAAAAGTAAAAAAAAGTTTAAACTGAATCTAAAGTTAAATGTTTGACATCAATTTTTTTTTCTTTTAGCACGAGTTGCGGGTTATGATCCATGGGTTATACAAGATGCAATGTATATAGACATTAGGTCATGGGTCTTGGGTCACGGATAATACCCAACATGACTTCATGCATGATGTCATACAATGGGTCATGGGTTATGGATCAAGCTCCATGGGTATGGGTCATAGACTTTGGGTTTTACCCAACAATGTTCAATGTATCTAGTCAATTGGTCAAGTACTAAGATTTTACCCATTACATTACCCATTACGATATATACACATTTCCATATTATGTAAACACTAATTGTTATATATATGTATTTCTATAAGATGTAAACACTATTACTTGTTTAGTGTTTTATATGAAAATGTAAGTGTGTTAGTAAACTATTGGCTCAAACCATTTACATATTTTATTTGTTTTATTAAAATGATTTTATGTTTGTTATCGACAAAACATTATAAGATCGTAAAATATAAATAAACGTTTTTACGGCTTATTTGTATTAACATACTATTTAAAAAATATAGGTTTAGATGAGTGTGATGATGAGGTTATGGGGTGGATTGAGGAGCATGCTAACTTACGTTTTTTAAGTTAAACACCTCTTAGGACTAGGTCTAAAAGGAAGGTTGTTGTAAGCCAAAAAAGCAAGGGTGTGGATGAAGGTAAGGGGTAGATGATTGAAGATGTGTGTGTTGTAAAGTGAAAGGAGAAAATAATTGAAGGTGTGTGTGTTGGAAAGAGGAAAAGCAAATCAATAGCAACAAGTGGCGGTGTGGTGATTAAAGACCGGGAAGTGATGAATGTGGAAGCAGAAAGGGGTGTTAGAAGTAGGTTTATTTTGCTTGGATTAAGAGCCATTGGAGACAAAGTTCAAAAATCAAAAAGGGGCAAGGAATGATGTTGTGGGAAAGTGTTTAATGGCGAGGTTACATATAATTCATTATTACCCCATTTTGTTACTGATTTGCATATCATTTTTGGTGTTTTTGTGAACCTGATAACTTTGCCTAGTCTTTGATTACATGTTTGAGGAACTGATCACGCATTGGCTTGTCTATGCGTATTTGTGAACCTGTTAACTTTTTATTATGATTTGCAGATCTAGTAGGTTGTGGAGTTTTTGGTTCATCCAAATTTTGAAGTCCTTGGTTCATCAAATATTTGTTCATCAGTAGGATGTTTACAATGTAATTTGAAGTACAATATTTTAGGATGATGTGTAGCAATTGAAAACAATGACAATGTAATTAGAAGTATAAGATTTATGGATGTAGAAATCTCAACAATGTCTGATATTTGTTTGCGTTTTATGCCCATATTTTGGTTCTATTTGTGTTTGTTTTTGTTTAAAACATTGTCTTGTATATATGTTGTATTGTCTTATTCTTATTCTGGATAGATGCTTGCCATTTGTGTTTTTTGTATGCATTTGAGGATTTGGTTCGCATTTGAACTAATGTTTGACTTTAAAATTCAAACATAGTTTTTGGTATGTACACACTTGTATTGACCAAATAACCACTGTAAAGCATCCAAACACTATATGTGGGTATGATGTTCAATGCGTTTCCACTTCATATAGGTTTGATGTACACACTTGTAAGAATCCAAATCTTACCCTGTTTGACTTTTATAAGTAGACGAATATGTTTAAGTAAATTATGCCATTTGTTCTTAACCAATTATGTAACACCAAACACACCTCTTCTTGACTAACACTTCATCTGCCATTGAATTTCTCACACTTCAGACCCTTCCATATTGTTCCAACTATACTACAACTTATCCCAAACACACATTACAACATTATCTAACCTAAATAGACCTGGATACACATTGATGTGGTCCAAAATAACCATTTTTTTGGACAAACTTTTGACTTTAAAAAACTACCCAAAAACACAAACATGTAAAAGATACCATCAAAACAAAACAACCCTAACATAACCTAAGATACCTAATTCTACTTTACCAAAGAAGTATTTCTTTTCACGGGCACTTAAGTCAAACTTTAACACTTGAATCTGAAGCACCATTGCATGTTTAAGATAACGTTTTTGCAAATCATTCATCAAACTAACTGTTGAACATGCCACACGACCACGTGTTGTTTCTAGTATTTCAATTGCTTGTTGCCTAGCTTTTATGCCTGTGGTGAGTTCGAGGCATAGTTGTTTCAATTTTTCATTGCATTGCTTGTGTCTTTTGGCTTCTCTACTAAGAAGTTTTAGAACTCTGGCATTCTCGACTCTTGCTCGCGTGTAGCAGCCATTTGCAAAATTGTAATTAGGAAATTGGAAAAAGTTTATGGATGGTGTTGAAAAAGTGTAATTATGGTTAAAAAAAAAGTTTATGGGTGGTGTTGAAGCACACTAGGTTGATTTAAAAATTAGTAAGGAATGGAAGTTGAAAGTTTTTAGGATATTGGACCGGTTGTTTGATCGGATTATGATTCAGAGTAAGATATAAAAAAGTTATATTAAGTATTGCAAGTTATGTCGCTGTGAATGAGGTTGCATCGAGAAAGTAACCAGGTAAGTGGGTGAGTAAATTGGCGGGAAAAGTGAAATGACTAAAATACCCCGACGTGGTCCTCAAACTAACGAGATTTTTTAACGATCGTTAGGTCGAGGGACAAAATTTGAACCAAAAAGTGAACAGTGATGGCATAATTAGCAAAAAAGATCTTTCCGGTGGCATAACTTGCGAATTAGGTATAACTCAGAGACATTTTTTGCACTTAACTCTTAAATTTCCAAATAGTAGCTAGTCTTATGTCTCGACTCTCAAATACGTGATCTACCAAGTCTTTAGTTAAAAAACTTTTCACCAAGTTTTTAGTGCAATGCAAAAATCTTTTTGAATAAGTCATCGATTAAGTTAGCATTACAGATGCTCATAGTGATCTACCAAGTCTTTAGTTAAAAACTTTTCACCAAGTCTTTAGTGCACTTTAAATAATACTCCCTCCGTCCTATATTAAATGTTCACTTTTGACTTTTGAAGTTTTTTTCTGCAGTTTTGACTCTAAATATTTTTGTTTTTGTTATATAATACTTGATGAAAATTATATCAACAAAAATACATTTAAAACCCATGTAATTTATATATTTTGCATCAAGTGTTATATAACACAAAAATAAATATTAAGGACAAAATTAATGATAAAAAAATTTGAAAGTTCAAAGTGGACATTTAATTTAAGACAAATAATCGATCAAGTTAGCATTGCAAATGCTGTTAGTTTGATAAGAGAAAATACTCTATAAATATTGTATGTTTCACATACTGACATACAATTGGACCATTCGTCGATTAAATAAATAAATGAAAACACAATATTGTCGAAAAAGTATAATCTCTGATTGTATTGCTAATCGATAAAACCAAAATAACGCAACATTTAAATTGTCAGTTTTTAATTATTATAAGTGCAGGAATGTATTTTCCACAAAACCATGGAAAATACAAGCTTGTACGTATTGTTAATGTCGATGAAATGAAACAAAAATAGATAAAAGTTTCTTTTTCTCTTCTTACTAACTTGGGTCTGCCAACTAATGCCAAAAAAACAAGAAGGAATCTAGTCATATAAATTCACGTGGTCTTTTAATTACTCCTGAATTTGGGATTTTAGATCAAATGCTAAACAACACTGAAATCAACTTAGAGATAAAACTTGTCCAGAGATTTAGTTGAGTACCTTTTTGTGACATTCTTTTTGTCTGTAAGTAGTTTTCATCTCTCACGCCTCGTGTTTAAAAGGAAAGTAGAAGTACTTACGCGTACAGCAATGACGTATAAAAGTTTTTGACAAAAACACTACAATTTCTAGTATCACGGATTAGATTAGGTTAATTCTCGATAGACGACTTTATTCTTACTTTTCTTGGTTTCCTTTTTCTTCGATGCATTACGTTTTCAATCTAATAAGTTAACACCGGCCTCTGCCTTTCTCCCTCTCCGTCGATTTTTTATTTTTATTTTATTGAACTTTTGATCATTAAATTTTAGGACCACTTTATTGAACTTTTTTGATCACCAGTGTTTAGGACCACCACCAAGTATATATGTTATGCTTAGATACATTTAGATTCAGTTTAAATGTTTGAAAAAAAAAGTAAAAAAAAAGTTTAAACTGAATCTAAAGTTAAATGTTTACATCAATTTTTTTTTTTCTTTTTTTTTTAGCAAAATGTTTGACATCAATTAAAAGCTACGTATTTTGACAAAAGGCAACAACATCTTTATGCATCAATGGACTCCACTATTCAATTCAAGTTGTAATATAGCAAATATATATTTTATTGAATTGTGTTTTTTTTATTATACAAGTAACATTACATGTGTATTTATAGTCATAACATAATTTACCGAACAAGCAATTTTAACCTTAAACCTAATGGACCTCAAGTCCACAATTACGTTGAGCTTTAATCTATCACCTAACCCTCATTTGCAGTGAACGGAGAGTTTCAGACGTACAAACTGGATATAATGTTGAAATTGCCTCCTTGCTTTTCGTCTTCTTTTCAGTTTTGCAATTTTTCTTTTTGTTTATTTGCATAGGTAGAGTTGTATCGGCGAAAAAGTTGTATATTGCTTGACGACTTCCTATTTTTATGACTCTTTTTTTTTAACGGCATGGCTTCCTTTGCCTTCAGGTAGGAGTGACAATTTTTTGATCAACTATTTTTGAATACGACAATGATCTCCAATGTTTAACACAAAGTTATGTAGATGCAACAAAACTATTTGATTGGTAGGCTAAATCAACATAATCTTTGTGTTATGACGGCTAGGATTTTAGATGCTCGGGTTTATTGGATAAAAGAAAAAACTAATTAAATAAAAAGGAAAAAAAAAACAATGAATACATCGGGGATCCTTTTGAATCATTGACGAGTTGCCGATGACCGAAGGACAACTATTTTGTGATAGGTTATACTTAAAGCTCCGATACCATGTAAAATAGCAAATAGATTTTTTATTGAATTGTGTTTTGTGATTACATAAGTAACAGTACATGTGCAATTATATGAAACATAGCTTACCAAACAAGCAATCCTGATTCTAAACCTAATGGACCCCAAACTTACAATTAGCCTTGGGCCTTAACCTATCATCTAACACAAATATTTTATTACATAAAACATACACACATGATAGAATAGATAGAAGTAGGAAACCATAAAATGGTACTTTAGTAGATTTAGCGATAAAAATTTTTTTTCTACCGTTTATGCCTACTTATGATCTAACTTCTATGATTGTGAAAAGTAGAAAAAACAATAAATCAAACAAAGAGAAAGAATTACTACATGACACTTGTTGAATAATTTTGTGGGTAGTAGGTGGGATATAAGGCTGGACGTAATGGATGGTGGAGCATCTGGTTGGTCGCCCATCAGAACGCCCCCTCTTACGGTTGCTCCCACCAGATGCGTCCCCCAAAGAAAAAAGGAGGACTTTGTCTTCTACTCGACCGAGTGTTTGTGAGTGTTTATTAAATTGTTTTTGTATGTCATATTTGTTGTTGTGATCGTTGTCTGCTTATTAAACTAACTTGATCATGCGAAGGGTTTTGAAAAAAAAAAAAAAAAAAAAAAAAAAGTTGCCCGAAATGGTATCGATGACTGGCAATCATTTTCAGAACTGTTACATCCAACCTAAAGATTAAGATGATATAATAGGGACAATATATCAATACCCTCCCATAGGGAGAGTATCTAATGATTTGGTGCATCGCGGGCTTGTACGGTGTGCATTGCGGGTTATACGGTTTGACCAAAACCCTATGATGTGACAACATAGGGAGGGTACCTATATCACATCCCGGTATAATAATGTTCATATTTAAAACATAAGTTTTGGGACAAGTTATTCACACCCTCCCATAGAGAGGGTATCTAATGATTAGGTGCATAGCGAGCTTGTACGGTGTGCATCGCGGGTTATACGGTTTGACCAAAACCCTATGATGTCACAACATAGAGAGTATATCTATATCTCATCCTTAAGTTTTTTCTTTGTTTTATGTTTTTTCTGACAGTTGAGAAATACTTCAAGTGAAGCAGCTTTTGAAACTGACATAGAGCCAGCTTAGCCAAATGATATCACATGCATATAAATTGACTCCACTTTTAGTCGTGTGGTCTCTTTCGGAACCCCCGACAAACTATAGGTGATACCGTTACTTGCAATTTGCAACCCCACTTACCCATACACATTTATAAATATTATCGCTATTTTGCTTTGATGTAACAATGATTTTAATTTTCATTAAGATATATTTTTATAAACCGGCCAACTTGTAATGATCAAACATTTTGATCTGAACCTTTTGGATGGAGTGTACATGGTGCAAGTTTTTAGTAAACATCACATGTGTGGATACAAATTAAATTTGAGTTTTCTATGAGTGCATCCAACATATATGTAATGAACTAGTATGAGTTTTCTAATATGTTTAAAAAGAGGAAAAACTACAAGTGTGGAAACGAAATTATGAAGTTGGATGCACCAAAATTTTCCCAAAAATGTAGGTTGAAGTCGACCGTTAGCGATTATGAAGTTGTTAATTTTCTCACGAAAGTACCGCTCTATCTCCTTCTACAAGTAAATGAAAAATACTACCAACTAGGTAGTTTGACCGCGTAAGACCAACGATTCTTTGTCACAAACTTACCATTTAAATTAGTTGATTACGTGAGTGATTAGTTAGCTCTTATCTTCTCACTTTTCTTTTTATGGTTTGACAATGACAACAAAATGTCACAAAGAAAGAAGAAAAAAAGAGCTAAAAATCCAACAAGAAAAGGATAATTCAATAAAAATAATAGGGCCCATTAAATTAAATTTTAGCTATAAAGTGATTTGGCGTTAATTTGTGTAGTAAGAAAACCAATGCGATGTCGACACGCCTCATCTCATGCACTAAAAATGACATAAAACGATATATATGAAATGAACAAACCGTTGGCCGCATAAAACTGTCAAGCCGCCCCTCTTATTCCACTTTATTATCCGCCGCATAGTTTTGGATTTGTTCAATGAATCAAAGTGTATCATTCAATTTGGAGTAATTGATATGTTATATTATGAGGTCTTTTTTAGTTAAACTCGGATACAGAGGTAGCCATGAGTTCATAGATAATTGATCTAGTGAATAACTATAACTCGGGACCAGGATTTATTTTTGACTTGATACGACCTATCTAGAGAGATCGTATCTTAGGCTGCTCCCAACCGTGCTCCGTGAGGCATCGGCAAGGGAGGTTCACGCGGCAACATGCAATGGGAGTGGGGCGTGAGGTGTTGGCAAGGAAGAAAGAGGTGCAGCGAAAGGTGAAACATTCACCTTTGGGAAACCGCGTAAGTAGGACCCATTTGCAAATGAAGGTAATTTGCGCACTCTAACAAATGATTGGGACACTCAAAATTATTATGTTTGGACATTTATACCCTCACATAGGTAAAAGTGTAAAGATAATTGTAAGGGTATAAATGTCAAAACACAATAATTTGAAGTGTCACAATCATATTTATTGGAGTGTACAAATCATCTCCTATTTACAAAGTATCCGTTTGATGCTTTAAAAAAATAATAATAAATAAATAAAATAAAATAAAATTTTATCCCAATTTTACCTATAATTCTATAAATACCTCTCACTTATATATTTTTAAACACAACTTCACATTTTATATACTTTCATTCCCTCATATCATTTTACTTCCTCAACTTACTACTAATATGTCTCAAAATAACACTCCCCAAAACACAAATCGACAAGAAACACTACTCGAAGCAATCCCCCGACACGGAAGGACATTCAATCTCGAAAATACACCATCGTCAAACCAACTTTCGACCACAAGCACACTTTCACCAACCTTACCATAACCAATCATACGGAAACCCATACCCTCAACAAACCGCGTTTAGCCAATTCTTTGCAACCAAATTACGACATTCAAAATAAGTTCCCATTCGACAACACCAATTACGGCTCACAAATGCATATGGGCGGTTCGTCGTCACAACAAAATGTAAACCAACCTACGTCTCCCATTGATCCCTTTAATCTCGATGAATTGTACTCACCTCAATATTCGGAACCATGGCTCCCGTTCGTGAGGAGTCTCCCGTCAAGAAGTGCCACCAGTTGTGAAGAAGAAGGTGACAAAAAGACGTCAAAAGAAAGTGGTTTCAGATTCTGATGATCATATGTCTACTGCATAGACAGCTAAAGAAGAAACTGCATTGTGTAGAGTTTGGGTTCTATACCCGAAGATAACATTTTTGGTAATGTGAGAAAGGATGTTGGATTTTGGAATGAGGTTTAAGAGCGCATGAAGGCAATTTGTACTTTAGCCGAACATCGGTCCTAAGATATGGTCAACGGAAAACGAAAGACGATGCGTCCAAGAGTTTCTGATTTTTGAGGTGTGCACAGTAACATACCTCCGATTAGTGGAGCTGGAGATGCGGATTATGTCAAAGCAACACGTTTGGAATATGAAGTTGAATATGGAAGTAAGTTTACACTTGTGCATTGCTGGAAGGTGTTGAAGGATTGTGAAAAATGGAAAAAGGTAGCACTTCTGAGGTTTTTTGGCGAGTAAACAAGAAAAGAGCAAGAGATACAAGTCTTTGGACTCTAGTTTCGGATTTAACATACCCCAGTTTGTGCATGGTGATTTTGATTTGATTACACAAGATGAAGACGACGAAGATGAGGATTTGCAGGAATTTCAATGTCCAGTTCAACGTCTAGTGCGCATGGCCCAAGCAAAAGCGCAGAAGAAGAAAGGGGCGGCGTCATCGGCAAGTGGAGGATATGTGAATGAGGAGGAGTTGGCTAGGTTGATGGTCAACGAATATTCGTCTGCCACCGAGGCTATAAACAGCAGAAAGCTATCGATCATGGAAGCGTTTGTGGAGCTCAAACAAGAAGAATTGAGACTTAAAGAGATGGAGCAACGTAAAAAAGACGAAGCTTTCTATTTCTAGTTGTTGCATAACTTGACTCCAGAAGAACACAGAGAGGTCGAGATGCAAAAGAAAGTGATAAAGGCGAGGTATTTTAGTTTACGTGTTTTATGTGGTAACGACGGCTAATGAGCCCTCTCATGGCCCTTAGGCACATGAGGCACAAACTACATAATCCTCTCGTGTTCGAACACAAACCTATTATACTTCATAATCTTAACCCAACTAGGATTATCCTAAACAATTGTGTTCTCACCACGAGACATAATAAAAACTATACAAGGTCAAAAACCAAAACAACAACGAATCTTTCTTTGATACGAGAGAACGAAACACAACTAACCTTGGTTCGCCATTTTCTCTCTCAAGATAAATAAAATATCTTGATTAAAATATTTTGTTGGGATGGCAAAGTATTGCTGATTAATAGGGAAAATGGAGAGTTTTTTTTGGTTTTGAAAAAAATGAACAAGTTAAAACATAACTTCTTAGCCCTCTATTTATAGTCAAGGAAAAAAAACGTTAGTGGAAAACATGTGGCGACTGCCCATTGGGCCAATACACTCCACATCACGCGTGTATCATTTACGCCCTCGGAGACACATGCATTGCTAATGTTATGCTGACATCACGTAAGTCGAAAGGACGGGTTCACACACCGCCAAAATGACTGATTGACCAAATTCAAATCATTTAAAAAAGATTCTATTTGCATTCTCATGCAAACATTTAATGCGGATGTACCCTGATACAAAATAACATAGCAAAATAGTACAACTTACATTTCACAATGATTATCAATCAAGCTTGTCTCTGCCTGGAATCATGCGGGCTGGGGGACTCAAGTTTTAGCCTGATAATTTGTATTATTTGCCTGATAATCCATAAAAATTAGTCTGGAATCATACCATTCGCTCATGATATAATACTAAACTGAGGGGACTTGATAGCTTATCAATATTAGTGGTCCAAGCCCACTAATTACACACCAAATTCAAGCCCACTATAAACACTTATCAAGGCCCTTATCAAGACTTGTTAGGCCCATCCACATTCCTAGGCCACACATGGTCTAAGATAGCCTCCCAGGCCGTGTAACATACATGCATGGGATAGCTATCTACGAACTTCCAGTAATGGTTAGGATGTATTATCTGACATATGACAACGGGAGACACACAACCAAGAATATGGGAGACGGGCAAGACCTGGTACAAGCCAAGGAAAAGATGCCACATGTCATTCGTGTCTACCCATTAGATGATCAACGTCAAGCCTGTCTATATTCGTTGATCATCTACAAGGGGGTTATCTTTAAATCCTAGACACCTCTTTACAAATAGAAGGTATCACACACCAAAAAAAAAAAAAAAAAAAGGAAAAAAAATTTCTCTACACTCTTTACACTGTTCCACACAGTGAAACACATACACACTCACACGTACGGTTTGTTTGAGTGTTACCCAAACCTCCTGATTCTTAATTATTCCTTTGGGTCCTACCGTTCAATACGGGAAATCAAACAATACAACCATCTCAATCCATTATCACATTTTACATAATAGACGTAAACAATCACGAGTATTGGAAAACAAATTGTATGTGCAAAAAAATAACCTTTTACTTTGTATAATAGAAACTCGATTAATTAGTAAACTCTTTAAAATAATACTATTTGGTGGTATCAATTTATTAACTTATAAATATATTAATGTATATTAATAAGTTTTTTAATTAATAAATTAGGTGGTCTCATAATTATTAGGGTAAATTGCAAAAATTGTTCCTGTGGTTTGCCATTTTTGCGAGAAATATCCTTGAGAACTATTAATCCTGAAAAATGTCTTTGTGGTTTGCCATTTTTGCGAAAAGTGTCCATGTGGTTTCCATTTTGTTACAATTCGTCTCTTTTGGCTAACGAGTGTTACAAATCCCCGTTAATGAGTCCTCACGTACGTTTCACGCTTTTTCTGCCACTTTCACACTCGTTATTCACCTGACGCCCCACTTGCACACCTACATTTGTGTTGAGGGACCTTTTTTTCAACCAAGTTTTGCAATCTTATATAACACATACCATCGACCATTATTGCACACCCACTACCGATCAAAATTCACACACACACTAACACACTTAAGAACATAGCAATGGTGATTTGCGAATGCGGTAATGTTGTTATCATCAAGACATCTTAGATGGACAGAATTCCAGGAAGAAGGTTCTTCTACTGCCCAACGCGGTAAGACTCGTTGTATTGAATTAGAGGGGGTTATTTACATTAAATGTAACTCATTTTGTTGTTGTCTTCATGATTTAGGGTTCAGACTGTGGGACATTCGGGTGACTCGATCCCCGGATGTGCCAACAAGCTCTTGATGTCATTCATGGCCTTCTTAAGGCTAGAAATGCGCTTGAAGAGGACCTCGAGGAGTATGTTCATATTTTTAGGGAGCAAGAGGAACTTGTGATGAAGTTGAGGATATACCTGGTCTTTTCTTGTTTTATGATCTTTGTCGTTTATAAGTTTTTTGTAGGATGGTTGTGAATGGTAGTTTAGGTTATATGCATTTTTGGTTTGTTTATGTGTCATGTAGTTAATTCTTTTTTTTGAACGATCTTTGTGAGATGAATGTGAACATAGTCTTATTAATGGTTTTTACTTACTTGGTTCATTTAGTTTTTGTATCATATGGGATTTGACAATATATACATAAAATGGGTTATTTTGAGCTCTCAGTTGACTAAGATAGTCAAAGGAAAAAACGGATTAATTATACTCCTTTGTTTTTGGAGTTATAAACTCATTAGGATAGTTTCCTAATATTACGATGAGACAACGTCCAATGTTTATACTCCTCTATTGTGGGTTGTTCAAATGGCCAGCACTTTGTACCTGAATTTGAGGACAATCTTGTTTTTTAAGTGCCAATAGAGTATGGGGATATCTTAGTTGGGATTATAAGCTCATGTCTTATTTTGTAATTCTTGTATGTAAAGGCATCATATTTGGATGTCTATTATTGGTACTAAGTATTCAACAATTTTGTTATGATTGGGTTTGTTACAATATATTGGTTAGTTCAGATGGTGATGATATGAGTCTGATGGAGTGTTGTTTGCTCTTAGATATTGCATTCTAGTGGGCAGCTTTGGTTGTAGTGGTTTTGAATAGATGGTTGTTCTGAAAGATGTTGCATTCTGTGATTTTCATACCCAATATAATTGATATTGAATGACACTTTAAAACAAAGAAAGCATAAAAATAAGCTATTTGACAACTGCAAGTCAACATAATAGAGTTTCAAGTGTGCATATAATAAGAAGGCATATACATACCCAAATTATGTCTTACACCATGTTTATCAACAATCTATCACAACCCAATCCCTCATTCAAATATTATTTTCTTATTCCTCCACCTATACAACCAATACATACAACCAATCTTAACTTTTTTTTACCATTTATCAACAACCCAACCTAACATACAACCAATCTCAAATTTTTTTTTTACCATTTATCAACAACCCAACTTATACAACCAATGCATAGCCTATCATGGGGATACATGTGGCAAACTGGGTCTAGAAAAAGAAAGTCACCAAGTGACTGGTTTAGTGCATTCAATTTCAAACTTTTGTATAAAAATAATTTTATATTACGTATTTATTATATTTGTACTCCTAATTGGTTGGTGGAGGTCACCAATAACATATTATTAAAAGCAACTCACAAACAATAACATAAAAGTAACTCACAATGCATCCAAACTTATTAAATGTCTTAAATGCAACTCACAATGCATCTAAACTTACTAAATGTCTTAAAAGCAAATCACAAACCATAACATAAAAATAATTGTTTGTCTTTGTCATACATTAAACCATTCACACTGTAGCTTCTTTGGTAGCCCTTCCGATACTCTTTTTCCTTCAACTACCAACCTCTTGGGTTAATTGTGACTCTATCAGTCTATTGGTTGACTTGGTCGTGCATCAACTTCAGTTGGTTCAACATCTGCAACATCATCAGTTCTTGCATTTTTATTGCCTTTCCCTTTTGCCTTCTTTTGTCTTGGACCTGTACATGCTCGTTTGTTGTGACCTTATGTATCCCATTTACTACAAGCGACACTATTTCCCTTTCTTGAAATCTTTCTATCCTTGACCATTGCCTTTAATGCATTCTCAGCCTTCGCAGCTTTGCTTGCTCTCCACTTCTTCCTTGGTCGGCCAATGGGAACATGATGGTGTCGGGGCAATAAGATACTAGGGATGCTGCATTTGGGCAAATATGTACTATTACTAACACATTTAATCTTATAGTTGTTCGTCTCCTTTCATGTTTTTAGCCAATATGCTTGATTGACCCAATCCTCAAGTATACCTAGCTCCCTACCAATACTTGTCATGCTATACATTGCTGCCACAATATGTTTACATGGAATACAAGTTAGCTCCCATCTACTACATGTACATGTCCGTAACCTAATATCACTACACATTAGTCATTCCATGGTCCCCTACACTGGTAACTGTCAGCCTCATTCCAAATAACTGAATAGCTATTAGCTTCTTGCTTAATAGCCTTAAAAATGACTGTTGCAGTTGGGGTTAAAGGACCATCAGACTTGTCTATGACATGTTGCACATTCACTATCTTTTTTCATCAAATACTCCATAATGTATTCCAAACAACCTATTATTGGTTTATCTGTACCGTCTACCAACTTATTGTTGAATGAATCACAAAGGTTGCTGACGAGAATTTCACACCTAGCTGTGCATGTGTTTTGATTAATGATTAAGGATAAATTTATATCCACTATATATACACTTAAAACACAAATATGAAAAATGTCATACCTAAAAAAAGACCTTGACCATGAGTTTACTGGTATATTTTGTAACCACTCATGAGCTTTAGGGTCGAAGTCTTTGAGTTCCTCCATGTACTTTTGAAATTGAACCATTGTGGTTGTTGTTGCACACTTCCATAGAATATCCTTGTAAATCCTTTCTTTGAAAATCTGCTTCATGTTGTCATAGATGTGTCTAACACAATATATGTGCTCAGTAGAAGGAAAAAGTTGTTGGATAGCTGGTAGATACCCTGTTACAAGTAAGACATAGTGGATTAAAACAAACACATAGTAGATTAAAACAATGCTTGTGTGTAATGAATTTGATATAACCAATGTTAATGGAATTGATGGTACCTTTTCTCTATATAAAATGAAAGTGTAGCTATAGTTTGGTTGTAAATCAAGGCCATCACCTAGATTTTGTAGGAACCATAACCAAGAATTCTTACACTCAGCCTCAACAATAGCATATGCAAGAGGGTAAATACCATTGTTACCATCAATACCAACAGCCATCAAAATTTTCCCTATAAATGGTCCTTTTAAGAAAGCACCATCCAACCTCAATATCTCTCTTCTTGTAGCTCTATACCCAGCTTTAAGTGTACAAATACACACATAAATTCTTTTGAACACCCTTAAATTAAGAGTGATAACTGTGTTGGTTTCCTCCTGGATCTTGATTGTTGTGTCTGGGTTTCTTGCTTTAAGCTCCATATCATATTCTCTAAGAAGGGCATATTGTTGTTTATAATCACCTGTCATCTTATTCTGAGCAAATTCCTTTGCCCTAAAAGCTTTATGGAATGATACATTTATTTGGAACTTCTTTTGCAATTCAAGCTGTAATGCCTTAATTGGGATTTCAAGATTGTAGAAAATATTTTGCTGACATATGTTGAAAGAAAACGAGATGTTGTAATATTAACATCTCTTGTTTGAAGACATTTATGAGCATCATACAATGTTTTAACCGACCAATTCTACCCATCCCCCACTTTGAGATGAGTACATCCCATTGGCAAGGGGGTTTATGATTGAGTTTATAACTTTGAGCTTTAACACCCTTGCATTTCTTGTCCATATGGTTTTTTTAGCAAAAGTGGCCTGAGTGTTTGAGTTGGATGACATACCCCCTTATTTGGCACGTGTTGAATTGAATTTTGTTGAACCAACCACAGTATCGTAGCAATTAGCTCCCACCCTTTGTGTATCACATTGAAGAATCGAAATAGATCTCTTTGACTGCAATGCATGCATCTTCACCTTCTCAGTCGCTTGTTTTCTTGTAGGAAACTCTTCTCCCACCTTAAATGTACCTTCTATGATTTAACACCTACCGTTATAAGCCCTTCGCAATTCCTTCAACATTCTCTTTCTTTTAGTTATAGGTTGTTCATCATCACCCTCATCACAAATGTCAAGCTCATCAAGGTCAATTACAGGTTCACCACACTCAATCTAAACTCTAATAGCTTTTCCCCTATTATGTTAAATGTTTTCATCCAGCTCAAATGTGAAACCATGTGTCAACTTCTAGTTCTATTCCTGGCATCTCATTAGCATCATGCTCAAAATCACTAACACACCTTTCTGGTTCTTTCCTTAATACACCTTTGTCTTCAATATCATCAACAATAGGTTCTTCCCTTTCTCATCAACCTCTTGGAAAGTAGTTTAAAAAATCACACCCTCATTTTCTGGACATAACTCATCAACCATTTATGCAATTTATTATGGCCTACTAGCATGGTATGGACCCTCATCCCAATTCACTTCACTATCATATTTGAACAAGTCGTCTTCCAAAAATGTCTCAGCTTGTTTACCCTTCTCAGGCATAAAACTACCAATATGGTCACAATCACTCTCTTCCAACAGATTTAAGTAACTGAATGCATTAGATGAGGATGATGGTACACCGTTTTTACGATGCAGAAATCCTACATTATCAGCATTACCACTTTCAACCAATGGACAAACATTACTGGTTGAAGCTTGAGTTTGTGTCATTTATTATACTCCTTCCCATTTACATTGGTTGTACCATTCCACTCTAACAACAACAATTTTCCTTTCTTAACATGTTCTTTTTTTTTTCTTGAACGACTTTCTTAACAGGTTCACTGATCATTATCCTCAACAATTTCTTCAATTACTAAACCCTTTGACTAACAACCCTTAACCACCATCATATGTTTTTCTACCAAAGATACATCAAATTCCACATAAATATTTATTTCCTTATATCTTGGCACAAATTTGACAATTTCAGCACGTCCTGATCCGAAATTAATTGAACTAATCCATCATCTAAAGACAGTCCAGGGACCCTAAAATGGGTAAACAACAACAGATTATTATCACCCAAACTCAGTTCACCTAACATTTGGGCCAACTAGTGAACGGAGAACTTCTCACAATCAATTAGGTCTAAATAATCAACCATAGCACACTTGTATACTCTGCCAGGTGGATAAGAAAATTCACCGATGTGGTCGATTTGAATAGCGAAGAGGTTTGGGTACGGATATGGGAAGATAAAACAAAGAATCAAAAAACCTAAAATCAAAAAATAACCTTAGCATTTCATTAATCAAGGTAACATGCTTTACTTTTCAGATATACAGTGCATGTTCATTCGAAGCGAAAGTACAATAAAAAAATCTTACCGTATAGTGCACTAATATCCGAAATCAACGAACTGCGAGCTCTAGTTTGCTAGCCAACCATGTTGGATCTAATTTTAAATTATGTGATTTACAAAAAATGGGGAAGTTGAAAGCAATAAGTTATATCGATCTAGAATGAAGATGTGTATATATGTTGCAAAATATAAGATTGCAAAACTTGGTTGCAAAAAATGTCTCTTAATACAAAGGTAGGTGTGCAAGTGTGAACGTGGCAGGAAAAGTGTATTAGGAAAATGCCCTCACGTGAAACGCACTTGAGGACTCACTAACGAGGATTTGTAACGCTCGTTAGCAAAAAAAGACGCATTGCAACGAAGTGAAAACAACAAGGACATTTTTCGCAATTAATAATTTTTAAAGACATTATAATATATACAAAAGATGGAAATTCACGGGGCAATTATGAAATTTTTAACCCTTCCGTTTTCAGTTACCTCGAATTGCTATTGGCTGGGAAAATAATTAGAACCCATGTATAGTGGCCCAACAGTTGTTGGTGGCCCATGTGGCTCTTTCTCATTCGCCCAAAGTAGTTGATGTTGTTCCTGGTCATCACCGTTTTAACGTAATGACCCCGTAATAAAAAAATGGTAGTCATTAAACCTTTAATATATGTACTATCAAACGACGTCCACGTGTGTAAATCTAATTGGTATGATAACCCTGCATAAGAAGCTTCTTGATTCAACTTTGTCCTTCATATTATCTTTTTGGCAAACAAAAAAAAACCCATAAATTCTAGATTCATCTTCTCCATCACATCAAACCTCCCAAAAAAATCTCTTATAAAAAAATTAGGTTAGAGAAAACGAACTCAGTGTTGTCAAGAAGATGGTTTTGAACAGAATAATTATTCCAAAGGTACGATCTTTTCTTCGTTTTAATTCTATTGATGTTATTATTAGTATTTTTTTTTTATTGATTTCTGATTTTTCTTTTATGTTTTTCATATGCGTTATGATGGTATTGAAATGGGTTTGGAAAATTTGCTATTGCGTTTTCAAGCCGTTTTTACGAGTGTCGAGAATGAGAAATGGAGATAAAGATGAAGATGTGAAGAACGATGAGATTGATTATGAAAGTACAATCATCGGTATATATATATATATATATATATATATATATATATATTTTCCGCTATTCTTTTGTCAAATTATGAAAATGAGAGATGGTTTTTTTTTTTTTACAAAATATGTTGTTGATGTGTTTTTACCTTGATGTGTTATTAGTAGGTTGATAAGGAATTTATTTTCGTAATGAACAAATGATGCATGTTGTTCACCAAGTATTTTTGGTAACTTGGAACTAACGGGGTGTTTGGATATACGATATAATACTCATGTTAATTTGCAAAAGTCATTTGGATTTTTTTGATGCACACCAGTTGTTCAATCAAATGTTTACATAAAAATTTATAGTAGATGTAACATCCTAACTGATTTTCCTGTTTTTTTTATTTTAATTTTTTGGGTGTTGAAAGGGACTGTAACGGGTATGTTTGGGTGGGTTTGGATGATGTGGTTGTTGTTTGAAGGTGTGTCCTAAATAAGAATGTAAAATTCATAAAGTAATTTAAAATAGAAACGTGTGTTTTGCGAAACATTGTTTCAAGTGCTTTGCGAAACATTGTTTTTAGTTTTTTTTGGTTATTTCAGCTCCGATAGTAACAAATAGTTATGAAATATCAGTTAAATGAAGAAATTGTTGTTGATGAGCCGTTGATTAGATCCGCTGCCCATTACGAAATTGGGAGTTGATAAAGTACTTTGATATATGGTCTTTAACTATTGTATGTTTATGATTATGTATCCAACTATAAACGCATAAGATTATACCTTTTGACAAAAATATGATGCCAATGGAATTATCCTTTAAGTTTATGTTTACATTTACATAAATCTAATATGATTTTTTTTCCAGGTACAAACAGGTGTTAGCGTTTGCCGACAGATACATAGGAACTTATAGTGATGGGCTCAAGAGCTTTGTATGTCCGTTTTACTGGTCATATTTCGGAATCAAGTTAGCTAGGCTATTACAAACTTTATTTATTCTTGATGTGGCACTGACGTTGCATTATAATGTTATGGAATCACTGCATACAAGCTAGCCGGTTTAAGTAAAATAGGCCACAGACACTGAAACTTTTTCTCTCATATCAGGTAATAAATTGTATTAATTGGAAGTATCTCTTTGGCATATATGTACTACATTTCCACTAACAAGTTTGTGAACAGTAATTTCTTCTTGGTGCCTGAGCTTACTTTTCATAAATGATCACCTTTAACATTACATAGCAATTGGGAAATAACAAGTTTATCTTCACAGCTTAAATTATGATTTACGAAATAACAAGTTTACCATCACATCTTAAAAAATTGAATCTACAATGATATTTATATCAACCTAAACACGTATCAATCATATGCACTTAACCTCCAACCATGAATAAATTACGTGATTAGGCAGCATATTTGTATCCTAGGTATTTCTAATACTGATTTATTGGATTATGTTTCTTTTAATTCAGCTTCTTATGGCAGTTGATTTGTATGGACTGCATTGTGACTTAACATCTATATTTATGACTATATATTATAAAGTTTAATGGGGTCATCATGTGTGTGTTTTTATGAACAGTTCAATGAAGAAAATCTAGCATGTGCTATTGAACATGAATGCTGTGGAAATTCATCAGCGGTTTATGCATGCTATCAAAAGGAAATTGATATATCACTTGCAATTGCGTATGAACTAATTCGGGTAATAAATGTCATAACTTAGGTTATATATTTAACCATATTCAGGTAAAAAATTGACATCGTGAGTCTTTCTGAAAGGGTATGTCATCTACACATTTGTTTAAACCAATTATTTTTTTACTGAGGGTGCTTGGATGCGTGTTTTTAGAGTTTGCAAAACAAATCTGTGACATGTTTAAGAGTTCTCTGATATGACCCATTAGAGACAGACCATAACTGAACTTGACCTAGTCATATTGTTTTCTCTCATTATATTGCCACCGCACTTTTAGCGATCTACAACGGTTAGTATGCGACTAAATTTACACTGCAATTGGTATTGACCTTGAAACAACGTAATCATATGTTGCTTTCTGGTCCGCTAGGCACTGTCGCGTTGAGATCATTCCTAATGAACATGGTAAAAGGATTACACTGTCATATGTTGCATGGAGTAACAATAAATTGTTGGTAGGTGAAGCTGCAAAAAAACAGACACCTACCAAAATCAGTGTTATGGGAGTTGATGTTGATATGATTTTTTTGCAGCTTCACCTACCAACAATAAATCATATATGTTTAGCAATACCAAACACTCCTTAAGTAAATGTATCAGCTTTCAGGAGAAATTACAGATCCTTTTATATGCGGAGATCATGCATTTTTTTAATCAGTGATCCTTTTATAACACAGATATAGTTTTTAAGAAATTTAACCAATGGGTTGATTTAAAATATATTTAACCTCAAGAATATGGCCCACATGTTTGTTGACATTGTGTGTTTTTGCATGGAATGTTTTGAGTGGAGGAATGAGTGTTAATTTGCGAGTTGCGCTGCCAAATGAAGAACTCTAAATAGGGCTTGAAATGAGTGGGTTCTGGGGGCTGAACATGGTCAATTTGGAGGCTCAAATGGGAGTGAGATTGGCAGCTGAAATAGGGGGTAAACCGGTGCGTTTGGTGGTTGGTATCGGTGGGTTTGGGTGATGAAGTAGGGCTGAAATGAGTGTGTTTGGGGGCTGCAGTGGCGTCTAAAATGGGTCAATTGAGAGACTAGAATGGGTGTTGGATTGTGTAACACCCCCGAAAATCTTAATAACAGCGGAAGACTAATTTGGGTGTTACTTGAATGGAGATCATAGTCAATAATTACAGAAAACGACTCGAAAGAGATGTTTTATTAAAAATAGTTATCATTCATCGAAAACTCATAGTTGTGACAAAACGTTGTAAATAGATCAAGTGTTTTTCCCAAAAGAAAGATCATGAGTTTGAAAGAAATGACAACTTTTATGTTTTACACCACCAGATAAGCCTTGTCATGCCCCATTCAGCGCCTTGGTCATAATCTTCATCGATTACCTGAGATAACATGCTTAAAAAGGACAACAAAAATGTTGAGTGAAATCCATAGGTTTAAAATAGTTGAACACAAGTATAAGAGCATGATCATTGTAAACTAACAATATCATAAGAAAAATCACATATTATTATGCGCTAAGCTCATGCAACCAAGACTCAACTGCATACACCGAATTACCAGTGTACGTAAGTGTGCCCCAAAGGAGGTAATAGCCATCTACCTAAAGAAATTCAAATATGGTGCGCCCCGGTATTTCTCTATAACCGAAACAGGGTCGTTAATCCCCATAGTACTATTCACGATATTTGCGTTCACTCGCGGTGACTAATGGTTCATGATACAGGGGACTTATGGCTAAATACTTAGGCAATTCCAATAATCAAGAAGCGAACATTTATGAAAAACCTTGTGTTCTAGTTTAGAGCATGTATCTCCCTCGCGGGGTTTGTAAATAAAAGTAAAAGCGAGGCTATGAACTCACCTTGATGATATGAACAAGCACAAACAGATCAAGCACAATGTAGCGGAGGTTCCAAACAGAAACCAAAAAATGATGAGATGGCGAGTCTCAGTATGATGAACATTTTGGTTCGTGACCAAAATAATAAAGCATTGAATATTCTTATTCAATAGATCATTGGATTGTCCATCCAATAGTGTGCGTGCGTGCTTAACGTTTTAAGTTAATTTACGTGCTACATTGTCTTATTTAATGATCCTCACTTACGCATAAGTTAAATGTTTTCCCCTCATTGTGATCTTAATAGATTTGTTGAGTATTTTAATTTGTTTAGATTTTCCGTGCATTTTATCGGATTTTATATATATATAATTATTTTCTAATAATATATATATATTTTCATATATGAAATATGTTCATTGATATCCGAAAATAATACATTCATATGATCAAAATACTCGTTTTTATGAAGTTACGATAAAATTAAAAGTTTTTCTAAACTTTTCCCGAATTTACACTTTTTACCCTCAAGTTTCAAAAAATACGAGTTTAGTCTCTCAACTTTTAGAAATTGACACATTTTACCCGAAACTTGTTTTATACTAAAACTTTCAGTTTTTGACAGTTTTACCCCTTGGTAAAACTGATTTTACAAAAACAGTCCTCCAAGTTTAGTTTATACACTTTAAACCTTTACTTTTCTAAGTTGACACTTTTCACCCAAAACCTTTATTATAACTAGTTTGAGTTAATTACATAACCGGTCCTTGTGGTTTCATACGTGTACATGCACGTGTAAATACACCATTATACTTTCGAAAATAGTGCATGTTAGTCCCTCAACTACCCATGCACGTTTATATACGTCTAAAATCATCCCTTTATCTTTTGAAAACATTACCATTTCGACCCAAGGACTCATTTATTTGCAAAACTAGTCCGAATATAGTTTTAATTATACGAAATTTTTGCAAAATAATCACAACTTATTTCCAACTCCTTTTTATAGCTTATTGGCTTAATAATGACTTATTGGGCCGTGTTAAGCTTTACTTGGACTTCGTTTGGGCTTAATGGGCTCGGTTATTGGGCTTTTGGCCCATTTGGTTTGCGTTTGCTTATTTAAAATTGTCGTGAGCCTCTATGGGTTTTCAAAGGTCTTGCGTGAGTTTTTCTAGTGTACGAATGGTTAACATGTGTTTGTGTTGTGTTCTAAACATTTTTAGGTTAGTGTTAACTAGTGACAAAGTGTCGTGATCAACTATAACATGAGTATAACACGAGTGGTTTATGAAATGGTGCACACAACTTGTGTAACGTGCGATAACTAAATGTAAACGAGAAAATGGAAATGGAAATGAGTTGAGGGTGACTTACTACACTCAAAAGAGTGGTGATGATTCGTGTGAGAGGTAAACGAGAAGTAGTACCCAACGAGAATCCCCTTGTTCTCCTTATAACGTTACCCGTATTCCTATTTTAACCCAAGTCTTCCTAATTCCTTGCAACACAACGTTTTCTTCCCCTTCTTATTCGTTTACCACAGTGGACGATTTAACTTAGATGTGTAAGTGTTTGAGTGAGATTGTGATAGTGTGAGATTTAGTCTAAGTATTGGTAAGGTTTATAAAGGAAAACCTTGGCATGGTCTTTCCATTATTTAACTCCTATACTCACTTAGGTGCTAGAGTTTTTTAGTCATGTGTTTCTTTGAATTTGGTCTTGGTGCATGACCATTTTCAGCCGATCGTGGCATGGGATTGTAGTGTCACATCACAACAAAACACAAGGACCTTTGGTCTTAAAGGTCAAGGGGTGGTCAAGTGATTAGGGTATGGTTTAGAGTATTAAACTAATAATCTAGGGTGGTTAGTTTGTTGTGCTCTTGTCCCCTTTACTCCTACACGAGACTCTTTGGCATCCTAGGAAGAAAACTTAGTTTGGTTTGCTTGTTGCTCGTTAGTCGACCGGTTACAATCTCACAAGAGTAATACCATTTCCAAGTTGAAATTTTGCTAAGTTCTTGTGTGAGTTGGGTTGGATATGTGACGAGGCCCAAGGGAAGGAAATCACTAATTTCATTCTGATCACAATGGTATATTTATGAATGCTCAAGTTGCGTTGATCATGCATATGATAAATGATATGCAAATGTGATATTTAGAAAATTTCATGATGATATAAATCATGCTTAATTTCTGATTAAGGTTTTAAGTACATTGAAATTTTTCGGAAGCTTACAGTACCTACCCTTTAAGAGAACCGCGTCCCGCGGTTTAACTCGCAGAGATTGTCATGGGTGATTAGATGAACAGGTGGGGATACTTGGAACGCATTACATCATCGGGCTCCCAGGTGAACTCTGCACCTCGTTTTTTGTGATTCCATCAACTTTAGCGATATGAATGCGACTTTGCTTAAGCCTCTTGACTTCCCTGTCCATGATCTCAACGGGTTCTTCAACAAAGCTAAGTTTGTCATTGAGTTGGATGTCCTTGAGAGGTACGACTAGAGTTTCATCCGATAGACACTTCTTAAGATTCAAGACATGGAACGTGTCATGTACTTGACTAAGTTCTTCGGGAAGTTCGTGTTTATATCCCACTGGACCAATTCTTTGAAGAATTTTGAACGGTCTAACGTATCGAGGTTTGCGTTTTCCTCTTTTTCCAAATCTGACCATCCCTTTCCAGGGTGATACTTTGAGCATTACTCGGTCTCCGACTTGGAATTCCATTGGTTTCCTTCGGACATCTGCGTAGCTCTTTTGTCTATCTCGAGCTGCTTTCAGTCGTTGCCTAATTTGCATTATCTTTTCAGTTGTCTCTTGGACAATTTCGGGGCCTGTGAGTTGTACTTCTCCAACTTCGCCTAGCAACTGGCGATCGGCATTTTTTCATAGAGTGCTTCAAAGGAGCGACTTTAATCTTTGGCGTGGTAATTGTTATTGTAAGAGAATTGACCGGTAAGTGCTTATCCCATCTTTTCGAAATCAATCACATGCTCTCGGCATGTCTTCCAGTTTGGATCGTTCTTTCACTTTGTCCATCCGTTTGCGGATGGTGCGCAATACTCATATCCAATTTGGTACCCATGGCTTTTGAAGTGTTTGCCAAAATCTCGAGGTGAATCGGCTATCACGATCGATATGATAGAGATTGGTACACCGTGACGAAACAATCTCTTTGATGTACGATCTAGCGAGTGTAATCATCTCGTCGTTCTCCTTGATTGGCAAGAAATGAGCGGACTTCGTGAGACGGTCTACAATGACCCAAATGGTGTCAAAACCATTAGAAGTTCTCGACAACTTTGTGATGAAATCCATTGTGATTCTTTCCCATTTCCATACGGGAAGTTCTGGTTGGGTTAACATACCTGATGGCTTTTGATGTTCAGCTTTGACTTTCAAACATGTCAAGCATTTACTGGCGTACTCGGCGATATCAGCCTTCATGTTAGGCCACAAGTACAAAAGCTTTAGATCTTGATACATCTTGTTGGGACCAGGATGTATGGAATACTTTGATTTATGTGATTCATGCATGATGAGTTCTCGGATACCTCCGTAGAGTGGAATCCAACTTCGGTTTTTGAAACATAATGTTCCGTCCGATCTCTTCACAAATCCATTCTCATTCTCAGGCATGCCATAAATCTTCTCATTCGTCCTATTTTCTTTTTTAAGTGCTTCGATCTGAGCTTCAAGAATTTTTGATGGTAGGGGTGAATTGATTACCATACCCAATGATCTCACTCTAAGTGGCTTAGGGCGATCTTTTTCTTTCAGGCGTCGGCAACAACGTTCGCCTTTTCGGGATGGTAACGAATCTCGCAGTCATAATCACTGAGCAATTCTAGCCAGCGACGTTGACGCATATTCAGTTCTTTTTTATCTAAGATGTGTTGAAGACTTTTGTGGTCCGTGTACACTATACACTTGGTTCCGTACAAATAATGTCTCCATAACTTGAGTGCAAATACCACAGCGCCAAGTTCTAGATCGTGAGTAGTATAATTCTTCTCATGAGTTTTAAGTTGCCGTGATGCATAAGCAATCACTTTGTTCCTTTGCATGAGAACAGCGCCTAAACCCATGTATGAAGCATCGCAATATACTACAAAATCTTCGACTCCTTCAGGTAGTGCCAAGATGGGTGCTTCACAAAGCTTGTTCTTTAGGAGTTGAAAAGCTGATTCTTGATCGTCTCCCCATTTGAATTTCTTCGTTTTCTGGGTTAACTCGGTCAATGGTTTGGCTATCTTCGAGAAACCTTCAGTGGGGTTGGTGGGTACTGGCTAATTCTTTACTGATTCGATCTTTGCGGGATCTACATGGATTCCTTCACTGTTGATCACATGACCAAGAAATTGGACTGTCTCAATCCAAAAGTCGCATTTGGAAAACTTTGCATATAATTCTTCATCCTTGAGTAACTTCAGGATAGTTCTCAGATGTTCCACATGTTCTTCTTTATTACGGGAGTAGATAAGAATATTGTCGATGAACACAATGACGAATTTATCCAGATATGGTTACATACTATATTCATGAGGTCCATAAATACAGCGGGTGCATTAGTTAAATCGAATGGCATTACTTGGAATTCATAATGGCCATATCGAGTTTTAAACGCGGTCTTGGGTATATCTTCCTCTTTTACCCTTAACTGATGATATCCAAATCTTAAATCAATCTTCGAGTACACACTCGAGCCTTGTAATTGATCAAAGTGCGGTTATAGTCCAAATGTTTTTGAAAAACTCTTTGGTTCTCTATAACCTTGGCTCTGATGCCAATCTGTAACACCCCCGAAAATCTTAATAACAGCGGAAGACTAATTCGGGTGTTACTTGAATGGAGAGCATAGTCAATAATTATAGAAAACGACTCGAAAGAGACGTTTTATTAAAAATAGTTATCATTCATAGAAAACTCATAGTTGTTACAAAACGTTGTAAATAGATCAAGTGTTTTTCCCAAAAGACTGATCATGAGTTTGAAAGAAATGACAACTTTTATGTTTTACACCACCAGATAAGCCTTGCCATGCCCCATTCCGCGCCTTGGTCATAATCTTCATCGATTACCTGAGATAACATGCTTAAAAAGGTCAACAAAAATGTTGAGTGAAATCCATAGGTTTAAAATAGTTGAACACAAGTATAAGAGCATGATCATTATAAACTAACAATATCATAAGAAAAATCACATATTATTATGCGCTAAGCTCATGCAACCAAAACTCAAATGCATACACCAAATTACCAGTGTACGTAAGTGTGCCCCAAAGGAGGTAATAGCCAATTACCTAAAGAAATTCAAATATGGTGCGCCCCGGTTATTTCTCTATAACCGAAACGGGGTCGTTAATCCCCATAGTACTATTCACGATATCTACGTTCACTCGCGGTGACTAATGGTTCATGATACAAGGGACTTATGGCTAAATACTTAGGCAATTCCAATAATCAAGAAGCGAACATTTATGAAAAACCTTGTGTTCTAGTTTAGAGCATGTATCTCCCTCGCGGGGTTTGTAAATAAAAGTAAAAGTGAGGTTATGAACTCACCTTGATGATATGAACATGCACAAACAGATCAAGCACAATGTAGCGGAGGTTCCAAACCAAAACCTAAAAATGATGAGATGGTGAGTCTCAGTATGATGAACATTTTGGTTCGCGACCAAAATAATAGAGCATTGAATATTCTTATTCAATAGATCATTGGATTGTCCAATCCAATAGTGTGCGTGTAGGGGTGCTATTCGGGTCGGGTTGGTCGGGTTCGGGTCAAACGGGTCGGGTCCAACTCGGGTCAAGGGTAAAATAATATTCAACCCGACCCTATTTGAACTCGGGTTAGTCGGGTTCGGGTCAAGTCGGGTCGGGTCCAAGTCGGGTCGGGTCAAGTCGGGTCGGGTTCGACCCTATTTGAAAATGAGTAATTGCATGTAAAAGCGGTGATTTTGCATTTTGTTAAGGACTGTTTCTAAAATAAAATTAAATAGGGTGTTTGGAAATTCATTATACATGTTAGCTCCATTGTTTGCTTGATTCTTGCAGACGTGCATGGTTTTTGGATGAAGTTTAACTAAGCTAATTGAATTTGAATTGGCCATGGATCTAAGGTAACTAAGCTAATTGGATTGAATTGGCCATGAATCCCAATGAAGAGATTTCCGATCTTGTTCGTTTTTGCTCGAATAAAGCGTAACACATCACCCCGTTAACGTTCTGTTATGGGGCCGACAATATAAACCCAAATACCTTTATCGTGTTGCTAGCCAATCTTTGGTCCATAGGTGCGTCTTGGGTTCATTGATCCACCGATATTGGCCTAAATATTCATTTACAAGTTATATGTTTTAATGCTAGAACAATATTATTTACTTGGAAAAATATAATTATATGATCAAAGCTTTACCTCGCTAAGATGGAATTAATGCATACTACCGATCCGATTGCTATACGCTAACTCTCCTACCGCAACATATTACATAAAACAACATTAATTAGACTTTTAAAGAATACATTACAATTAAAATTAAATAAAGATTTAAAAAAAAAAAAAAAAAAAAAAATTCTAACTCGGGTTAGTCGGGTTGACCGAACCCGACGAAGCAAAGTATTTAAACCCGATGCAGACCCTAATTAGTACTCGGGTTAAGCGGGTTGACCCGATTGACCCGAGTTAGATTTTTGGACCCGAGTAACCCGACCCGAATTGACTCGGGTCGGGTTCGGGTCGGGTCGGGTCGGCCCGAATGACACCCCTATGTGCGTGCGTGCTTAACGTTTTAAGTTAATTTACGTGCTACATTGTCTTATTTAATGATCCTCACTTACGCATAAGTGAAATGTTTTCCCCTCGTTGTGATCTTAATAGATTTGTTGAGTATTTTAACTTGTTTAGATTCCCCGTGCGTTTTATCGGATTTTATATATATATATAATTATTTTCTAATAATATATATATATTTTCATATATGAAATATGTTCATTGATATCCGAAAATAATACATTCATATGATCAAAATACTCGTTTTTATGAAGTTACGATAAAATTATAAGTTTTTTTAAACTTTTCCTGAATTTACACTTTTTACCCTCAAGTTTCAAAATATACGAGTTTAGTCTCTCAACTTTGAGAAATTGACACATTTTACCCGAAACTTGTTTTATACTAAAACTTTCAGGTTTTGACAGTTTTACTCCTTGGTAAAACTGATTTTACAAAAACAGTCCTCCAAGTTTAGTTTATACGCTTTAAACCTTTACTTTTCTAAGTTGACACTTTTCACCCAAAACCTTTATTATAACTAGTTTGAGTTAATTATATAACCGGTCCTTGTGGTTTCATACGTGTACATGCACGTGTAAATACACCCTAATACTTTCGAAAATAGTGCATGTTAGTCCCTCAACTACCCATGCACGTTTATATACGTCTAAAATCATCCCTTTATCTTTTGAAAACATTACCATTTCGACCTAAGGACTCATTTATTTGCAAAACTAGTCCGAATATAGTTTTAATTATACGAAATCTTTTCAAAAAAATCACAACTTATTTCCAACTCCTTTTTATAGCTTATTGGCTTATTAATGACTTATTGGGCCGGGTTAAGGTTTATTTGGACTTCGTTTGGGCTTAATGGGCTCGGTTATTGGGCTTTTGGCCCATTTTGTTTGCCTTTGCTTATTTAAAACTGTCGTGAGCCTCTATGGGTTTTCAAAGGTCTTGCGTGAGTTTTTCTAGTTCCTTGCAACGCAACGTAACGTTTTCTTCCCCTTCTTATTCGTTTACCACAGTGGACGATTTAACTTAGATGTGTAAGTGTTTGAGTGAGATTGTGATAGTGTGAGATTTAGTCTAAGTATTGGTAAGGTTTATAAAGGAAAACCTTGGCATGGTCTTTCCATTATTTAACTCCTAGACTCACTTAGGTGCTAGAGTTTTTTAGTCATGTGTTTCTTTGAATTTGGTCTTGGTGCATGCCCATTTTAAGCCGATCGTGGCATGGGATTGTAGTGTCACATCACAACAAAACACAAGGACCTTTGGTCTTAAAGGTCAAGGGGTGGTCAAGTGATTAGGGTATGGTTTAGAGTATTAAACTAATAATCTAGGGTGGTTAGTTTGTTGTGTTCTTGTCCCCTTTACTCCTACACGAGAATCTTTGGCATCCTAGGAAGAAAACTTAGTTTGGTTTGCTTGTTGCTCGTTAGTCGACCGGTAACAATCTCACAAGAGTAATACCATTTCCAAGTTGAAATTTTGCTAAGTTCTTGTGTGAGTTGGGTTGGATATGTGACGAGGCCCAAGGGAAGGAAATCACTAATTTCGTTCTGATCACAACGGTATATTTATGAACGCTCAAGCTGCGTTGATCATGCATATGCTAAATAATATGCAAATGTGATATTTAAAAATTTTCATGATGATATAAATCGTGCTTAATTTCTGATTAAGGTTTTAAGTACATTGAAATTTTCCGAGAGCTTTCAGATTGTGCTACATGTATATTTTGGTGTTTTAATTCTTTTCAACTACAAACTTGCCTGATCAATTTGCTTTTGCACTCCACTTATTATATTCACCATCCAGCTAACTAATCAGATCGTACTGTACCACCCCATGTCTGACATGCATTTGTTCACTCATTTATAAATTCAGATAACGAAGGCCAGTAAGGGTAAGTTGCAAAATGTTTGGCATGTTATTTGATGCTTAAATTGAATAGCAAATGTTTGACATGTATTTATGCCATTAGGAATGAGAAATCTAAACTTTGTAATTGATATGTATTAACGCTGACATATTAAACTTAACTGACTTTTCGCATTGACGTTGCTACAATTGTTCAAAATTTCTGACACACTCTTATACTAGCAATTATTCTAAATTTCTAACACATTCCTATACTAACAATTGCACCTTCATATACATTATCACAATTATTTTATGCATCGATAAAGCGACACGAACGAGCTAACCTACTTGTTTTTTTTTAAAAATGACAAATCACAAAGTATTTTTTGCATCTTACCCTAATTATTAATTGATAAGTTTCTGCTGTAGATTGTGGTGGACAAAAGTTATTTCCATTATTTTGTACGATCTTGGTTAGGTGTCAATATGAGGAAAAAAGAGAAACCTGGAGTAATTTGATTTGATACTCATGTTGCCTTTTAACAACATTTTAAGTGCAAAATTGATTCACTTGCGTACATTACCATTGGATTTTTAGTCAACACACCTATTTTGGATTGAATTCACAAATTCCTTATGCCTAAGACAATTCAAGTTTAGTATTCGATTATCATCAATTCATTATTACTGAAGAAGTTTAATGATTTAAATGTTATTAATTATTTAAGTTTTTAATAAATTGTATTCTTTTTTATAACTTATGAGTAAAGGTATTTTAATTTTATAACATTACTCATTTTTTAAGTTATAAACAAATATGTTATTATTATTATTATTATAGATATAAATATGTTTGAGGGAAATTTTTTTATCTATACTACATATAAAAAGTGTATGGTCAAACTTTGAAAAGTGAAATCTTGAAAGTTAAAGGTGAGAGAAATGATAGTGTAATTAATACTCTTATTAAAACAGGTCATTACTTAAAAGTACAATAATTTATTCACATTGTACAACCAATTAAAAAAATGTCTCTTAAATTAAAAACAACCAATTAAAACACCCTTTATTAAAAAATATAATAAAAATTTCAAAATATACAATTTAAACAAGCTATAACATAATCCAAAATATAAAATAATTAAACACACTAATTAATGTTATTTTTAAAACGCCTTAAAATAAAAAGTATATATTATTATACACATTATACAAATTAATAAAACATACAAAGCTTCATACAAGCTAACAAGTTGATGGTATATATAGTTCTGAAAATCAAAGCAAAGGGTTCAACCAGGAACCGGTGTCGCCACCGGTTTGGCTAACCAATAAAAGCCATTCGAAAATGAACAAGAAAGGACCCATTAAAACCGATACAAACTGGTGGAATTAGGTCTCATCGAGATCAATTTATCCGGTTAATCGTCACAGGGTACCCGTCGCTGAAACATGTTGGTACCCTGCTATAGTATATATATAGGAAAAACCAAAAGTAAAAAAATGAAAAATAGAAAATAAAAAAACAAATATTGAAAACATATATTTTAAAAGGAAACTATTAATACAAATCGAAAACTGGGTTGACCCGGGACGCTTCAAATCTTGCGGGTTGATCCGGTTTAATTTGATCCGTTTTTGACCCAACCCATCGGGTTGACTCGGTTTAAATCGACCCGTTTTTCGACCGGAACGGTTCATCCGGTTGAACCACCCATGTCGAACCGGGTTTCAAAACATTATGTTTAATCCTCAAAATTTCAAACTTTTATTATTTTTCGTTTATAACTCATAAACATTTTATTTTATCATTAAACGATCTGTTGTTATAAAATCTTGTTGCTATACACGGGTACTCGTCTAGTATATAATCACATGAATAATTGTCGACATATTCAAGTATCCAACTCAACACTTTAACAAATATAAAATCAACAGAAATGGCATCTAATGATTGAATGGAAAAATATAAAGGAATATCAAGTAATCACCTCTCATTTTACTTAATGCAATATTGCATAAAGATAATCGATTCGATGAACTTTTTGTTATTAAATTGAATAGTTAAAACACCTGGCCAACAAAGGATTTTTTATGGGTTTTTTCGAACTTGACACAAGTTTAGTAAATTAGATGAACACATTTGATTCTTTAAATAGTTTTATTTCTATATAAAATAGTGATAAGTTTAATAAACATCATAAATTTAGAAAACTGTTAATTTCAATTTTTTGAATAATTAAAATGTACCACTATTATACAAGTTAGAAAATCTCTTTTTGTATTATGGTTTGTCAAAAAAAGGTATTAATACTTTAAGGAAAGGCTTAAGTTCTAAAATGATACTCCTACCGTCCTTAAATAAATGTTCATTATTGATTTTTAATGTTTTTTCTCTTCAACTTTGACATTAAATTATTTCATTTATGTTATGTAGTACTTGATAAAAATTATATTAATTTTGATACATTTAAAATACAATATATTCATATATTTTGCATCAAATATTACCTAACATAAATAAAATAATTTAAGATCAAAGTTAAAAAAGAAATACTTTAAAAGTTAATAGTGGACACTTATTTAAAAACAAAGTGAATATATATTTTGCCTGTAAGCAAGTTATGGCAATATTTTCCGGTTTGCATAGTTTTATAACTAGAAGTAATGTAAGCACACTCATTATCTGTAACTTAGTGCCATATTGCTGCACCATCAAATATCCTACTTTAATACAAATACACCATCAAAAATCCTACTTTATTATTTGTAACTTAGTGTCATCTCTAACATGACCATTAACTTCAATACCCAAACATATCCTACTTTAATACAAATACACCTCACCATATACTCTTGCTCTCTCACGCACAATTAATTTACTCACCTCACACAACCCTAGTTTGCACTCTAACACGAAGGGTTTGATGTACAAGGACAAACTTTACTTGAGACTGGGGAATATTATGGCCCTCCCAAAACATCCAAAGTTATCTTATATAGAAATAAATACATTATAATATTTTATACATTTTATAAGAAGAGAATATATAAGCTAGAATTCTTTGTAGCTAGTTGGTTATAATTTTGTGCTATAAATGTGGGTCTCTGATTCTTTTTATGGGTCCCAATTTTTTTTCTTTAGGTCTCTGATTCATTGTTAGTGTATTTTTTGGAGAGGATTGTAGCCAAGTTATCCCCTTATAAGAATACACAAGTTTGACATTCTTAAACTAGATGTATACAATTCGACCTTCCTATTAATTTTATTCAGATTGTGTCAATGGTGGTATAATAGCGATGGAGGGGGATAACATGTCTTTGGGTCTTCATGTAGACTAGGTATAGTTGTGACCAAAATCATCACCGATCAACGTCATGTTACCATTTCAATCCACCACTAACATCACCATCAATAAGTCGTAATAAGACAACCAAAATCACCATACAAACATACCACAAATATACCGCGCAAACACCAACATGTAACAAACAACCATATCACAAGTCGGTCGCTCAAACAACTGACTTCCCATTTTCTCACAAGACGCAGTGAATGGGCGATTTTTTAATGACGACGCGTGGGTTGGGGTTTTGAACGCATTGTTCATACCCCTGTTACACGTAGTCTTACACTTAGTCTAAAATAATTAAAATTATAAGGGTCTAAAAAAAGCGAAAAGATAAGAAAACAAAATATAGTAAATATGAGGTTTGTTGAAGTAAATCTTTGCTACCTAGCATAATATCTGGATTGTCTTCCGTCCTGGGCTCAAAAAGATCCTTCGGATACCTGTATAGATGTAACAAACGTGTTAGCCTCGCCCTAGGTGTGAGCCCAGGAGCAAGCTCCGGCGTGAGAATAAATATTGATGTTGTACCGGGGGGTCAGGATAATAAGCGTGTGTGTAAGTGCAGTAAATGCTAATGATCTATGTGAGTAAATGTGGGGGTATTTATACTACCCCCATGATTGTACCTAGTTACTATTCTGGAATTGTGCACAGTACGATTCTGTCACTGTTCCTGACATCTAGGGTGTGGCGAGCCGAGCTACTCTTAGATTAGGTGTCAGTCAGTATAGTTTTGTACCGGCTGATGCCGATCCTTCTATTAATTGTTGAACCTTCAGGCTATATACGTCGTCAAGGTCCATAAGAATTATTCTTGTAAAAGGAAATGATAAATTATATCATATTTAAAAAAATAAATTATTATTTAAATTTAAATCGTGATTTGATACTTTTTATTTTCCTCCATATCATCAAACATAATTTTGTCTGCTCGAAAAAAAACATAATTTTGTCAGTTCACGTAAAATACACGTCTTTAGTCATGTTACACATACCTTTTCGTATTAGATTGACGTGAAATATGAATATTATCTCTAATGATGGAGCTTTTTAGGGTTGAGTTATTAGGACCCCCTAGTTTTTTATTAGGACCCCCCCTAGTTTTTTGTTTTTTTTTTTATTTTTTTTTTTATTTTTATAATTTTGTTTATATCAAATTTATAAACGCGAAAATGCGGGCTGTAAATATAAAGTTTAATAAATAAACGCTTAAAAGCTGTCGTAAATACTGAATGTAAACCACAAAAAGCGTGTTGTCTTGGAAAAAGGACAAAGAAATATTCCCTATGATTTGACATCATAGGGAGGGTTCCAATAGTAGGACCCGCTTTTTATTCACAAAAGTTAAAAATAAAGGAGAGAAACACTAGAACATGTGAAAATGTGTTCCACGAGGTATATTCCAAGTCACAAAATTTACCTTATTTTCTTATTAGGAGTATATCTTTCAAGTATCTTCAAATGAATAATGAATAGGTAGGTGTGTTTTTTAGGGTCATCTTATCGCAACCCCCTACCCCTACCGCCACCTTTGTCCCCTTTGTCCGCTTTCCAAGTCTGTGCGGTTTTGTCGGTTTCATTAGTATTTACAGCGGTTTTAAGCGTTTGGCTTATTAAACTTTATATTCTGATTCGCATTTTCGATTTATAGCGTTTGATATAAACAAAATTATAAAATAAAAAAATAAAAAATTAAAAAAAGGGGGGTCTTAATAACCAAATGGGGGGTATTAATAACTCAACCCTTTTTTTATTAAGCCAAGGGCGGCTAGTAAAAGGTTACGGTAACTTTTCACCGCGAATCCTTGGGTGGGCCAGTCATGGGCGGTTGTTTAATTCCACATTGGCCAGCGTGGCACTAGATAATAAATTTACAATGAGGCCCCTATATTTATCAAAGTATTTTACATGGAATATTTTGAAGTTACATGTTTGTAAACATAGAGTTTGAAGTTTTTGAACCCAATTACCTAAGAGCAAGGGGTATGATCAATGATGAATAACCAAAGCTATTCATTTAAGCCATATAGGATGCTACATCACTTCAACACTTCCACTTTAAAATACCACATCTATCATAACACAAAACAAACTATTCATTTGCACCCACCCACCACCAATTTTATTTTCTTTTTCATTTTTCAAACGAACAAAATTAATTTCATTCAATTAAAACAACGATACGATACGAAGAAAAAAATGATACGGAAAATTAAAAAAAATATGAAACTTAAGAAATACATTATTGCCCGGTCAATTATTTTGGATATTTGTGCATTATTTCTTCTTGTTTTCTTCGGATGTAAGCAATAATCTTGTTTTCTTTGGTGGAAGGGAAAACTAGGTTAGATTAGACTTGTTGAGTTGAAGATAATATTTCAATAATTGGTGGAATGGATTAGGTGTAGCGTGTTGGTGTTGTTTGCGGTTGAAAAACTAGTTTATGTGACGAAATATACACTTTTGAGTCCGCTGTCTCAAAACAGAAAATACACCAACTTGGACTTATAATTTTCAACAATAGGGTAAAACAATAGAAACTATACTCTATGGCTGCGTTCCCGAGATTTATATTTGAAAGAAGAGAAAAGAAGTGAGAAGAAAAACAAATTCATGTTCCTAAGTATTTTTTATGAGAGAAGAGAAAAGAAGATGGGGGGAAATTTGGCTAAACTTCTCTCCAAAACTTTATTCCCAAAAGTGGGATGATTTGGAGAGAAGTTATATTTGGAAGCTTTTCATAAATGTAATTACTTAAATAACCTAATATAAAACATAACTTTTGAATATAATAAAGGGTATAATTGTAAAATCATCGGTTATCTCTTATTTTCTCTCCTAACTCGGGAACATAACATAAAAAATCAAATTTCATTCATCTCCTATTCTTTTCTGCCCATTGTTAACTCGTTTCTTCTTTCCTTTCATCTCAAAAACTTGGGAACATAGTGTATAAGCTAAAGTGGCCGCTTGAACCACTAAAAACGAACTTAAAATGAGAAAGTTTTACTATTTTCAAGTTGCAGTGAAAAATATAGTTTTTACTAGAGAACTACACTAATAGGTAAAATGTAATTTTTATAAACTTTGAAATAGTTTTCGGGACATTAGAAGCGAGCTACGTAAAATTGGGAAAGTAAGAACTTACGAACGAGTCATGCCGAATTTTCTTTAGAAACTTAATACTTGTACTATTTTCTCTAAGAATGACGATATAAAAACTAAACCATCAAACTAGACTTTTATTTTGATATAAAATGTGTAAAAAGTCTAATCCGCGGCCTCTTCGGCTTATTTTGATATAAAATGTGTAAAAAGTCCAATCTGCGTCCTCTTCGGCTTATCTTGATGTAAAATTTATGTTTCTTATAAACACGTCGAATAGAAGATACTTGACCTTTTATGAACAATAAAATGGTTATTATTTTCAATACTCGAAAAAGGGACGAAAACCCGACAAAAGGACAAAAACCTGACAAAAGGACGAAACCCGACAAAAAGACGAAATATTTTGATAAACTATAAAATAATATTATTTTAAATACTTAACATAAAAACGAGGCAATTTCTACAACGAGACCATTTAAACTAAACATGGGAACTTTTGTTAAAGTGTCGAAAACTATTAAAAACACATAACTTGACGAAAAATGCATTCTTACTTATAAAACTAAAGAACAAACATGTCACGGTGATACAAAGTCTAGGAAACACTTTAACACTAATTGCATTTCATATAGTGTATACTAAGTCGAACCATACTTACTTAGGTTGCGTGTTAGAGCCGTTACCTCTTATACAGTGACTTGTTTTCCCGGATTACTACTTTTATAAGGCGAGTTCATGGCCCCTGCTTTACTTGTTTGAAATACTTTTGGGGTGAGAATACATGCTTCACTTACTTAACTTCATTTCTCATTTTACTTAAATACATGATTGTTTACTCAGTCACATTACTTGTTTTACTTATATACTTGTTCGGTTTCTCAAATGCGTTACCCATTTACTCGTTACATACTTAGTTACTTTCTCATGGACACAAATACTTAAACTGTTTACGTGAGTTTATAGCCCCACTCTTAAATGTTTAAATACTTGCTTTGTAAACTTGGGGTGAGAAATATGCCTGTTTTACTTTGGACCAAATTACTCTTTTATTTGATTAGCTATTATGCACTAGCCTAAGCAGTGTAACCCACTACGCCCATTATCATTAATCGTCAGTACCTGCGGGAAGCGCGAGTGCTACACGTAGATCTATCGGGGTGACTCCCCCGTTCGGTTTGACCAGATCGGCAAAACGGACGTATACCATGTCGAAACACGAGTGTCAATGGTTAAACACTTGTCGGGCCTTTATATCACATGCTTACTTGCATGCTCTACTGTCATAGCTTCGGTGTCATAAACTTAGTGCTAGTGTAATAGACTTTTATATGACATTATATTTGTTGTAATGTTTAATGCTTGAAACCTGGTGGTCCACAATACTAATTTACTTACTATCAAATCATTTTCTAGACATTGCTAGTTACGAAATGATCTGATTTACTTTTCCTGATATCGTGAGTGAAGCAGTAGCCACTAAATTTTTCCTGATGTTGTGAGTGAAGCAGTAGTAACAAAAATATTTTGATCCACATTACTTTTACTCAAAGACATTAATTATATAAACCTATTAACTCACTAATTTTATGTTGACACTTTTAGCATGTATCTCTCAGGTCCATAAGGTAATAGCTTGCATTTGAAGCATCTGAGTCTCATGACATTTTGAAGGCTTTGAAGCACTATATTACTATTCAATAATGTTTTTAAAAATGTTTATGTAAATTAACATTTTGGAATCTCTTGTTGTAATTCAAATTTCATTTATTGAATATGGTAAAATTTTAAAACGTCTCATATAAAGTCGTTCAATATTACTTGTAACTTTACTTTCATGAAGTCACACCCGCTGTTACCTTTCCGCTGCGTTGGTTTGGGGGTGTTACATGTTTCATCTTCAACCTCCATTCTTTTATTGAAAACATACACAAAACACATAACACACTAAAACTCCTCATTCAACCATTCCAATTCACTCGTCCAAAAAATACATACTCGTGATTATATCTTGTTTACATACTTGTGATTATATCTCGTTTTTGGCAGTGCTTTCAAAAGCTTTGACCGCTTACATAACCGATTTCAAGAGCTTCGAACTGTGACGAAGGTGGGTGCGCGCAAGTGGCATATGCACGCTCCTTCCTTTTCCTCTCAGTTTTGGCTTACGTGCTCGGTAGATTTTCGTAAGATACTCCAAAAGTGTCTCTTTTCTTAACTAATGTTTCAATGTGTCGAGATCTGAAAATTTCTATAGAATTCGTATGTCCGGTGCGAAGTATTTTAGAGCATTTTTAATAGGTTAGCGTTTAATATTTAGCTTTTTCATTAAAATGCTTGTTGCTGAACAAGCGGTTAAAACACACATTAAAATTTAAATGTTACTTTTTCTAACACTAATAAAACATGATTTAAAATTTTAACGCTTCTTTTCTTGTGTTTTACTTATTAAAATTTAATGACAACTACCCTACCAAACACTTTAATAAAACAAAATTGCTACCACCTACTTGGTACTCATTACTCTTACTGCTATTTCCGCCTAATATACCCGTAATTTAAGCTTTTGGAAGTTCATAATAGTTGTAGCTTTTAAATATTTAGAATTGTTTGATTATGTAGGTGTAGTTGAGAATACTATAAGTGTGAATATAGTATATAAAAAGATATAAGAAAATACATTAGCTATAAATTTGTGTATCTAAATTCTTACAATTTTGTGTTATAATTTGTAGATCTTTGAGTTTTTTTAAAGGGTTTTTGAGTCATTTTTGTGAGTCCTTAAATATTTTATTGTGTAATTTTGATAGAAGATTATAGCCAAAATATCCCTAATATATAAACACGGTAAACTAGTAAAGCATCTAATTGACCTTAATAAAAATATAAGCTTTTTCCAGTAAAACACCTATTTGTAAAGATGAAATAATCTAATGTTTATTGTTACCCTATCTCATTTTAAATGCTCACAAACCAAAAATTTCATGTTACATATATGTGTAATATATATAGATTCAAGTTATCAAAATATCATTTTTACCCATATTAATAAAACAATTAAATGCGGGTTTTGTTGATTGAAAAATATTTAAAAATAAGGGAGAATTACATTTATATTTTTTTTAAAGTTTAATATTATGTAAATATCATTCGCATTTACATAAATATCCTTCCCACTCTTATAATTACATCATTGTCATTTTCAAATTTTTGTAATTACATCAATATATTTCCTGAACTTTTAAATTCTCATATATATCCAGAAATCAATTAAATTATAATTATATTAATTTTAAATTCAGAAACTATTATTTATCATTTATTTATTTATGATATTCATCATAATTATATTGTTCACATATATTTTTTGGTCTCGATTGATGAAAGAATATGATGACGTAATTACAAAAGTTTGAATATATATATGAAAAAACATATTGTTTATATTTATTTATTTGTTCATATATACTTTTTAGCCTCGAGTGATGAAAGAACATGTTGATTTTTAGATACATACGAGAAATTAAAAGTTTGAGAAAAATATTGATGTAATTGCAAAAGTTTGAAAAAGATGTTAACGTAATTACAAAGTGAGAGGAACATTAATATAATATTAACTTTAGTAAAGATGAGGCACTTTATTTTGCTTACCAAAGGACAAATCCTCACCATTCATTTAGTTTGATTTAATGGTGAGGATTAACCTAAGATTTAAAAGGTAAACCTAAGTCCATGTTTTTTTTCTTGTCTTTTTGTCTTTTTTTTTATTCAAATATTTTTTTTGTCTTTTATTTAAATTCGCGTTTTTTTTATTTACGTTTTTTTAATTCGTTTTTTCTTCGCCCATACGTTTTCGTCTGCTTTCATCTTTTGTTCGTTTTGTCCGTTTTAAATGCGTTTCGCTTGGTTTCATACGTTTCGTCCGTTTTCATACGTTTTCGTCCATTTCATCAGTTTTATTTCATTTTCATACATTTTCATCCGTTTTTAGACGTGTTTTTACGCTTTCATACGTATTCGTCTGTTTTCTTACGTTTTCATTTGTTTACATTTAGATTAAACAACTTAAACAAGTTGATTTTGCTTTAAACACATAGTTATTTAGTGTACTTTTGTTTACTATTTAAGTTGTGATTGAATTTGTCTATTTAATGGATACATTGTGAGTATTTCAATAGGTTTTACAACGGGGATTTGAAAATATCTATGGTTGATCAGTGAAGAAGCTATGTTTAAACAAAGCACAACATCTTCATAAACAAATTGAAGAAGCTCAAACACATGTTACATCACAGGTGATATCACATGTGGTATCACAAGTGATATCACACGTGATATCACAAGTGATATCAGCTGTGATATCATCTGTGATATCACACATGATTCAGCAAAATAGAAGAAGCTGACATATCTGTGATGTCACCAGTGATATCAAATTCTCCTCAAAAAAGTTGAACATCGTGAGAATGAGATACATGAAAAATTAGCAATAAAGGGTGGCAGTTAGTAGTTATTCAAAAAATCACAAGTGATATTCTGAATATCACAAAGTGATATTCAGAAAATCACAAGCGATATTCAAAATATTACAAAATGATATTATGAATATCACAGAATATCACTTGTGATAGTCCGAAACATATGAAAACATAAGAAAATGGATGAAAAAGTAAAAAACAGACGAATACATATGAAAACGGACGAAAACGTATGAAAGCGTAAAAACACGTCTGAAAATTAACAAAAACGAAAGAAACCAGATGAAAACGGACGAAAACGTATGAAAACGAACGAAAACGTATGAATAATGGACGAAAACGTAAGAAAACAGAAAAAACTTATGAAAATGGACAAAAATGTATGGAAACGGACGAAAAGGTATGAAAACGGACGAAAATAGATGAAAACGTATGAAAACAGACGAAAACGTATGAAAGCGAAGAAAAAACGCAAATTAAAAAAAACGTAAAAAACGTGAAAAAAAATACGTTAATAAATAAAAACGTGAATTAGAAAAAAAAAGACAAAAAAATGTGAAGAAAAATAAAAGACAAAAAAAAAAGTGAGGAAAAAAAAAAGACAAAAAGACAATAAAAAAAACATGGACTTAGGTTTATCCAATAAATCTTAGGTTAATCTCCACCATTAGATCAAACTAGATGAATGGTGAAGATTTATCCCTTAGTAAGCACCAAAATAAGAGTAAGCAAAAGAAAAATTACTTTAGTAAAGATATAGATGTAATTGCTGCTAAAATAATATAAGTAAAGTGATAGTAACAAAAAGAAACAACATTTTTTTGAACAATATAAAATATTAATTTTGAAACCTAAAATGAAAAAAAACGAAGTTTGTATTCTTTTTAAAAATATTACATTAATGATTTATTTGTAATATATTTTATATTCCTATTTAATATAATTCCAAACTTATCATATCATAAAAATATTATCATATCAAACATATAATGTAATCAACCATATTAAGTAATTTATTACTAAAGTTAATACAAAGTATAATTGTATTCCATACACATTTTAAACCTTGCATCTTATCCATTCACTACAACATAAATTTATAGATAACTACAAACTTAATATTTTCCGGATAGACTTCAACTCCAATTAAAACACACTTAACACAAACGGGTCTAAACATTTTTTATCTAAATTTTATAAAAAGAAAAAACAAATACTGTATTTACTACTCTCTTAAATGCAATTAAAACACACTTAACTCAATTCACAAATACGAGTATACACATTTTTTATCCAAAAGATTTATAAATGGAAGAAACAAATATTTAGTTGATAAAGATAATAAAAGTCACTTAATTTCAGGTAACGCATAAATTTTACCCAAAAATAATAGTGTGGGACCCGCACGACCCAACAATAACCTTGTTTATGCTACTAGACTACTAGATAGATGTAAATTAGCTGTTTCATCTCTCTCTATAAAAACACCCCCTTCACTCACCTCGTCATAGACGAGAAAACAAAACACACACTTCTCTCTCTTTCTTTCTCTCTCACACACTAACTCTGTGTTTGTGTGTTTCCTGTCTTTCAGTTTTTTTAGTTTTATTCGTTTTATATATCACTTTTTTATAAAAAATATATCCAACAACCACAACAACAACAAAAACCAGATCTGATAAAAACCTGTTTTGTTGTTAAGGATCTGGTGAGAGAGAATGTCAGTGGCTTTGAACCATGCTGGGTATGTTCGACCCGACCCGGGTTTGGGTTCGAAGGCTGTTTTGAACCGACCCGGGGTGGTGACACGGGTTGGGTTTGGTCAGACGGGTGTGCTGAAGCAGAGTAGTTTGTTGGGGAAGAAGTTATGTGGGGCTCGGGTTGTGGTGCGTGGGTCGGGTTTGAATGGGTCGGGTCGGGACCCGAGTGGAAGGAAGATGGTGCTTAGGTCTATGTTGTCTCTAGTACCTGAAAAGCCGTTGGGGTTATATGATCCTAAGTTTGATAAAGATGCATGTGGTGTTGGCTTTGTTGCTGAATTGTCTGGTAATCCTAACAGAAAAACGGTATGTTTTTTTTTTCTTTTCTAAAAATATTTTTTTTGCTTTTTGTTTTTGTTAAGGGTTTGTGCTTTTTTTAAATAGTTAATACATATATATTTTTTGTTTTGTTTAAGGTCTTTGTGTTTTTTTTTGGTTAAGGTTTTTGTATTTTTTGTTTTGGTTTAAGGTTGTTGAGATGCTGTGTTTTTTGTTTTGTTTTGGATTAAGTTTTGTTGAGGTGTTGTGTAATTGTTTTTGGATTAAGGTTGTTTGTTGGATTTAGTGTATGTGAAATAGGTGACTCAAAAAATAAGCTGGAAAAAATGAGTTTATGAAATATAAGCAGAGTCAAATAAGCTATTCAGATGTTTTTATGTGTTTTTTTTGTTGTTGTTGTTGTATTAATGTTGGACTTGGTTTGTATGAAATAGGTGACTGATGCAATAGAGATGTTGGTGAGGATGTCACATAGAGGTGCTTGTGGATGCGAGACGAATACCGGTGACGGTGCCGGTATACTTGTTGGTATTCCACATGATTTCTACAAAGAGGTATATACAATTAAATTAGTTTATAGCTATATTTTGGTATGATAGGTAATTAAGTTTGTATATCTTATGGTGTGTTTGTGTTTTGATTATAATGATTATTTGGCAAGATATGTAATATAGACAGTTTTGATGGTGTTTGTATTGTTTTTATCTGAATTATTTCAAAAAACATATGCAATCTTAATAAAAAAGTTGACTTGTACACATCAAACAATTCTGTTTTGACAGTATAATCCTTAAAACATGAACACCTTTTGTTTTTTTTTACTAAGATATATATATTTTTTTGTTTTTTCTTGTTTTTGTGTAATAAATCACCTTCCTTAAATAAGTACATCCAAAATTCCAAATGCTCTTTTAGAAATTGGAAATTTAGCAAAAATTTATGCATGATTTGGATTGAGTTTTATTTAATGTGATTTATTTGGAAATCTAATATATCATTTTTTTGGGGTGATATAGCTTATTTTGATCTCAAGGAAAAAAAAAAAATCAGTATCAGATTTTGTCAAACACCCTCAATTGGTGAGAAATAGATTACATATTTAAACAAGTGTTTCTTAATAGACTGAAAAAAAGAGATTTTTTATTTCAATTATGTTTTAATGTAGATATGGTTTTGATAGATTAATTAAAAACAATGTTAGATATAATGGTTCATTTTCACTGACATATGATGGTTACTTTGCAAAACCAGGTGGCAAAGGATGAGGGGTTTGAGCTACCACCACCCGGGAAATACGCTGTTGGCATGTTCTTTTTGCCTACTTCTGATACCAGGAGGGAGCAAAGCAAGATTGTATTCACCAAGGTACAAAATCATGAAATATCATTGATTTGTAAATTCACCCTAAATGTTCTATAAAGCTTAACAATTTTATTTGCAGGTTGCTGAGTCACTTGGACACACGGTTCTTGGCTGGCGAACTATCCCAACAGATAACTCTGGTTTGGGTAAATCTGCTCTACAAACAGAACCAGTTATCGAGCAAGTGTTTCTCACAGCCACTGCAAGGTCAAAGGCCGATTTTGAGCAGCAGGTATATGTTGTTTATCATATAACTTGACCGCTTTTACTCTTTTGGCATGTGTGATGCTTATATTGTTTGATAATTGCTAATTACAGATGTACATATTAAGAAGGGTTTCAATGGTAGCTATTCGGGCTGCGTTAAACCTTCAACATGGCGGTGTCAGGGACTTTTACATATGTTCCTTATCATCAAGGTTTGTTTCTAATTGATTAAAATATTTTGTTTTCATATTTATACATAAAACTGATTGTTAAATATCGTTTTTTTTTCTGCAGAACGGTTGTTTATAAAGGTCAGTTAAAACCGAACCAGTTGAAGGAGTACTACTATGCAGATCTGGGGAATGAAAGGTTTACGAGCTACATGGCACTGGTAAATATTTATACTATAAACTTGTTTCTTTGTCTGCTGACATCATACTTAACAACAGCATTGGATCAACCGGTTAACGGGAGAGAGATATGCGATGTTGAGGAATGACTGCCAAGGCATTCTTTGATTAAAAATTCTGAAATTTGGATTCGATTGGATGCTCACTTCTTGAAGACGAAACTCTTGTTCAACAGTTGTATCGGGTTCATTGATCCAATTGCACTTTGATGCAAACTTTAACTACAGTACTATTTTTACTTATATTGTGTACTAATAACATTGAGCTTATTTTTGCAGATTCATTCTCGGTTTTCAACGAACACTTTTCCTAGCTGGGATCGTGCTCAGCCTATGCGTGTTCTTGGCCATAATGGTGAAATTAACACACTAAGAGGAAATGTTAACTGGTAGGTCCACCACTCTTTAGCTTATAAATTTCTGTTTACTAAAATAAATACGGAATAGTTGATTTAGTTCTTGTTTTCATAAACTTTAGGATGAAGGCACGTGAAGGTCTTTTAAAATGCAAGGAGCTTGGGCTCTCAAAGAACGAGATGAAGAAACTTCTTCCCATCGTCGATGCCAGCTCCTCAGATTCAGGCGCTTTTGACGGTGTTCTCGAGCTTTTAGTACGAGCTGGTAGAAGTCTTCCTGAGGCTGTTATGATGATGATCCCTGAAGCTTGGCAAAACGACAAGAATATGGATCCTAAAAGGAAGGCCTTATATGAATATAATTCTTCTTTAATGGAGCCATGGGATGGGCCTGCTCTAGTTTCATGTATGTGTTTCTTTTCACTCTCAGCTGTTACTTTAAACTATATGTGGCTGGGTAGGGTCAAGCAGTCTGTGGCTGGGTTGACCCGAAAAAACTTCTTGCCTATCTTGAAAAATATAAAGACTATTTTATGTTAAATTGTGTAAACATTATAGTAGACCGATTGATAATTGAAAACATAACCCAGATAGTTCCATTGATACTTGAGACATGAAAATTAAATGACTCTTGAAAAATTGTGTAAACACAAGCTAAATATACTCATTGATAACTGAACCAGTTGACATTATTATTTAAGTTATGCTTACCTGAAATTTATATCCAGTTACTGATGGTCGATACCTTGGAGCTACACTGGACAGAAACGGACTTCGTCCTGGTCGTTTCTATGTTACTCACAGTGGGCGAGTTATCATGGCAAGTGAAGTTGGAGTCGTTGATATTCCACCAGAAGATGTTTCCAGGAAAGGTAGACTTAACCCTGGAATGATGCTACTTGTCGACTTCGAGAAACATACTGTTGTAGATGATGAAGCCTTGAAACAACAATATTCACGTGCTAAACCTTATGGCACATGGTTAGAAAAGCAAAAGATTGAACTCAAGAACATCGTTGAATCTGTTACCAAGTCTTCCCGGGCCTGCCCTCCTATCGCTGGAGAGCGAAAGGTAAAAGTCTCCCTTTAGCAATGTTCGGATGTCAATTTTGAGCATAATAATAGACAGTGATTAGATGTGATGTACGAATGCTTGTTAGATTTCCGTTAGCTAAAAAATTAATTCCTAACATGATAAGAGTGACCTTTTTCTGAGATAATATTTTCTTTTTTGTAAAAGGTTTTAGATGCAAGTTTCCAAATAAGTTAAAAAGGTGTTAGATAAGTGTTTTAGCTTTGTCCCTTAAACTGAAAATTACTACTTGAAGTGTTAATAATCAGATATTATGTTCGAAAACTCAAATCCAAACACTCTCATATCTTCCGAGTCTTTCTTCTTGTACAATTATATTAACTTGCAAATTTAAATTTTAGGCATCTATTGAGGATGAAAACATGGACCACATGGGAATTCGGGGACTCTTGGCCCCACTAAAAGCTTTCGGGTACACCGTTGAATCTTTAGAGATGCTTTTACTACCAATGGCAAAAGATGGTGTTGAGGCCCTTGGTTCAATGGGAAATGATGCTCCATTAGCAGTGATGTCCAACAGAGAAAAGCTTACATTCGAGTACTTTAAACAAATGTTTGCACAAGTAACAAACCCACCTATTGACCCTATTCGGGAAAAGATTGTAACATCCATGGAATGCATGGTGGGACCAGAAGGTGATCTTACAGAAACAACAGAAGAACAATGCCATCGGCTGTCATTAAAGGGCCCACTCTTGTCTATCGAAGAGATGGAGTCGATTAAGAATATGAACTTTAGAGGCTGGAGAAGCAAGGTTCTTGATATTACCTACCCTAAAGAACTTGGCCGAAAAGGTTTAGAGCAAACCCTAGATCGGATTTGTTCTGAGGCTCGTGCCGCCATCAAGGAGGGTTATACAACCTTGGTCCTTTCTGACAGAGGTAAACCATTTAAAACTATATATTTCAGATTTTCAGCTCTGTATGTACGCTAGATGTGGCAAGATGGGTGGGTTGGCTGGGTTGCGTTACGGGTATAAAATGGTTTGGGTGAAAATGAGTAATTTTTTGTGCAGGTTGAAATGGGTCCAGCCTGGTTAACCCAAAACTCTCTTTAGGCCATTTTAAGACTTTCATGAAGTAATGCCTTTTGAGTATGATTACATAAGAATTTTTAATTTTAAGGGATTTTGGAGGTTGTGTGCTAATAGTGCCTATGGGCGACTTTTTATCTGTTTAACGTGTACCATTTTAAGTATTTCTTTCTGATTGATCCAGTTGAAATAAATGGGTCTAACTTGCCACCTCCAAGTTTGACACACATGGTTTGAACTACGTAGTAGGAAATCTAACTTTTTATGATCGTTGTAATGCAGCCTTTTCATCCAAGCGAGTGGCAGTAAGTTCTCTATTGGCTGTTGGTGCGGTCCACCACCATTTGGTTAAAAAGCTTGAACGAACGCGGGTTGCGTTGATGGTAGAGTCTGCCGAGCCACGTGAAGTGCATCATTTCTGTACACTGGTCGGGTTCGGTGTCGACGCCATCTGTCCATACTTGGCAGTTGAAGCCATTTGGAGGTTGCAAGCCGACGGTAAAATCCCACCAAAATCAAACGGCGACTTCCACACCAAAGAAGAATTAGTCAAAAAGTACTACAAAGCCAGTCACTACGGAATGCAAAAAGTACTTGCCAAAATGGGTATTTCAACCCTGGCTTCATATAAAGGTGCTCAAATCTTTGAAGCTGTCGGTTTGTCAACTGAAGTAATGGAACGGTGCTTTGCCGGTACACCGAGTCGAGTTGAAGGAGCAACATTCGAAGCACTTGCTGGTGACGCTCTGCAGTTGCATAGTTTAGGGTTTCCTACACGTGAGTATCCACCCAACAGTGCTGAAGCAGTTGCATTACCGAACCCGGGTGATTATCATTGGAGGAAAGGTGGTGAGGTTCATTTGAATGACCCACTTGCTATTGCAAAGTTGCAAGAGGCTGCTAGGGGTAACAGTGTTGCGGCATACAAAGAGTATTCAAAGCGTATTCATGAATTAAATAAAGAATGTAATCTTCGTGGGTTGTTGAAGTTCAAGGAGGGAAGTGTTAAGGTTCCGTTGGAAGAGGTTGAGCCTGCTAGTGAAATTGTGAAACGTTTTTGTACTGGTGCCATGAGTTATGGGTCTATTTCGCTGGAGGCTCATACTACACTTGCTATGGCTATGAACAAAATCGGAGGCAAATCTAACACAGGTATGTACATCAAAAGTCTATCCGGAGGGAGGGTTGGGTAATCAGCCAAAATTTGGTTCAGGTCGAACTGTCAGATTTTATGTATGGGTTGAAATTGGCTTGTCCCACGCAACACTTTTTTTCCCTTTTTTTTTAATAGAAAAAGAACGCGTTAATTATTTAAAGTAGACTTTTTTATGGCAACTTTACCCGTTTGATATAGAACACCACCAACGTCAACCCATTTAGGGTATTACATTAAAGATCTGCAACAGTTTTGCTATGTTCTTTAAAGCTTAATAATTTATGAATTATTATACTTTTTGTAGGTGAGGGAGGTGAAAACCCGTCTCGTTTGGTACCGCTTCCTGATGGTTCCATGAATCCTAAAAGAAGTGCTATCAAGCAAGTTGCTAGTGGACGATTTGGAGTTTCAAGTTACTACCTTACAAATGCCGATGAACTGCAAATCAAGATGGCTCAGGTAGACTTTTTTTTTCCCATATCTTTTTTGTAAAACGAGTCTTCCCATTAGTTGATGCATTGTCGTTAGCCGCTATGGAACAGCAGACGTTCCTCTTGTTTATGAATTTATGTTAATGGACAGATGATGGTGACTTTGCATCATTAAGTGATTACCAACATCTGGCCATTTGGTGGTGAGGTTAAATAAACCGAAATAGTTTATTGTATGTCGATGATTATATTTACTTATATGGAATTATTTTCACAGGGAGCAAAACCTGGTGAAGGTGGTGAACTTCCTGGACATAAGGTTATTGGCGACATTGCCATCACAAGAAATTCAACAGCTGGTGTTGGATTAATTAGCCCTCCTCCACATCATGATATCTATTCGATCGAAGATCTTGCTCAATTAATTCACGATCTAAAGGTAATAACAATTTATTTTTTTTCTTCTAAGAAAACCAAGTTTAGATATTTGTTTCCTTGACACTTTTATGCTGTTACTGTAGAATGCGAATCCTTCTGCTCGAGTTAGTGTGAAATTGGTTTCTGAAGCTGGTGTGGGAGTAATTGCTAGTGGAGTAGTGAAGGGTCATGCGGACCATGTCTTGATTTCGGGTCATGATGGTGGAACAGGTGCATCTCGGTGGACTGGTATCAAGAGCGCTGGGCTACCATGGGAGCTTGGTCTAGCTGAGACACACCAAACTCTAGTTGCTAACGGCCTTCGTGGTCGAACTGTTTTACAAACTGATGGTCAGCTCAAAACCGGAAGAGATGTAGCCATTGCTGCCCTTCTTGGAGCCGAGGAGTTTGGTTTCAGTACCGCACCACTTATCACTCTTGGTTGCATCATGATGAGGAAGTGTCATAAGAACACATGCCCCGTTGGGATAGCTACTCAAGACCCAGTTCTTCGGGAAAAGTTCGCGGGTGAACCAGAGCATGTTATTAATTTCTTTTTCATGTTAGCTGAAGAGATGAGGGAACTCATGTCTGAGATGGGATTCAGAACGGTTAATGAAATGGTTGGACGTGCAGACATGCTTGAAATGGATAAAGAACTAACTAAAAACAACGAGAAGTTGAATAACATTGATCTATCACTATTACTTCGACCAGCTGCTGATATTCGACCCGATGCTGCACAAACTTGTGTTGAAAAACAAGATCACGGTTTAGACATGGCTCTCGATCAACGGTTAATATCACTTGCAAAACCCGCTCTAGATAAAGGTCTTCCCGTATACATCGAATCGCCAATATGCAATGTCAACCGTGCAGTTGGGACTATGCTCAGTCATGAAGTAACTAAACGGTACCATCAAGCGGGTCTTCCAACCGACACTATCCACATCAAACTTAACGGAAGTGCGGGGCAGAGTATTGGTGCGTTTCTTTGCCCGGGAATCTTGCTCGAGCTTGAAGGCGACAGTAATGATTATGTCGGGAAAGGGTTGTCGGGTGGTAAAGTAGTTGTTTACCCACCAAGAGGAAGTGGGTTTGACCCTAAGGAGAATATCGTGATCGGAAACGTTGCACTCTACGGTGCAACAAGCGGCGAAGCTTATTTTAACGGGATGGCTGCTGAACGGTTCTGTGTTAGGAATTCTGGTGCTAAAACCGTTGTAGAAGGTGTTGGTGATCACGGATGTGAATACATGACTGGTGGGACTGTCGTTATATTGGGAAAAACCGGTAGGAATTTTGCTGCGGGTATGAGCGGAGGAATTGCTTATGTTCTTGATGTTGATGGGAAGTTCCGGTCAAGATGTAATCCTGAGCTCGTTGACCTTGATAAGGTCGAAGAAGAAGAAGATATTATGACACTCAAAATGCTTATTCAACAACATCAACGGCACACAAACAGCCAGCTGGCAAGGGAAGTACTTGCTGATTTCGACCATCTTTTACCTAAATTCATCAAGGTTTTCCCAAGGGATTATAAGCGAATTTTAACCACAATGAAAGCAACCGAAATTGCCAAAAGAGCTGCGGAAAAAGCTGCTGAAGAAGCTGATCTTCGTGAGGAAGACGAGTTGAAGGAAAAGGACGCTTTTGAGGAACTTAAGAAATTGGCAGCAAAGGCGTCCAAACAGATCATTGAGATAGTCAACAAGGTCGAAGAGGTTGAACCAGCGGAACCAGCAACTCGACCATCTCGGGTTGAAGATGCAGTCAAACACCGTGGTTTTGTTGCATACGAGCGTGAGGGAGTATCTTACCGGGACCCAGCTGTTCGGATGGAAGATTGGAATGAAGTTATGGAAGAGACTAAACCGGGGCCCCTCTTGAAGACTCAATCCGCTAGGTGTATGGATTGTGGTACGCCTTTCTGTCATCAGGTAAATAAGATCCTTATTTCATCAAGCTCGTTTTATGCTTTCATTAAAATATTTTGAGAGTTTTTAACATTATATACCGTAAAATAATTTCAGGAGAACTCGGGTTGTCCACTTGGAAACAAGATTCCTGAATTCAACGAGTTAGTTTACCAAAACAGATGGCGTGAGGCATTGGATCGTCTTCTTGAAACAAACAACTTCCCGGAGTTCACAGGTCGGGTCTGCCCTGCTCCATGTGAAGGTTCCTGTGTGCTTGGTATAATTGAAAACCCTGTCTCGATTAAAAGCATTGAGTGCTCAATCATCGACAAAGCATTTGATGAAGGATGGATGGTTCCTAGACCTCCCCTCAAGAGAACAGGGTATGTTTGACTTCTTTGACATTATGTTTGCTGAATTTTTAAGTATGTTTCAGTACTGACTATTCCATATAATGACAGGAAAAAAGTTGCTATTGTCGGGAGTGGTCCTGCTGGTTTAGCCGCAGCTGATCAACTAAATAGGGTGGGCCATACCGTGACTGTGTTCGAGCGTGCTGACCGTATTGGTGGACTTATGATGTACGGTGTCCCAAACATGAAGGCTGACAAAATTGATGTTGTTCAAAGACGGGTTGATCTTATGGCTAAGGAAGGAGTGAATTTTGTGGTTAATGCAAATGTCGGAAGTGACCCAACATTTTCCATTGAGCAGCTTCGTGCAGACAATCATGCTGTCATCTTAGCAGTGGGGTCCACTAAACCAAGGTACATGATAAGTTGTTGATAAATAATTAACATTCAGTCAGTTTTTTCTTATAGGTTAGATACTAAAAGCAATTATTTTTTCTATTATAGGGACCTTCCGGTTCCTGGACGAGAGCTATCTGGAGTACACTTTGCTATGGAATTTCTACATGCAAATACTAAAAGTTTATTGGATAGCAAACTCGAGGATGGTAACTATATCTCTGCAAAGGGTAAAAAGGTAGTTGTGATCGGTGGAGGTGACACCGGTACAGATTGTATTGGGACTTCGATACGACATGGTTGTACCAACATCATAAACCTCGAGCTTCTTCCCGAGCCACCACGAACCCGAGCTCCTGGCAACCCATGGCCACAGGTACATTTGTTTCCTCTTAACTTTGATCATACCGCTAAATGATAGCATTTATTCTAACAGTTTCATATTTTGTCTTTTTGGTATGTAGTGGCCTCGTGTGTTCCGTGTAGATTATGGACACCAGGAAGCTGCAACTAAATTTGGGAAAGACCCACGATCGTATGAGGTTTTGACTAAAAGGTTTATCAGCGGCGATAATGGAGAAGTGAAAGGCGTGGAGATTGTTCGTGTTCAATGGGCAAAGGATGATTCTGGAAGGTTCCAGTTTAAGGAGGTTGAGGGTTCGGAAGAGATCCTCGAGGCTGATCTTGTTTTGTTAGCCATGGGATTCCTTGGTCCTGAATCGGTTAGTATTTCTAAAAACTCACCATCTATATAAAGTCAAAAAATTGTGATATACATAAGATGTGTATTTGCTAGGGGTATTAAACTGGGTGGGTAACTTTCTGATGCGGGTTGTAACTGAGGTTTTGTCCAGGAGGTTTCAATTTTTTTGCTCAATAATAAATTTGCTTTTTAAATCAAACCACATGAGGGGGTATTTGGGTTTGCTTCTCTTTAAGCGCTTATTTAAGAGATTTTATATCCATACTCCCCAACACAATTTAAGAGATTTTCAACGCGTTCCATTTATAAGCCAATTATTTCTCATATAATCTAGACATATATTTTATATGGATTCATTTGGTTTTTTTTATTCTTGCTCGAGCCGGATGATGATGACATCTGTTATGTTAATGACACCAAAAGGATATTAAATGAGTGCGGAAATGTCCCTTTAAGTTCTTCGCTATGTAAATAGAGGGAGGGCCAGAGGAAGAAGTGCCAGAACCTCCCTCCCCCTCCCAAAAAAAAATAAAAAATAACCCAACTCTTTTGGGAAAAAAAAGCTGAGCTTAATTGCTGAATGGTTTAATTTGATGTATTGACAGACGATAGCGGACAAACTAGGGTTGGAGAAAGATGCTAGATCAAATGTGAAGGCAGAGTATGGGAGGTTTGCGACAAATGTAGATGGTGTATTTGCAGCGGGTGATTGCCGAAGAGGGCAGTCGCTGGTTGTTTGGGCCATCTCAGAAGGAAGGCAGGCGGCAGCACAGGTAGATAAGTTTGTGATGAACGATGGTAAGGATATTGATGAAAGGTTGCAAGAAGAGAAGGCGAAAAGGGAGCAAGAGGCAGTTAGGACATAATAATAGATACACAAGACAAAGATCTAGTATTTAAAAGAAAAGGGGTTTGGGGGGTTAAGTTTACAAGTTTAGTTTTGTATCCTCCCTTGATTGCTGCTGCTATAATGTGGTGTTTATAGCCTTTTTTTTTTTTTTCCCTTTATATTGGTTGTTTGCTTGCTGGAACTTTTGAACAATAATGTACAGTTGAAGCTGTTTTTGTGATGTATGAAAGCAATCTGCTGGTTTAGGCAGTGATTGTTGCAATCTGTCTTTATTGATATATTATATATTGGGTCCTCCTGTGCAGGCACCCAATAGGGGGTGTTTGGGGTTTCTCTCTCTCACCCAATCATTGAGGTGCATGGAGGGTCCTCCTATACTCTCACCCAATCATTGAGGTGCATGGAGGGTCCTCCTATACAGGCACTCCATAAGATATAAAAGGCTTGGCGTGTTTACACACCCGTTAGTATTTCCACACCTTGTCCAATCATTAGAACCAAATATATATTCCGTTTATATTTTCTCTCTCACATACAATATTCTCTCACACACAACCATCATATATCTCATACCCTCCTTCTAAAATACCAATACTCTCTTTCTAAAGTACCAAATCTCATACCGGAAAAACCATAACTGTCGCAAAACCATAACTCTCACACGGGGCCGTTTGGGTTTTCAGACGAACGGGTTATTTGGACTCCGGTGTTTTGCATATCCGGTATCTATATGAAATACCCAAACATTATCTAACCAAACTGTGTAAACTCATGCTTAAACACAAAAAAGTAGCAACTTTCAATATCAAAATAAGGATGATGATAACAAACATTTCGTATCCTGTCACATGAGAAAATTCTTGTAGAAAATATCTAGTTGATGAACATGTTATCGCCGGCGCGTGGTGTTTCAAACGTTGTCAAGATAGCCGGAAAAATGAAATACGAAATTCAGTTTCAGCGGTTGTCGTCGGCGCGTGTCAGCGTGTGCCGGTTTCTCTGGTGGTTTGGCTAGTGGGGTTTTGGTCGGAGTTGAATGGCGAAGCTGGTTGTGGTATTTGGTTGTTCGGGTAATGCCTCCGGTGATGGTTTGGTTGGGTGGGGAAGACAATGGGCCAATGGGGTGAGAGGATAAGGAGTTTCTTTTTCATACTCCACATCCAAACAAAAGAAATAAAATGTCTTTTTCACACATCAAAAATCGTAAAAAGTTTTTGAATCAATAAAAAAAGAGCATTGAAAATTGTAATAAAATATTTGTATTTGAGAATGGTGTATGGAACATAACCCAATCATTGGGTGCATGGGTTTCCGTGCAAAAATGTGTTAAGGTGGGATGATAGGGGTGCTGCTTGGGGTGTTTTGTGTTGGGTAGTGTCACTTTGTTTTGTTTTGTTTTTTTTTTTACTTTTACAACTTTTATAAGTTTTTTTTGTTTCACAAGTTTTTTATGACTTTTTTACAAGTTTTTGTTTTTGTTTTTTTGTTTTTTGTTTTTTTTTGTGAATCAGTTTTAAAACTTAAAAAAAAAACGTAATCGGAAATTTTTTGAGGCTCAGATTCGAAGGTTGCAAAGTGAGATTTTTATCTCACTTTGTCGTTCATTCGGTTTTCATCATCGCCTCGGAAAATTTTTAGGCTCAAACCCTGAAGGTTGCAAAGTGAGATCTACCGTCCATTCGGTTTTTATCATCATCGCCCGGAAAATTTTAAGTCACAACCGCACAAAGTCACAATTTACTGAGAACCGCACAATGTCACTAGTTCACGTGAACCGCACAAGTCTCACAAGTCAAAAGCGCACAAGTCTCACAACTGCACAAGTCTCACAAGTCTCAAACTGCACAAAGTCTCACAAGTCTCAAACTGCACAAGGACACAAGCCTCACAAGTTCAACAATATTCACAAGTTACACGTTTTCAACATAGCAGGCACAGGTTCAACAATATTCACATGAATGTGGTAAGTAGGATTCCAAAACTGCAAACATTCACAAGAAGGTAACTAAGATTCTCAAAGGGGTACCAGCATAGCAGGCACAGGCTTATAATGCCACATGAAAGCAACATCACCACAACACCAACAAGAAAGCTACAACACAAACTACACAAAGTCTCACAAGCTAGCAGAAAGCAACAACACCACAACACCATCAGCACCAACAGAAAGCTACAATACAACAACACCCAATCAGAAAGCAACAACAAAAAGCAACAACAGCACCAACAAACAACCAAGTCTGGGCCACCATTTGACACACAAGAGGTAAACTTATCGAATAGGCTCAGATTATTAGCTTTTTAGCTCATGTTGGCTGCAAATTCAGTTTTGCCATGCCAAAACTCTTAAGTTTTTTATAAAAAAAATCATCATTGCCTTTTTTTAGCTCAAGTTTTTTTCATTAAAGTTGCAAAGTGAGCTAAAATGATCACTTTACCATCCAGTAATGAAGCGTGCCATGCCAAAACATTCAAGTTTTTTTTCATTAAAGTTGCAAAGTGAGCTAAAAATGATCACTTTACCATCCAGTAATGGTAATGCAACTGCAAGGGTCATGCTATTGCTACAGCTCTTAACCGTCCAGTTGTATGCATATCCAATTCACAATCTATTATGTGTCTTCCGCTTAGAGATGGTCCAAATACTGCACAACTATTGTCCCTCGTTGTGATTCTTCGTGTGGGGGAAGACCACGCTGCTCACTTCGTTCATCCGGTTCTTGATGAAAACTCACCACTCCTGTATACTCACCCACAATGGATATGGTTCAGAAATGACTTGGCCGCGAGATGGGCACATATGTTTACTCAACGACAGAGCATGTTTAGAAGGACGTAGAAAACGATTATTGATTTATATTGTAAATGACAAAACATGTATAGACGATTACCGATTTATATTGTAAATGACAAAACATGTATAGACGATTCGATTTATAGTAAACGACTCGTCATCTTTTGTTCTGATTTAAGCTTCTCGGTTCTTCCTCATCTTTTGTTACGTGAATCGGATGACATTCGGTGGAGGACATTCATTGTGTCAACAACACACCCGCTTCGTGTTGAGAGTCCAGATTATGTGCCTTCTTCTCCATCTTATGTGCCTCCTCTCCGCCTATATCTCCACCGCAGATGAGGAGAATTTTATACACCGTCCTCCGGTTCTTCCTCATCTTTTGTTCTGACCGCCTCGCTGTTGACGAGCGAGAGATTGCGGATTGAGGAGACGATTTCGAGTTAGAGTTTCGTGTGGGACGGATGGCGGCATCATTGGGCGACTACGCCTCGGGCGTGATTGATCTTAGTTTCTAGTTATATTGTGATTTTGTGAACCATGTATCAACTATTAATCTATAACAAGATTGGTTATTTATGTATTCGAAGCTTCTACTTTTGTGAACCATGATATTACTGATTTATGTTGTGAATAATTATACAAATTATTTTGGCCAGATGCAACAAGAAAATCCTTTCTTGTGTCGTTGTCGACGTGGATTTATAATTGAAAGAACATCCCAACAGGCCAAAACTTGTGGTCTGAAGTATTATGCATTTCCTTTGTCAAAGGTAAATAATTAAACGTTTGCTTATTTACGTAAATATATCAATAACTTGTTTGTTTAGAATACATTTCTTGTAATTGTTTCATCATGTAATGACCGTGGACCCAAGACTATGGGTGTCGATACTTGTGTGGAAGGAAATATTTCAACAAAAGTACTTTGGTCAAGCTCTTCTTCAACGCGATTGCTCAAACTGCTAAACTAAAGATAAAACGATCAACATGCTATTGGCTCAAAACAATTTGTTGAAAGCAAGAATAAAGACGTTGGAGGCATCACTGGAATTGGCAAGAAATCCAGTTGATCACGCATGTCAGTCGAGTGGAATACTCTATGAGCTTATAGATGACATTAATAATCTTCATGTGGAGTAGATTTCGTTGTAATATTAGTAACATTTGTTGTTGTACTTGTTTAATGTTTTAATGTCCAATGTTTTAATGTTTTAATGTAAAAACACTATACAAATAAATATACTCTACATATAAAAACACTACACAAAATAAATACACTCTTACATATAAAACACTACACAAATAAATACACACTATATATACACTACACAAATAAATAATAAAACAATACAAAAAAAAAAAAAGGAATTAATTGGTCTATGGGGTGCATGGGAAGGAAATGTTGGGGTGTTGGTGTAGATCCACCCTTTTATATATTCACAACTTCTCATCCTATAATTATACTTACACTTCTCATTCTATCTTTATACAAATTGTCTCAAAACACTCCAAAAAATAAAACCCCTAACAACGTCAACAATCAAATGTCCAAACACCCAATTTAAATTTTCGTCTTGGTCACTCAACAACGGAAAATTTTTGAGCCCCAACTTTTGTTTAATTAACACAACAACCACAATACAGCAATAACAACAACCTATGTATCAACCACAAATGTACCGACTACAACAACCTTTGTATCAACCACAAATGTACCACGATCCTTCATCACCACAAATGTTCCACGATTCTTTATCACCAACTCCAAACCAATCTCAACCTGTTTCTCCTATTCATCCATTCAATGTTGATGATTTTGATGTTATTACAAGTTATGAACCTCAATATTCTCCATCTAAACTCGTTGATGATGACTCTCCCGCTGAGGAAGTCCCTCCCTTAAAGAAGAAGCCGTCAAAAAGACGTCAGCGAAATACTGTTGGGTTCAGTAAATACCCAAACCCCTTAAGTCTAGGATTTGAATAGAAAATACTCTAAGTGTTTAATCCCTTAAACATTAACAAGTCACTGAGCGCATAGTCTCTCAGTAGGATACTGTTGGATCGATGTACTCTAACCAAACTAACTTAAATATCTTGTTAAGGTTTAATAACCTCGGATAAATCCTAAGTTATTAACAATGAAACACTGAGCAAACTCTATTAAGTATGCGGAATTTACTTAACAAAGCTAAGAAGAATAACTTTAACTTTAAACGATTTTATTAATAACTCTAACTCTGCTTATTATGCAGACTCTTTAACAACTCTAATAATATCGAACTTCTCTAAAACTCTAATAATATCACGTACGTCTAATACCAATCTAGGGGTCCTTTTATAGGCTCAAGGATAACCCTAAACGGTTTACAATTCTTATCCTTGTACGTCAAGTAAACAATACATAGAAAGTTCTAGATAAACATTACTTTCTATCTTTAATCTAATACAACCGACTTTAATCTTTGCAGTACTTCGATGAATAAGCAATACTTTGACTTTTACTTAGCAGTACTTTGACTTCTTGCAAGATACTTTGTCTTTCTGCGGTGCTTTGTTAATCTTCAAAGACTTTAACTCTTGAAGCTTTAACATTACGTATCCCAACAATCCTCCCTAACTTGAATTCTACTTGTTTGATTTCAAGTTCCTTTGTAGATTTAGCTTTAACATCTTTATCTTCAAAGAGGAATTGTGACTTTATCTTCAAATTTTATCTTTGTAGATTCTCCGCTTATATCATCATCAAAGTAGTCTTGATTTAAATAATTCTTTTCAAAGATCAATCAACAATCTTATTACTTTTCAAGAACATTCAAGAAGTTCCATCTTTTCAAAGAACATAAGACAATGTGTACATTTAATTCGGTTTAAGTTTGGTCTATTCTCATCACTTCCGGTTGTGTAAACTCTGTGAGAGGTGAATCATTGAAAATTTAATGGATTTGAGTTCTCTTTACCAAAGACATTAACTCGAGTAGCCAAATGTTTTGATGTATAAGATCATGGTACATCGATAACCATATGATTTTTGCAAATCATCGACTATCAACATATTTGAGTTGTCTTTACCAAAAGTGCACTTTTGGACTAGTTAGTTCTTTCATCATGGTGAACTAATTACCATATAATGGTTTTTCCACGACCTTTACCACAAGCCATTTTCTTGTGGGCTAGCCAACTCTTCACATTTATCGATATGGTGAGTTGATTACCATCCAACTTATTAGCAAGTTGTCAACTAAAAGCGGATTTGAAATATCTTTACCGAGTCGTTTGCTCATGGATTAGCCAATCCTTTTGTAACCATGGTGGATTGATAACCTATTGGTGTTACCATCTAAAAACCATTTATTTCTTTTAAACTTTGTTTCAAAACATTTAGTACTTAACAAAAGTTTTTCAAAATCAAGAACTAGTTTAAAAGCGCAAGCGATGCTTTGATTAAAATCTTGTTTGATCGTGATACTTTGAATAAAGTACTAATATATCAAAAATTTTAATCAATTAAGATTCATACCAGTTATTCATCATCATCAGCAATTGTAGTCCATCTGATAAACATCTTGATGACCATAAGTGCTGTTTCATTGTCTTCTTCAACTTCCATTCCATGCTCCAACATCCTCCTCATAAGATCTGATGTAAGAGGATATCTTCTATCAGCTAACATGTGAATCATTGTCCCATCTTCTAGCTCTAGAACATGTACTCCAGATTCTTCAAAGAATCTCCAGCAAGTAATCTCCCAATCTTCTTGGTTTTTCCAGATCTCAGTAGTACTTGTTTCTTCAGTTTCCCAAACACTTATGAGATCTCCAAGCAAGACTAAACCATATCCTTCTGATGAATTGTGTTCATAATATTCTTTTACCACATGATATAAATGGAGTAAATCCACTCTATCAATTATATGCAATAAATCCCATAGCATATTGAACACTTTGAAACTTTCATCTTCTTTATGAAACATCAAATAATTTCCATCTTTTGACTCAACAACTTCAAAATTAGTTATTGGAGATTTGTTCATCTTGAAATCAGCATCATCTTTAGAATACTCAAAATCTATTACTCTTAAGTAATTCCTTAGCTCATCATCAGTATCAGACCTTAACTCAACTTTCTTTGATGACTTCAGATCTTTAACTTCAGTTTTTATTTTTCTTTTTCTTTTTAAGCTTTCTTTTCTTTCTTCTTCTTTGTAAGCATCATCATCTTTATAATCTTTGATACTATCAACTTGTCTTTTATATTCTTCTCTGACAGCATCATAAAACTCTTTCATATTAACATAATTCAGCTTGTTCAAACCAACATATCCCATCTTCTTAAGATAAGCCATCATATAATTCCTTTCCTTTGCAAGATTTGGTCTTCTTGGTAGAGAAGAAATAGGAAGTGGTGATGGTATAGCAGCTTCAGCATTCAATTCTTCTTGTAATTTCCTAGCTGCTTCTTCATTCATTGCTTCTTCTTTATCAACTTCAGCATTTAACTCAACTTGTATCTTTCTAGCTGCTTCCTCATTCATAGCCACTTGAGCAGCTCTTATCTGTGCTAAAGTAGGTTTCTTTTTCTTCTTAGTCTCTACCAACTTGCCCTTACCTTTATCCTTTGGATCAATAATAGCTTGAGAAACTCTTGGTTGTTCCTCTTCTTGCACTCCTGGAATACTAACACCCCTTGGCTTTGATAAATCATGCAAAATTTTAGCAATAGTTTCATCATCACTTGCTGTATGTATAGGTTTAGGTGTATCAGCTTCCTTTTCTTGTATAACTGTTGAAGGACCAGCTTCTTCTTCATGTAACACAATTGAAGGAACAACTTCCTCTTCAAAATCTAATACCCTTGGAGTAATCAATTCTTGTCTGTAAGTTCCAGGAAAAGCAAGACTTTGATCAAGTACCTTGATCATCGAGACTTTGAACTTGAACATCAATAACTTGCTCCTCAATTACTTTGAATAACTTGTTCTTGATTTCTTGTGGTGGATATTTGTACCTTGAACTTGGTCCTTTCATGTTCTTCAAGACCTTGAGTTCATTCTCCTTATCAACATCTTCTTTCAAATTCTTTTCTTCTAAATTCCTCCCAATTGGAATGAAGATTGTTTTGAACCTTTGACGTTTGTCTTATTAAACTGCCTTTGCTCCTTCTTTTTAGATTTGACCCAGAGACGATGATGCTGAACCAAAGGCCAGACAAAATTCTTGAGTCTTCTAAACTTGAGCTTCAACTTCTTAATTTGTTTAGCTTGAGCCTTAGTAGTTTTCTTCAATTTGACTAACTCCCTTGTCAAAACATAATTATCAAATGTCAAACCTTCAGGGGGTATAGTATGTGAAGCATCTCCTTGAATTGGTGAATGTTCCTCTGGTTGAGAATCTGGAACAAATTTTTGAGGAGATGGAGAAGGTGAAGCGCAACATCGCCTTGAACTTCAAGATTTCACAAGCAATACCTTGTGATGCAAGATGCTTTATGGAGATGCAAGACTGAGAAGCGGTACCTTGAGCGATACCTTCTCTATCTTCATCTTCTGCAAAGATCGGCTCGGCGACTTGAACAACTTCCATCATAGAAGTAGTTAAGGAGTATCCTTCCAAAGTGAATAAATCACTCTTCCTAGCCATGAAAGTGAAAATCTTGGCTTGTTGTACCACAACAGTAAAAGACTTGTAGGTTTAGGTACATCCGAAAGTTGTTTATTGAGGAATACTAGAACAAACCTTGGATACATCAACCATTTTGAACCATGAGTGATGTGTGAAAGCATTCCATCTAGAATTAGCCTTGAAAAATTGAAAACACGATCAAGAGCCAATCCTACTATAGCGGATGCTATGTTAGATCCAAATTGCTCCCATGATGTACTTTTAGCACTAATACAATGAAGCAACACATGCACTAAAACTTCCGGTGAGGACAAAATAAGGGTTTCGAATGTTTGTTCGATTAAGGACCCTTCATAACCAATGTGCCCAAAAGTATCCCAAATCGCTTGCTTATCAAAACGAAACACCCCATCAACATCATCAAACAATAAGTCTTCACGAATAGAGGCTTGATAATCTTGACATTTTCCCAAAGCAACCATAGCATGAATATATTCTTCATCATTCTCTATATGAACCCTAGCAGTTTCCCAAAATTGTTGAATCCAGGGCTCAATAACATCCGATTCTACTAATAGCGCATAACTAATTGGCGATCCGAAGAAGAAAATCGATAATATCATGAAAGATTACATTCGCTTGATCTTGTCTAAATTCGCCACCATGTTGTGTTTGGAAGCAGATATTACGACTCGCCATTGATTATTATATGATCACGAGAAGAAATAGAATGAATAATATAGGTGAAAGTAAGAGAACTATGGAAAAGATTAGGAGATATCAATATGAGAGGGAAATTCAGAGAGTAGTTATTTATAGGTGAGATTTAAAAAATCACAGCCATCAATAACAAAGTTACCGTTAGGTGTAATTACCCCTCAATATTACCGTTGGAACAGTACTTTAATAAGACAAACAACACTTTCCACGTGTGCAGTACTTTCCAAGTCAGTACTTTCATAAAAGCAAAAAGCAGTACTTTCCATTCTCTTCCTTACAATAGCAAATAAACATGAATATCCTCCCCTCAAGCAATGCATAGGACTATACTTACACTAAATAGTCCTCCCCTTAAATGTAGCTCAGTAATTGATCATGCCAATACTCACCACCAAGTGAGTAAATCTAGAAACATCCAATCCTTTGGTGAGTAAATCAGCTACATTATCATCTGTATGCACCTTGACAACATTAATGAGCCTATGCTCATAACAATCTCTGATGAAATGGTGCCTAATCTGAATATGCTTGGTCTTGGAATGATAAACTAGATTCTTCACAATGCAAATTGTACTCTCATTATCAATATTGATAGGAGTATTCTTGAAATTGAACCCATAATCCAAGAGTTGATTCTGCATCCATAAAACTTGTCCACAATGACTTGCGCTGCCCACATATTCTCCTTCAGTTGATGATGTTACTGCAATTGTTTGCTTTTACACGCCATGAAACTAATCTTCTTCCAAGATATTGACATTTTAGACAAGAGAATGTTGAGTGCCTTCTCTTGATTCCTTAATGTTCTTCTTTGGTAAGACCGCCTTAGGTGCTTTGGGTTGTCCAGAACATCAATAGTTTCGAACTTCTTCATTACCATTGACAATTATATTCCACGATGGTTGGTGCGTAATTGCAATATAACGCCTCATCTTCATGCTCCATAGATCATATTCGCCTTCTTGATGACGGGAATCCTCATTGAGGTGATGGAAGATGGTGGAATGTAATCGATCGACATCTTTAGGTTTTAGGGTTTCTTCTTAGTCGAGTTTCCACACAAGCTCGATACCACTTGTTGGATCGATGTACTCTAACCAAACTAACTTAAATAGCTTGTTAAGGTTTAATAACCTCGGATAAATCCTAAGTTATTAACAATGAAACAACGAGCAAACTCTATTAAGTATGCGAATTTACTTAACAAAGCTAAAAGAATAACTTTAACTTTAAACGATTTTATTAATAACTCTAACTCGCTTATTATGAGACTCTTTAACAACTCTAATAATATCAAACTTTCTAAAACTCTAATAATATCACGTACGTCTAATACCAATCTAGGGGTCCTTTTATAGGCTCAAGGATAACCCTAAACGGTTTACAATTCTTATCCTTGTACGTCAAGTAAACAATACATAGAAAGTTCTAGATAAACATTACTTTCTATATTTAATCTAATACAACCAACTTTAATCTTTGCAAGTACTTGATGAATAAGCGGTGCTTTGACTTTTACTTAGCAATGCTTTGACTTCTTGCGATACTTTGTCTTTCTGCGAGACTTTGTTAATCTTGAAGACTTTAACTCTTCATTGCTTTAACATTCTATATCCCAACATATACTCGAGAAGAGACAAAGAAGAAGTCTCCACTCAAGAAGGCGTAACTTAAGGGGTGAAGATCGAGTCAAAAGAAGATGGTGGATTTAGTGAGTGATGAAAATAACTCATCGAATCCCAAACTCCTCACCAACTACTAACATGAAGACAAACTAAAGATCAAGACCGTAGGCTATGAAGACTGAAAAATGAGCGGGACAAGGCGGGATAAGTTTGAAAAGATAAGACGAAGTCCTTATCAACCAAAGTCAAACTTTCCCTAAATTATTAACTATCAGGCTCAGTGTCATCACTGACAAGAAAAAAGCAGCCGTGTCACTTACCCAATATAGCCAATGTAAACAGAGACAAAATACATCAGTATTTTATCTTTTGTAACCTGTCAGTTTGTCCTCTAGGATAGAGTCAAAACCATACTTGTATAAATAGCATAAGAGATGGAGTGAAAGAACCTTAAGCTTGTGGATTAATTGTAAAACACACACACAAGCCATATTTCACTCCTCCAAATACAACTCTGTCCCTAAGATAGCTCAGTGGTTCCTTTGTAGTTGTGCTCAGACTTAGCCTGAGCTTAGTGAGGAGATACCATACTTTGTCATTTCAATCCCAAGTACTATTCCACAAGTACTTGGGTAATGTATTCTTTTTGATTTGTTTCTAATAAAGAATATATAAGCTGAAAATTATTCAGTGTATTTTTTACTTACATTATTTCAGTCATTGTTCACAATCAGTTAGTTTATTGCTTTAATTGTTTTATCGATTGTGAAAGCAGGAACAACAAGTGGTATCGAGTGGATGATTATAAAACCCTTTTAAGCCGCTCAAAACATTTTTAAATCGGGATCCTAATGGTTGAAATTGATGTGCCCCAACACGTCGACAAAAGGGTGGAGCTTATTCAGCTGCTGCCCTCGACTCAAGTTGGTAAATTTAACAAATGGAAAAGCGAATGCTTTGCTATTCGACTAGGATGGAACCTTACTACATTAAGTGTATTAATGAAGGTCCATTTATCCCAAAAGATGAAGGTTTGCCTAAACACGAAGCTCGATGGACTTCGTGGACGAGAGGAGAGTGGTCAACCGGGACCAAAGGCTTAAAAGCATCATCATATCTTGTCTCCACGATGATGTTATGGAGTCTGTTATAGGTTGTAGTACTGACTAAACAAACACAGGATGACTGGTCCATATCATAAAGGTCCCTCGATACCAAGGAGAGCAGGATTATGGACATGAAACTCGAGTATAACACCTTGAGGCTAAGGACTCGAAACTCGTCTCAAACTTACACCGATACAAAACTTTGTTAAATGAGCTGTAAATGATGGTGTTAAGTTGTCCAAACATGAAATCAATGTTCGTTTTGTCAATAGTCTCCACGAGAAGTGGTTGAATTTCTCTCGTGGACTTAGGAATGCTAATCATATCCGAATCTTGAACTTCACGAAATATATGGGAAATTTGTCTATGAGGAAAACCTCATCAATAGGCGATACCTTGACTTGAAGAAGTCTCGAGAAAGTCAAGAAGTCCCCGACCACCACCTCAACATCAATTTCTACGCTTTTATTCTAACGGTGTGGTTCGGGATTTCGGAAAATTCGGATGATGAGCTCGAAGAGAGATCAAGCGAGGAGTACCTAAATGACCCGAACATCGAATTTCGTGAAAGGGCACTCCTTGCTAACTCTAGAAGGGTTATAAAAGAAACAAAGGTTTTCTAATGCTAAAGCTAATGAGGACACCGAGTGTTTTAAGTGTCACAAAAGAGGTCATTTGCCAAAGGCATTTTTCAAAACAATTTACGAACTCTCTTACAAACCATCGTGGTCAAATCATTCCTCGGGCTTTAGCAAATTTCAACAAAAATCTATCGGTCTCATCAAAATTTTCAAAACAAATGATCAAAATAAAGCTGTTGATTTTGAATCTAAGTACGGAAAGCCAAAGCTAAGCTTTGCGCTGAGGCCACCCTCGAAACAACAAACAATGTTAAATCTATGCAGGGTAAAAACAAGGGCCTAGTTGCTGAAGTCTTCGACTGGGGTGAAAAGCTAGTCTCTTCAGACGATGAAATGGTGCAAGTTAGTGCACTGATGGCTCTCTTAGAAGAGAACAATCTAGCTGTTGGGAAGAATCATGCTAGGAATGGAGAATGGGTCAACATCACAATGAAGAAGGTAAATATTTTACTTTCTATGGATAATGAATCTGATTGGCAGTCTTTTATGAACTATATCAATGTTGACCTTAAGTTTGTAGAAGAGAAACGATTAAATCGTTTTTCAAAATACAACAAATTAAGTTTTGAATTAAACAAGTGTAGGGATGAACTGCTTCTTTTAAAACAAGCTAAGCTTGAGGCTGTCACACTACAAATTCAAAACACTGAACTAGTTAAAAGAAATCAAGCTCTTCAAGAAGAACTTAAAAAGGAAAAAGATATCATTGAAAGTTGGACTGCTAAGAATCCTAGGGTCTTTGATGCTGTGGGAGCCCCCAGTAGCAAAAAGAGAATCATTGGTGAAAATTTTCTCCTTGAATCTCAGAATAAAGACCAAGGTCCTAAACCATTTGTGTCGGGTGACATGATCACCAATATGTTGTCTTTACCCAAGTCTAGTGATTGGGTTGAACGGGTTAACCCTGAGGGTACGCTTCCAAATTTCGATTCTGGAAGAATACTAAGCTTCCAAATTTCGATTCTGTAAGAATACTAGAGCCTGAAAGCCAAGCTCTAAAGAGCATGCTTGACTCACGATGTGCCCAGAGTACCGAACACATCTCGAGTCCAAGCCAAATCTCTAACTCCGCTTCTACCACAAACCTCTTCTGTGGTGCCGCACCTAGCTCGAGCTTACTCTTTGCAATTCAACCCTCACTCACCAAAAGAAAGATCTGGACTTGGCAGAACCATCCTGAAAAGACCAACAAAACCAACCCAAGATGACTCTATTCCCACTGAGACCTCCACATCTTCAATCAAGCTCACAAGATGGAATCTATCGAAAAAGCTCCTGATTCAATCAAGGAAACTAAGACAGCCTCCTCTAGTTCATCAAGGTCAAAATCCAACACCAAACCCAGGCAGAAGTGTGATATGTGCCATTATACCAGTCATACCACTGATAGTTGCTACAAAATCCTTTTTTGTATGATCTGCAAAAAGGATGATCACATAACTTCTGATCACTTACAATATGTAAGTTCATTCAGTGAAGCAAGACATACCAATGTTGGTCATCAACATGCTTCATCCTCTAAACAAGTTCACAGGCATAGAGCAAAACCCTTTCCTCCTTGTCCACACTGTGGCTTTAATGATCATCATCCTGATGATTGTCTCATGAACACCTGCTGTGATATTTGCGGAAATCCAGCTCATGAGACATCCCAACATGACAGTGTCATCCAAGCAAGGAGAAGTTCAAAACAACCCCGCATCACTGAGTCATCCTCAGTCAGCAAATGCAAAAACTGTGGTAGCACAATGCACTCAATCACTGACCATAAGTCTATTGCCAAATTCAAGCAGACCTTTAGACCCAAGCCCACTAGCATGTGGGTTAGCAAGAGAAACTAATTCAGTTTACTATTTGTGCAGAGACACGCTATGGAGCCTATTTGCCATCTAGATAGTGGATGCTCAAGAAGCATGACTGGCGTTAAGGAGTATCTGCACAAGTATGTAAAGGAACCAGGACCCAAGGTAGTATTTGGTGATAACTCATCATGTCCCACTGAAGGTTATGGTTCAGTATACTGCAATGGAATAGTTTTCTCTAGAATAGCTTATGTCAATGGTCTCAAATACAATCTCATCATTGTCAGTCATTTATGTGATGCTAAGTACATTGTGCAATTAAATGACAAACAAGGCACCATTTTCAATGCCAACAAAGAAGTTGTTTTGATAGCTCCTAGGAGAGATGATGTTTATGTGTTAGACATGTCAACACTCTCTCAAGATGGAACTTGTCTCTTTGCCAAAGCCACTGAAACTGTCAACTGGCTATGGCACAAGAGACTCTCTCACTTAAATTTCAAAGCATCAACAACTTGGCAAAACAAAATAAAGTCCTTGGCTTACCATCACTGGTTTTTGCAAAAGACAAACCATGCTCAGCCTGTGAAAATGGCAAACACCACAGGGCATCATTCAAAACAAAACAAAATTTCTCCATCAAAAGATGCCTTCACCTCCTGCATATGGATCTCTTTGGACCAGTCAGTCCTAGATCAATCCAGCATGAGAAGTATACACTTGTCATTGTTGATGAGTTTTCAAGATACACTTGGGTATACTTTCTTTCCAAAAGAGTCAGCATTGAAACCATAATGTCATTCATCGTGAAGATTGAAAATCGAATGACATTCTCAGAAACAAATCGAATCGACAATGTTCTTGAGTTCGTAAATCAAGAGCTTGAGAATTTCGTGATGAAAAGGAATTTCCCAAAATTTTCATCTCCTTACACCCCGAACAAAATGGGGTAGTGAAAGTAAAAGCAGAACTCTCATTGAGGTCGCCGAACTATGTTAAATGGCTCAAGACTTTCAAAGCATTTTTGACCAAGCGGTCAAAGCACTGTTACACTCAAAACAGTCAATCATTGTCAAAAGACATAACAAAACCCCATATGAGATCTTCAAAGATAGACTTCCTGATATCAGCTACTTTCATGTGTTTGGGTGTCCTGTGTTCATTCACAACCACAAGGAGCACCTAGGCAAGTTTGATGCAAAAGCTGATGATGGGTATTTCCTAGGTTATTCACTGATCTCTAAAGCCTTCAGGGTGTTTAACACTAGAAGACAACAAATTGAGGAAACCTTTCATGTCACCTTTGATGAAAGTTCAGAAAGCATCAGATTCACAAATACCTCATTGGAGGAAATAGGAATTGATAACTCATCAAGATATCCTCCTGATGAGTTCAACACTAAATCAATTCCTCATATCAAGCTGATGCTGACATTTCATACTATGTCTTACCCCACAACCTTCCTCAACCAATTATCAGTGAAATCATTGAAAATCAATCAGTCCCTTCTGGGATAGGTAATACTGAACCAAATGTTCAGGAACCTGTGTTTCAAGAACCCCAACCTTAACAAAACATCTCAACAGATGATCTAAATGATTCTGTGGTTCCTGCACCTGAACTCACTCATTGGTGAACCCACTTAGGGCATGCTCACTAGAAGCATGGCTGCTAAGTTAACTGCAGCTTCAGCCAATAAATGTCTATATGCTAATTTTCTATCAGAAATAAAACCCAAAAGTGTCACCGAGGCTCTAAAACATCCAAGCCGGGTTCAAAGCTATGCAAGAAGAACTTCAGCAGTTTGATAAAAACAAGGTCATGACCTTGATCAAATGTCCTCAGGATGCCATTGTCATAGGAATGAAGTGGGTTTTCAGGAACAAAACTGATGAAAATGACACAGTCATTAAAAATAAAGCCAGACTTGTAGCCAAAGGTTACAGTCAACAAGAAGGCATTGACTATGATGAGACATTTGCTCCGGTTGCAAGAATGGAAGCCATCAGTATCTTCCTTGCATTTGCAACCTACATGAACTTCAAAGTTTACCAAATGGATGTGAAAAGTGCATTCTTGAATTGTGAACTCAAGGAAGATGTGTATCTTCAGCAACCTCCTGGCTTTGAGAGTAGTGCATTCCCTGACTATATCTTCAAGCTTGCCAAACCCAATATGGACTTAAACAAGCTCCCAGAGCATGGTATGAAACTCTCTCAGCCTTGCTGATTCAAAACAAGTTTGTCAGAGGAAAGATAGACAACACACTGTTTATCTACATGACAAAACAAGATGTGATACTGGTCCAAATATATGTTGATGACATCATCTTTGGCTCAACAAATTACACTCTTTGCAAACAGTTTGAAAAACTGACGACAAAGAAGTTTGAAATGAGCATGATGGGTGAACTCACATACTTCCTTGGACTACAGATCAGGCAAACTGATAAAGGAATCACTATCAGTCAAGATAAATACACCAGAAATCTCTTGAAGAAATATGAGATATCTAATTGTTTATCTACAGGACAAAACAAGATGTGATACTGGTCCAAATATATGTTGATGACATCATCTTTGGCTCAACAAATTACACTCTTTGCAAACAGTTTGAAAAACTGATGACAAAGAAGTTTGAAATGAGCATGATGGGTAAACTCACATACTTCCTTGGACTACAGATCAGGCAACCTGATAAAGGAATCACTATCAGTCAAGAGAAATACACCAGAAATCTCTTGAAGAAATATGAGATATCCGATTGTGCCTCGGTGAAGACTCCAATGGTTCCTCCAAATAATCTTGGACCGATCTCACTGCAATCGTTAATCAAACTCATTTCGTGGGATTGTAGGTTCACCGATGTATCTAAGCGCTTGCACGGACATACAATTCTCGGTGTGTCTAATAGCAAGATATCGTACAATCCCAAAGAATCCCATCTCACTATGACCAAAAGAATCCTTAGATACGAAGGAACTCCAAGCCTTGGACTTTACTATCCAAAGTGATCGGGTTTGACCTCAAAGGGTATTCGACTACGATTATGCAGTGAAACATGGATGAAAAAGTACCTCGTGGTCTGTCAATTTATTGGAGGAAAGCTGGTTTGTTGGAGTGCTAAAAGCAACAATCGGTGGCTATGTCTTCAATCGAAGGCGAGAATGTGGGTGCTGCAGGATGTTGTGCCAATGTATTGTGGATGAAAAGTCAACTCGGTGACTATGACATCCATTACAAAATGGTACCCATCTTCCGTGATAACACGATGCTATTGCAATCTCCAACAACCATGTCCTTCACCAAAGAACCAAACACATTGATATCAGATATTATTTCATCAGGGACCACATAATGAAAGGAGACATTGAACTTCATTTCATCGCTATTGAATATCAACTTGCTGATATCTTCACCAAACCCTTAGATGAACCTACCTCCAGGAGACTGAAAGCTGAATTGGGAATGCTTGACATTGAAAGTCAACAACCTGAAAATCAATCCTAATCTTAGTGAGTTCTCTCTAAAATGGTCCATGCTCCCTGAAAAAAAACCCAAAACAACCTTCTCACTGAATGAGTAAGACTCATTCAGGGACCCTGACAGTTGATATTGAGCATTGAATGAGTAACTAAATGCACCAAGTATTTCAGTTACTTAAATGTCATAGGTTGGTAATCACACCAATTTAATATAGGAATATATGTCTCTATGTCCTTCTGTCACTGAAGTCAAGGGTCCCTCAAACCTTACCTCATCCCACTTGGCATTAAATGCCTCCTCTCACAACAAATATCCTAAGGATATTTTAATACTTCAAAATGCACTTTTCTTTCGCGTAATCGAACTGTTCCTTTGAAAACCAAGAAATTACTTCGGGTAGTGGAGTGGTGGCATTAAATGATGTAAATAAAACGTTTTCAAAAACCAACTTTACAAATCCTCATTAGTGCAAAATCTACCCTTCTCACCACTCTATAAATACCCCCTCAAAACATTAAAAACACACACAAATTATTTCTGCATCAAAACGCTGTCACAATTATTTCTCAAACCCAGAAAACTTTTTGTGTTCTTTAAATCTTCAACCAGTTTTTAACAAAAAATCTTCTCTGTAAACTATTTACAAAATATTCTTCTTCACCAAACTCAAAAGTTTTTCAACGTTTTTGACTGTTCTTGTCAAATATTTTCAAAAACCCTAAAATCCTTCAATGGAAATGGCAAGAACACAAAGCCTTCATTTTGCACCTCAGTGGGTGGGCGATCTTGAAAATGTTGAATTCAAAACTAATAATGTTATAGGCAATTTCGAATACCCACCTAATGTCCCAGCCTATAAGGGAATCATGAAATTTTTACTCAACTGCCCACTAAAACAAGCCTTTACTCAGTCCCCTTCTATACTGTACCAAAACCTCCTCAGGGAGTTTTGGGCTACAGCTGTGGCCTATGACCCGACACCCTCAACTGATGAGATAGACCTTAGACCACTCAGGGAGTATCTCATCAAGTTCACACTTTTTAACGGGGAAAAGTTAGTCATCCTGAACTATAAAACGTTTGTACATCAACAGGGCTCGACTATAATACTGGTAACTATGTTGCTCATCCTGAACCTTCCATAGTTAAGGATGGGTTAATTCAAATTGTTTTAGATCCAAATTTTTTAGACAGAACCCCAGTCACCAAGAACTCTTTTCCTGCGGCTTGGAAGATCCTGTTCACATTTGTGATTCAGGTTCTCAGCGAGAACCACTCATCCACTGAACAAGTTAACTCTATTCAGTTGATGATAGCATACTGCTTGATGACAGGGACTGCTGTCGACATAGGAGAGATCATTTACAGTGATCTCGTAACCAAACTACTGAGCAAAACTAGGACGAAATACGTTTCGTACCCTAGGTTTGTCTCATGCGCTTACAAGTGTTCTTGGGTTACAATTATCCTCGTGAATACAAATATTGTGCTTTACCGGTGTTGGGAATAATACTATGAGCTACCACCGATAAGCTTATGGAAGACATCATTGAAGAATGTACTAGCGGTGAAAACACATTACCACCGCTAGTACATGTTATTACCATCGCTATTAGGATAATTGTTATGTATTGGTGTATAGATAAGTATAAAAAGATCTTGTGTATATTCTCTATTGATAGCATTATACTTATCTTGTAAAGGACTCCTTGTGCTATAAAAGGAGGTCCTAGGTCATTGTTCTACGACGATGCTTCAGGTGTAACCCTAGTGATAAGCAAGATCACTCGTATTATTCTTAATAATATTGAAGCTTTGTGTTATACTGTTCTCACTTGCATTACATCATACAATCCATATTCTGAGTATTACTAAGTATATTCCGCGTACTTATTAATATAATTCAAAGTATCACTAACACAAGGTGTGTGTTTAGATCCATCAAGTGGTATCAGAGCTTTGTTCTGATACTTTGATTCAGAAGATTCAAGGAATAAGCTTAACCAACTCACTCAAATCAATGGAGATGGAAAATGTAACATATTGGATTTCATAAACACACTAAACCATAAGATAAAGTCGACGTACAAAGAGTTCTAGAGAGAGAAAGTTAGAGGTTTAGGGAACTTTAGTGAGAGAAAGAAAAGTCTTATTATGAGCTCCAACTCCCTACCTTGGAAGGTAGAGAGTATTTATAGTCTTTACATAAACCGCCACCTATCGGGTTGTGGATCAGGCATACAGTGGGTAAAGACCCGTCCGTCCTCCACGGTGTTACTTAAACTAAATACTACTTAACTTATAATAATCTACGACTACGAGCTTTCTAATGATTACATATACTTGAGGTGACCGACTCTTTAATAACCGGATTTACTAAATCCTAACAATCTCCCCAAGGAGGTCACCTCAAACATATACTAAAATTACATAGAATACAAGCAGATATTACATTAAAAATTGTTCTTGCATTCTTGATGTAGTACTTTGCTCAAGTTCGTAGTCATCAATTCTTCTTATTGCATGTTTGGTTAATCCAGTGGAGGACCTTTAAGCGATCTACATGATAATAATTTTGAGCCGACTTTTGAGATCATCGGCAAATATCAATCTCGACTCATCCATTGTGGTGTTGGTATTATGTGATGTTGTGACATACGGACCGACATGCTCACATTACGGATCATGAAATATTCTCATCGAGTAGCGAAGCTTTTGTTGATTCATGATATTGGCGGCAGTGGCGAAGCATGGAGTGAAAATATCGAGTCATTGATGCACTAATCATGATTTCTTTTGAGATGAATGTGTTAAGTGAGCATGCGGCTATGGATTGACCACTTCATTCGATCACCGCAAGCGTAGGGCGATACTGCATACTGTGATTAGCAACAAATCGCACGAAAGTGTCTTTGATCACTTCGTTGAATTGAGGTACACGGCTCACGGTTCCCCGTTGATCAAGACAAATCGCTGTGATCGGTATAATTCGAAGAATTTCCTTGATGGGGTTTCGCGGTGCTCTAGTCGTTCTCAAACCGAACGTCTCAAAGAAGACAACACGAGTGAGTGAACCATCGAATAGAGATTCACCGATTGATGAAAAGATATTTGAAAACAATCGTGTATTGCTCAATAGAAATTGTTTTGCAATACAACAAAGGTTTTAATGAAAATCAATTATCAATCATAAAACACCTTTGATTTGAAATATTAGGTACACGGTCGATGTGCTAAAGAAAAGAGTTTTTAAGCACAATGACCGGTTTTCAAAGGTATCCGTCAATCCATAACTTTGAACCAGATTGATTCAAAAGATTGAATCGCTCCATTGTTTACATTCGGTTGTCACATGGTTGATCTATTGAATAGATCTCACATGCCACCTACCGGAGCTTGTTTGATGTTGGCTCCGAAGGCTTTCTATCTTCATTGTGAATATTTTTACATATCACTCGGATGTTACGCAATACCACAAGGATAATCGTGGGACTCAAGATATAATCTCTCTTTCCACATTGTGTGAAACAGAGAGTCTTCATTGAATGTGTCCTAATGAGATTTATGGATGATCTCATGGCTCTAGACTCAATTTGTGCATATTTGGATCTGTGACGGAGACTAGGGAGGGTCTCCTTCTTCAATATCAACAATCTCTAAGAGAAAGTCGATAGATAATGTCGGTTCCCGTGAGAATGAAACAAGTCCTTTTAAGAGGAACTTGAGTGGTTTGGGAAGTTGAAGTGCGGTCGTCCTTTGGGTCCATGACGTCTTGTCTTCAATACCGATGTTACCTTGGTAACCACCAAGAGCAAATGAATTTAACCCGGTTTACGCCCTAAGGTTGAATAATTGGAGGCTATTTGTTTTCACCCTTTTTCATTCAATTCTTTTCATTCTTCAACCCCTTGATTGCTTACCGAGACTTCATAGCTAGAACCTTGTTGGGTTTATTCGATTACTAGCTCGGACTCACCCACACTCTTCCCATATCTCATTTTTCTCATTTTTTCAATATACCTAAGGACTTCTACACTATCTAGTGGATTGTACAGGTAGATCCCTCAGGTTTCAGCGGATCATGGGAACAAATACCTAACCTTATCATCCTTATATCACCATACATAAAGTAAAGTTGGTCGGTCTATTTGGTATTGTTCATCTGCCATTGGAACCAATTGAAAACCATTTGAAAATCAATCCAGATACTTGTGATATATTATCAAAGCATTTTGTACCTGAATTGTTTTTGATATTTTTAGAATAAGAGCTCCTCCTCAACATGTGCATCAAGTGTTTGAAATCGTTTTGCACACAGAGGCAAGAGCAAGAATTAAATTCTTTGATTACCATTTTCTAAAAAATATCAACATCACTTCCCTAATCAAATCAAGTAGATAAAGTATTTTGGGGAAGGATGAGGTTTTCATAAGCTTGCTCCCCCTCAATATGTGCATAGATATTTGAAAATGTTTTGCACGTATTAGGAAAAGACTGCACATTGAGATAAATTGATCACGTTTCAAATATTTGTGGTTTAAGATAGATGCTCCCCCTCAACATGTGCATGGAAAATTTGAAATCGTTTGGCACATGTGGGAAGGAGAGCTTGTACATCCTTATAAAACCATTTACCGAATTATCGATTAAACCAATTTAAATCACAAATTCTCCCGATCACAATTATCAAATCATTTGAGATTTGTGATCTCTCAGAGATTTAAATTGATTTTGAAAGCTTTTAAGGAGAATTGTGACTTGATTATGAAAGCGTTTTATCTGATAAGGATCGGATTTTAAGACTTTAAACTCCATTGAATAAACATGCATGATTATCTTTTGAAAACAATTGTATGACAAATTACTTTTTTTTATTTAATTGAAATCATTCTCCCCGTCAATCAATGACATAAGTTGTTGATTGAGAGATTGATATTTTTACAAACTTTTAAGTCCAGATGATTATCAAAAATAGAGTCCGAGTTATTTTTCAAAACAACTAGTTTTCATTAGATAGTAAGGAATAGTTTAAAGAATCGAGCAAGAAATTTGAAAACCACGAAAAGTATGGCTCATTCATCTTTGAAAAGCGGGTTACTACCTAAAATGACAATAAACCATTTTTTCCCAAAATACTTTTTTTCTTTTTTTTTTTTTTTTTTTTTTAAAATTCGAACAACATCTAAAGTCCGTGTCATTCTTTGAATGACAACATCAAGACCGTAGATATAATCGAATCGAGAGAACCATGATGAATATATATATATATATATATATATATATATATATATATATATATATATATATATATATATATATATATATATATATATTTTTGAAGATTTTTCAAATTTTTCTAATTTTATGGATTTTGAAAGTTTTATATTTCTCTCTCGATTTTTTAAGGTTTTATAATTTTGTATTTTGTTTTGAAAAAAATATTTGTGTGGGATAGATGAAGGAAACCTTTACTCCTCTTCTTCCTCTTGAAGGCGTTTGAGAGTTTACGGTTGTAGGCTCTTAAGACCCGGTCGTGGAAGAATAAACTCAAACGTTCTCTAGGAAGAGCTTTGGTGAAGATGTCGCTAAGCGGTATTCGGTCCTCACAAAGTAAAGTTCCACCACACCGCTTTCAACTTGCTCACGATGAAATGATGTCGAATGTCGATGTGCTTTGCTCTTGAGTGTTGTGCGGTGTTGCATGAGAGCAATAGCACTTTTATTATCACAAGATGTGAGGGATTTTGTTGAATTCAAAGCCATAGTCGGATAATTTGGATCTCATCCTTAGGATTTGAGCACAACAAGATGACATGGCTATGTATTCCGTCTCTGTAAAGGAAATAGAAGTACTCATTTGCTTCTTTGAAGACCACTCACAAGCTTATCACCCAAAACCGAGCACCTCCGTAGTACTTGACGAGTATCTTGACATCCTACATGATCAAGCATCGTGCATAGGTCGTTAGTGACATACCGGTGTCTTTCGGTACCAAAGTCCCATATTGATGGTTCCTTGGAGATACCGAAGACCCGCTTAACCGCTTCAAGGTGCTTTTAGTAGGCTTAGCCTAGTATCTAGCACACATGCAAACAATGAACAAGATGTACGGTCTACTAGCCGTGAGGTACATCGGGGATCCAATCATACTACGATATTTTGTTTGGTCTACCATGATCCATGAGTGGTCCTCATCTAGTTTCGACGTTCAATCATGGGAGTGTCAGCAGTGGTCACTAGAATCGAATCCAAATTTCTTTAAAATCTCATTTGCATATTTAGATTGATTTATGAAAATGCCTCAGGGACTTTGTGAAATTTGTAATCCCAAGAAAATGACATTTGTCCCATCATCGACATTTGAAATTTAGAACTCATTTCATTTGAAAACGGTCACACTCATTGGGGTCGATCGAGGCAAAGATGATATCATCAACATAAATTTGAGCGTGAATTAAATGTTTGCACGACTTTACGGTGAACAATGTAGGATCAATGCTCCTTTCTTTGAAACCGGTAGATAGAAGAAACTTTGATAGCGTATCATACCATGCCCTTGGAGCTTGCTTTAAACTGTACATAGCCTTCTTCAAACGATAGACGTGAGTAGGATGCTGGATTCACAAAGTCTTCGGGTTGGTGACGTAGCCGACTTCTTTAAGATCTCTGTTGAAATGCCGTCTTTACATCCATCTAATAGACTACCATGTTCTTCTGCAAGATTAGCCAAAAGATTACGATTGCCTCGCTACGAGCAATAGGAGCAAATGACTCTTCAAAGTCAATACCTCCTCTTGACGGTATCCTTTAGCAACCAATCGAGCCTTGTTCTTTAGGACATCACCATGCTCATCAAGTTTCACTTTGAAGATCCATTTTAGAGCAATGATCATAGCATAATCTGGAGCGGTACTAATTCCCATACATCAAGTCGATCAAACTCATGAATTTCTTCTTGCATGGCATTGAACCATTGTCTTCATTCATTGCGGTTTAACATCTTTTGGTTTGATCTTAGAGAGTACGGAGTTGAAGAAGCACCATAAAGCATCGGTTGCAAGTTGTTTTCGTGTTGATACTGGACGAGAGGGATTTGCAATGATGTTGTCTAATGGATGATCATGAGTCCATTTTCTAAGGTGTTCATGTGGCAGTTGTTGAGGGACTGAGGTAGCAAAGTCGATGTCTCCTGAAGAATATGGTTCTGATGATGATACAGGAGCAAATATGTTTTCAAATGGAGCATCTTCAGGAGTAGCAAAGGGATTAACTTCATCATTGATTCTAGAAACAGTTCCATGATGTACATTTGGAGATTGATGATTTGTTGATGAGACTGAGTTATCAGCAGCAGGTGCTTCTTGACTTAATGATATTGAGACTGAGGGATTGACTTCATTCTCAGGGATATGAGCAACCTCTGTTGTGGGAATTGACGGTTCAATAGCACTTGGCTCATAGAGTTCATCAAACATCGGATCAAACAATTTCTTTAAATCATCTTCACTTGTAGGTACATATGGAATAGTTTGGAGAAATTTGGTACAAGGGATGAACCAATGGGACTGCTTTTGAAGTGCGGGTCTAGAAGCTGGGTTGTCCAGAGCCATTTGACTGTCGACTCATCGAGCGTAACGTGAATTGTTTCCATGATATTTCGGGTTCTCTTGTTGTAGATTCGGTAACCCTTCTTGTTAGGTGCATACCCAACAAAAACTCAAATGTCTGCCTTTGCTCTTAATTTACCTAAATCTTGACCGTCATTTGTTGGATAGCACAAAGCACCAAACACACGAAGGTAGGAGAGATCAGGTTTTTGTTTATGAACAAGTTTATATGGAGTTTTTCCATGAGAGGTGCGTATAAGGGAACAATTTTGGGTGTAGCATGCAGTGGCAATGGCTTCAGCCCATAGAAACATTGGAACCTTCGAATAGATAAGCATTTGCTCCTGTTGCAAGAGTGGAAGCCATCAGTATCTTCCTTGCATTTGCAACCTACATGAACTTCAAAGTTTACCAAATGGATGTGAAAAGTGCATTCTTGAATTGTGAACTCAAGGAAGATGTGTATCTTCAACAACCTCCTGGCTTTGAGAGTAGTGCATTCCCTGACTATGTCTGCAAGCTTGACAAACCCTATATGGACTTAAACAAGCTCCCAGAGCATGGTATGAAACTCTCTCAGCCTTGCTGATTCAAAACAAGTTTGTCAGAGGAAAGATAGACAACACACTGTTTATCTACATGACAAAACAAGATGTGATACTGGTCTAAATATATGTTGATGACATCATCTTTGGCTCAACAAATTACACTCTTTGCAAATAGTTTGAAAAACTGACGACAAAGAAGTTTGAAATGAGCATGATGGGTGAACTCACATACTTCCTTGGACTACAGATCAGGCAAACTGATAAAGGAATCACTATCAGTCAAGAGAAATACACCAGAAATCTCTTGAAGAAATATGAGATATCTGATTGTTTATCTACAGGACAAAACAAGATGTGATACTGGTCCAAATATATGTTGATGACATCATCTTTGGCTCAACAAATTACACTCTTTGCAAACAGTTTGAAAAACTGATGACAAAGAAGTTTGAAATGAGCATAATGGGTAAACTCACATACTTCCTTGGACTACAGATCATGCAACCTGATAAAGGAATCACTACCAGTCAAGAGAAATACACCAGAAATCTCTTGAAGAAATATGAGATATCTGATTGTGCCTCAGTGAAGGCTCCAATGGTTCCTCAAATAATCTTGGACCGATCTCCTTGCAATCAGTTAATCAAACTCATTTCGTGGGGATTGTAGGTTCACCGATGTATCTAAGCGCTTCCGGACGGACATACAATTCTCGGTGTGTCTAATAGCAAGATATCGGTACAATCCCAAAGAATCCCATCTCACGCAGCCAAAAGAATCCTTAGATACCGAAGGAACTCCAAGCCTTGGACTTTACTATCCAAAGTGCTCGGGTTTGACCTCAAAGGGTATTCGACTCGATTATGCGGTGAAACATGGACGAGAAAAAGTACCTCGTGGTCCTGTCAATTTCTTGGAGGAAATTTGGTTTGTTGGAGTGCTAAAAGCAACAATCGGTGGCTATGTCTTCAACTGAAGCTGAGAATGTGGCTGCTGCAGGATGCTGTGCCAATGTATTGTGGATGAAAAGTCAACTCAGTGACTATGACATCCATTACAAAATGGTACCCATCTTCTGTGATAACACCAGTGCTATTGCAATCTCCAACAACCATGTCCTTCACCAAAGAACCAAACACATTGATATCAGATATTATTTCATCAGGGACCACATAATGAAAGGAGACATTGAACTTCATTTCATCGCTATTGAATATCAACTTGCTGATATCTTCACCAAACCCTTAGATGAACCTACCTCCAGGAGACTGAAAGCTGAATTGGGAATGCTTGACATTGAAAGTCAACAACCTGAAAATCAATCCCAATCTTAGTGAGTTCTCTCTAAAATGGTCCATGCTCCCTGAAAAAAAACCCAAAACAACCTTCTCACTGAATGAGTAAGACTCATTCAGGGACCCTGACAGTTGATATTGAGCATTGAATGAGTAACTAAATGCACCAAGTATTTCAGTTACTTAAATGTCATAGGTTGGTAATCACACAAATTTAATATAGGAATATATGTCTCTATGTCCTTCTGTCACTGAAGTCAAGGGTCCCTCAAACCTTACCTCATCCCACTTGGCATTAAATGCCTCCTCTCACAACAAATATCCTAAGGATATTTTAATACTTCAAAATGCACTTTTATTGTGCACTGCAACTGTTCCTTTGAAAACCAAGAAATTACTGCGGGTAGTGGAGTGGTGGCATTAAATGATTTAAATAAAACGTTTTCAAAAACCAACTTTACAAATCCTCATTAGTGCAAAATCTACCCTTCTCACCACTCTATAAATACCCCCTCAAAACATTAAAAACACACACAAATTATTTCTGCATCAAAACGCTGTCACAATTATTTCTCAAACCCAGAAAACTTTTTGTGTTCTTTAAATCTTCAACCAGTTTTTAACAAAAAATCTTCTCTGTAAACTATTTACAAAATATTCTTCTTCACCAAACTCAAAAGTTTTTCAACTTTTTTGACTGTTCTTGTCAAATATTTTCAAAAACCCTAAAATCCTTCAATGGAAATGGCAAGAACACAAAGCCTTCATTTTGCACCTCGATTGGGTGGGCGATCTTGAAAATGTTGAATTCAAAACTAATAATGTTATAGGCAATTTGAATACCCACCTAATGTCCCGACCTATAAGGGAATCATGAAATTTTACTCAAGCGCCCACTAAAACAAGCCTTTACTCGGTCCCTTCTATACTGTACCAAAACCTCCTCAGGGAGTTTTGGGCTACAGCTGTGGCCTATGACCCGACACCCTCAACTGATGAGATAGACCTTAGACCACTCAGGGAGTATCTCATCAAGTTCACACTTTTTAACGGGGAAAAGTTAGTCATCCTGAACTATAAAACGTTTGTACATCAACAGGGCTCGACTATAATACTGGTAACTATGTTGCTCATCCTGAACCTTCCATAGTTAAGGATGGGTTAATTCAAATTGTTTTAGATCCAAATTTTTTAGACAGAACCCCAGTCACCAAGAACTCTTTTCCTGCGGCTTGGAAGATCCTGTTCACATTTGTGATTCAGGTTCTCAGCGAGAACCACTCATCCACTGAACAAGTTAACTCTATTCGAGTTGATGATAGCATCGCTTGATGATGCGAGGGGCTCATTGTCGACATAGGAGAGATCATTTACTGGTGATCTCAGTAACAAACTCTTGAGCAAAACTAGGACGAAATACGTTTCGTACCCTAGGTTTGTCTCATGCGCTTTACAAGTGTTACTGGGTTACAATTATCCTCAGGAATACAAATATTGTGCTTTACCTGGTGTTGGGAATAATACTAACAGTTACCACTGATAAGCTTATGGAAGACACTGCTGAAGAATGTACTAGCAGTGAAAACACATTACCACTGCTAGTACATGTTATTACCACTGCTATTAGGATAATTGTTATGTATTCGTGTATAGATAAGTATAAAAAAGATCTTGTGTATATTCTCTATTGATAGCATTATACTTATCTTGTAAAGGACTCCTTGTGCTATAAAAGGAGGTCCTAGGTCATTGTTCTACGTACGCATGCTTCAAGGTGTAACCCTAGTGATAAGCAAGATCACTCGTATTATTCTTAATAATATTGAAGCTTTGTGTTATACTGTTCTCACTTGCATTACATCATACAATCCATATTCTGAGTATTACTAAGTATATTCGCGTACTTATTATGTAACATATTGGATTTCACATACACATCAAACCAAACACAAAGTAGGCGTACAAAGAGTTCTAGAGAGAAAGTTAGAGGTTTAGGGAACTTTAGTGAGAGAAAGAAAAGTCTTATTATGAGCTCCAACTCTCTACCTTGGAAGGTAGAGTATTTATAGTCTTTACATAAATCGCCACCTATCGGGTGTGGATCGGGCATACGGTGGGTAAAGACCGTCCGTCCTCCACGGTGTTACTTAAACTAAATACTACTTAACTTATAATAATCTCGACTACGAGCTTTCTAATGATTACATATACTTGAGGTGACCGACTCTTTAATAGCTGGATTTACTAAATCCTAACAATCTCCCCAAGGAGGTCACCTCAAACATATACTAAAATTACATTGAATACAAGCAGATATTACATTAAAAATTGTTCTTGCATTCTTGATGTAGTACTTTGCTCCAAAGCTCGTAGTCATCGATTCTTCTCATTGCATGTTTGGTTAATCCAAGTGGAGGTCTTTTCTTGATCCACGTGATAATAATTTTGAGCCGACTTTTGAGATCATCGGCAAATATCAATCTCGACTCATCCATTGTGGTGTTGGTATTATGTGATGTTGTGACATACGGACCGACATGCTCACATTACGGATCATGAAATATTCTCATCGAGTAGCGGAAGCTTTTGTTGATTCATGATATTGGCGGCGTAGCGAAGCATGGAGTGAAAATATCGAGTCATTGATGCACTAATCATGATTTCTTTTGAGATGAATGTGTTAAGTGAGCATGCGGCTATGGATTGACCGCTTCATTACGATCATTTGCAAGCGTGGGCGTACTGCATAAAGCGATTAGCAATAAATCGCGCGAAAGTGTCTTTGATCACTTCGTTGAATTGAGTACACGACCCACGGTTCCCGTTGATCGATACAAATCTTGCTGTGATCGGTATAATTCGAAGAATTTCCTTGACGGGGTTTCGCGGTTGCTCTAGTTGTTCTCAAACCGGGCGTCTCAAAGAAGACAACACGGAGTGAGTGAACCGTGAATAGAGATTCAGCGATTGATGAAAAGATATTTGAAAAACAATCGTGTATTGCTCAATAGAAATTGTTTTGCAATACAACGAAGGTTTTAATGAAAATCAATTATCAATCATAAAACACCTTTTGATTTGAAATATTCGTACACGTCGATGTGCTAAAGAAAAGAGTTTTTAAGCACAATGACCGGTTTTCAAAGGTATCCGTCAATCCATAACTGAACGGGATTGATTCAAAAGATTGAATCGCCCCATTGTTTACATTCGGTTGTCACATGGTTGATCTATTGAATAGATCTCACATGCCACCTACCGAGGAGCTTGTTTGATGTTGGCTCGAAGGCTTTCCATCTTCATTGTGAATATGTTTGCATATCACTCGGATGTTACGGCAATACCACAAGGATAATCGTGGGACTCAAGATATAATCTCTCTTTCCACATTGTGTGAAGCAGAGAGTCTTCATTGAAAGTGTCCTAATGAGATTTATTGATGATCTCGTGGCTCTAGACTCAATTTGTGCATATTTGGATCTGTATCGGAGACTAGGGAGAGGTCTCCTTCTTCAATATCAACAATCTCTAAGAGAAAGTCGATAGATAATGTCGGTTCCCGTGAGAATGAAACAAGTCCTTTTAAGAGGAACTTGAGTGGTTTGGGAAGTTGAAGTGCGGTGCGTCCTTTGGGTCCATGACGTCTTGTCTTCAATACCGATGTTACCTTGGTAACCACGGTAGCAAATGAATTGAACCGGTTTACGCCCTAAGGTTGAATAATTGGAGGCTATTTGTTTTCACCCTTTTCTCATTCAATTCTTTTCATTCTTCAACCCTTGATTGCTTACGAGACTTCATAGCTAGAACCTTGTTGGGTTTATTCGATTACTAGCTCGGACTCGATCCGCACTCTTCCCATATCTCATTTTCTCCTTTTTCAATATACCTAAGGACTTCTACACTATCTAGTGGATTGTCCTGGGTAGATCCCTCGGTTACGGCGGATCATGGGAACAAATACCTAACCTTATCATCCTTATATCACCATACATAAAGTAAAGTTGGTCGGTCTATTTGGTATTGTTCATACGCCATTGGAACCAATTGAAAACCATTTGAAAATCAATCCGGATACTTGTGATATATTATCAAAGCATTTTGTACTGAATTGTTTTGATATTTTTAGAACAAGAGCTCCCCTCAACATGTGCATCAAGTGTTTGAAATCGTTTTGCACACGGAGGCAAGAGAAAGAATTAACTTCTTTGATTACCATTTTCTAAAAATATCAACATCACTTCCTAATCAAATCAAGTAGATAAAGCATTTTGGGGAAGGATGAGGTTTTCATAAGCTTGCTCCCCTCAATATGTGCCTTGAGGTTTGAAAGAGTTTTGCACATATTAGGAAAACGCACATTGAGATAAATTGATCACGTTTCAGATCTTTGTGGTTTAAGATAGATGCTCCCCTCAACATGTGCATGGAAAATTTGAAATCGTTTGGCACATGTGGGAAGGAGAGCTTGTACATCCTTATAAAACCATTTACCGAATTATCAGTTAAATCCAATTTAAATCACAAATTCTCCCCGATCACAATTATCAAATCATTTGAGATTTGTGATCTCTGTAATTAAATTGATTTTGAAAGCTTTTAAGGAGAATTGTGACTTGATTATGAAAGCGTTTTATCTGATAAGGATCGGATTTTAAGACTTTAAACTCCATTGAATAAACATGCATGATTATCTTTTGAAAACAATTGTATGACAAATAACTTTTTGATTTAATTGAAATCATTCTCCCCCTCAATCAATGACATAAGTTGTTGATTGAGAGATAGATATTTTGACAAACTTTTAAGTCCAGATGATTATCAAAAATAGAGTCCGAGTTATTTTTCAAAACAACTAGTTTTCATTAGATAGTAAGGATTAGTTTAAAGAATCGAGCAAGAAATTTGAAAACCAAGATAAAGTATGGCTCTGTTCTATCTTTGAAAAGCGGGTTCTTGCTGAAATGACAATAAACCATTGTTTCTCTTTCTCCCAAAAAAATTTTTTTTTTTTTATTTTTTTTTTTTTTTAAAATTCGAACAACATCTAAAGTCCGTGTCATTCTTTGAATGACAACATCAAAACCGTAGATATTATCGAATCGAGAGAAACATGAAAAATGACAAAAATGACAATATTTTTGAAGATTTTGAAATTTTCAAATTTTATGGATTTTGAAAGTTTTATATTTTCTATTTGATTTTTTAAGGTTTTATAATTTTGTATTTTGTTTTTGAAAAAATATTTACAAGGGATAGATGAAGGAAACCTTTTACTCCTCTTCTTCCTCTTGAAGGCGTTTGAGAGTTTACGGTTGTAGGCTCTTAAGACCCGGTCGTGGAAGAATAAACTCAAAGCGTTCTCTAGGAAGAGCTTTGGTGAAGATGTACGCTAAGCGGTATTCGGTCCTCACAAAGTAAAGTTCCACCACACCGTTTTCAACTTGCTCACGATGAAATGATGTCGAATGTCGATGTGCTTTGCTCTTGAGTGTTGTGCGTTGTTGCATGAGAGAGCAATAGCACTTTTATTATCACGATGCGAGAGGATTTTGTTGAATTCAAAGCCATAGTCGGATAATTGGGATCTCATCCATAGGATTTGAGCACAACAAGATGACATGGCTATGTATTCCGCCTCTGTAGAGGAAATAGAAGTACTCATTTGCTTCTTTGAAGACCGACTCACAAGCTTATCACCCAAAAGCGAGCACCTCGGAGTACTTGACGAGTATCTTGACATCTGCATGATCGGCATCTGCATAGGTACATTAGTGACATACCGGTGTCTTTGGTACCAAAGTCCCATATTGATGGTTCCTTGGAATACCGAAAGACCCGTTTAACCGCTTCAAGGTGCTTTTTAGTAGGCTTAGCACGGTATCTAGCACACATGCAAGCAATGAACAAGATGTACGGTCTACTAGGCTGTGAGGTACATCGGGGATCAATCATACTACGATATTTCGTTTGGTCTATCATGATCCTGAGTGGTCCTCATCTAGTTTGTACGTTCAATCATGGGAGTGTCAGCGGGGTCACTAGAATCGAATCCAAATTTCTTTAAAATCTCATTTGCATATTTAGATTGATTTATGAAAATGCCTCGGGACTTTGTGAAATTTGTAATCCCAAGAAAAATGACATTTGTCCCATCATCGACATTTGAAATTTTGAACCCATTTCATTTGAAAAGCGGTCACACTCATTGGGGTCGGTCGAGGCAAAGATGATATCATCAACATAAATTTGAGCGTGAATTAAATGTTTGCGACTTTACGGTGAACAATGTAGGATCAAGCTGCTCCTTTCTTTGAAACCGGTAGATAGAAGAAACTTTGATAGCGTATCATACCATGCCCTTGGAGCTTGCTTTAAACCGTCTGAGCCTTCTTCAAGCGATGAGCGTGAGTAGGATGCTCGGATTCACAAAGCCGGGTTGGGTGGCGTGAGCGACTTCTTTAAGATCTCCGTTCGAAATGCCGTCTTTACATCCATCGATAGACTACCATGTTCTTACTGGCGGCATTAGCCAAAAGATTACGATTGCCTCGTCACGAGCAGCGAGGGCAAATGATTCTTCAAAGTCAATACCCTCCTCTTGGCGGTATCCTTTAGCAACCAATCGAGCCTTGTTCTTTAGGACATCACCATGCTCATCAAGTTTCACTTTGAAGATCCATTTTAGAGCAATGATCATAGCACAATCTGGGCGGTACTAATTCCCATACATCAAGTCGATCAAACTCATGAATTTCTTCTTGCATGGCATTGAACCGTTGTCTTCATTCATGGCGGTTTAACATCTTTTGGTTCGATCTTAGAAGTACGGAGTTGAAGAAGCACCATAAGGCATCGGTTGCAAGTTGTTTCCGTGTTGATCTTTGGGCGAGAGGATTTCCAATGATGTTGTCTAATGGATGATCGTGAGTCCATTTTCTAAGGTGTTCATGTGGCGGTTGTTGAGGGGCGAGGTAGCGAGTCGATGTCTCACGAAGAAGATGGTTACGATGATGATTCGAGGAGCAAATATGTTTTCAAATGGAGCATCTTGAGGAGTAGCAAAGGATTAACTTCATCATTGATGCGAAGCAGTTCCATGATGTACATTCGAAGATTGATGATTTGTTGATGAGGCGAGTTATCGGCGGTGCTTCTTGACTTAATGATATTGAGGCGAAGGATTGACTTCATTCTCGGGGATATGAGCGACCTCATTGTGGGAATTGACAGTTCAATAGCACTTGGCTCATAGAGTTCATCAAACATCGGATCAAACAATTTCTTCAAATCATCTTGATTGGAGGTACATATGGAATCTTTGGAGAAATTTGGTACAAGGATGAACCAATGGGATTTGTTTTGAAGTGCGGGTCGAGGCTGGGTTGTCCGAGGAGCCATTTGACGGTCGACTCATCGAGCGTAACGTGAATTGTTTCCATGATATTTCGGGTTCTCTTGTTGTAGATTCGGTAACCCTTCTTGTTTGGTGCATACCCAACAAAAACTCAATATCTGCCTTTGCTCTTAATTTACCTAAATCTTGACCGTCATTTGTTGGATAGCACAAAGCACCAAACACACGAAGGTAGGAGAGATCGGGTTTTCGTTTATGAACAAGTTCATATGGAGTTTTCCATGAGAGGTGTGTATAAGGGAGCGATTTTGGGTGTAGCATGCGGTGGCAATGGCTTGACCCATAGAAACATTGGAACCTTGAATAAATAAGCATTGTTCTTGCGGCTTCTACAAGAGTTCGATTTAGTCTTTCAACTACACCGTTACATTGAGGAGTTCGTGGAACACTTCTTTGATGGTGATTCCAACACTTTCATAAAAGCGAATTAAGTCTTTGTTGACAAACTACGTGCCATTATCATTCGAACAATTACATTGTATTGTTGAGTCGAACACGAAGTTGTTTGATTAGTTTGATGATGACATCGGGTTTCATCCTTTGTCCTCAAAACTTTACCCAAGTAAATCGAGAGTAGTCATCAACAACTACTAGAATGTATTTCTTCCCATTTATCGTTTGCACTCTCATTGGTCATACGGATCCATATGAAGGGTATGAAGAACTTCCATTCTGAAATTTGTGGGTTTTGGTTTGTGGGCATATTTCGTGCTTTTACCCAATTGGCAAGGTGAACAAAGATGATCTTTTCATATTTTAATCTGGGTAAGCCTCGACAAGATCCTTTACGGAAAGATTGTTTATGGTGCGAAGTTCAAGTGATTGAGGCAGCGATGCCATAACCAAGACTTTGTTTTAGAAGCCTTTGATAGTAAGCAGTTGGAGGACTTCATCATGTCATCGATAGAGATGGTGTATAGGTTAGAACCTCGAGTTCCTCTTAATAATTCTACACCATCAAGTTCTCTAACGAAGCAAGTATGTTTTCTAAAAGCCACTTCTAGATCGGAATCACGAATTGACCAACGAGAGAGCAGTTGTGACCAAGACCTTCCACATAATATACCACAAATCACACTTTTACCAACCACATAATCTCCATAACCCATAATAGCTCCAAAATGGTGGTTCCGAATCTAAGCGTGTCGATGAATTTACTCACGAAGTTCATGAGCGCGACCGGTCTCGGTCATATGCTTGGAGCGACTGAGTCCGGTACCACGAGCGATTTGAGCGATCTGCGGTTGAACACGAGACAAGAATGGATAAGCTGGATAATTGGGATCCCCATGCAAGAATGGGTTCCATTTGGTTAATGTGATGATTGGAACACCCGCATCGAAATAGAAACATTCATATCGAAATTGAATCAATGGAGTTATTATGAATAGATGTAGTACTAGTGTCCGTATTTGCCCTATTTAAAGTATGTTCACTTCTTAAGGAATAGTTCTACCGGTGAGGCATCCATTTTCTAGTGGGCATTGTCGATTAACCTTATGGCCAATAGGTATCCATTGATAACCTATCTTACTAAATGTTCTTCTGTGGGCTTCCTTTGTTTTCTAACTTTCTTTAGCCTTTGCCTTTTGCCTTCTTAGCATGATATTTTGCTTTAACAATGTTTAGCGGAGATTTGTGACTTTAGACAAAACATTCACACCACATTCATGATTAGTAATGAAATTCAAGCGAGACATCATTACAAGGTTTGCAAATAGTATCGAATTGAATTAATTACGATGCGCCTATGGCAAATACTAGAATCAACACGATTCGTTTTATTCGACTCAAACTTAAAGTTCCTAGGTTGGTCTTCTACTCTCTTCCAATGCACATTCTTAGCTTGCGAGGTCCTATCATTCCTTGTATTGTCTTGAGACTTTGACTGCTCGCTTTAATGTCATGATTACTCTGTAGAGGAATGGGAACATTAGTTGGTTTTGCTACTCTTTGCATCTCTGTTTAGATGTCTTTGGGATCGAACTACATGCGAGCACACTAAGGTTCACTTTCTTAACACTAGAAGTCTTTGGGATTTGTACTCTAGAAGGCACACTAGAGTTCGCTTTCTTAGCACTACGGATCTGGAATCGAACTACTTGAAGGCACACTAAGGTTCACATTCATAACATTGGGCATTGAATGGATTTCATGCTTGGCACTAGGCATAGAACAAGGAATCAAAGGATTAACTCTCTCACCTAAGGACTTAGGGCATATTGTGATTAAGCATTCTAGAAGTTCTTGAGATCGTTCGGCATATAAGCATGCATGCCCAATTGCATTATCAAGTGGTTTCTCTAACTTATCCTCTTCAACAATCTCACGGAGACATTCTAGACAATCCTTAAGGTATGAGAAATATGTTTGAATAGCAAGTTTGTTATTCCTAATATGAGGGGGAACATATTTCACGAGACAAAGCATATTTATTACAAGAGTGAACCTTTGATACACCATTCTCCCCATTGGTCATTGGCATTTTCCCTTTTACAGCTCTTGATTCTCAATTTCCTTTTGCAATGAAGCTATTTGTTCGTTATTTTTATTCTGAGTGACCTTTATTGATTCAAATAACTCATTGAAATGACGTTTAACCTTTTCATTTTCTTCTAGAAAACTTTCGTTTTCCTTTTGTAATGCATTTACTAAGTTTTGAAGATGAAACGTTTGAGAATTCGAGAATCTAAAGGAGGAGGCATTTGGGAACCGGTCACATTGTTCTTTTGACCCTTTAATTGAGAGATTTGGGCTTTCAACTTTACGATCGTGTTACAATGAGCTTGAATATGTTCATCACGTTTGTTAATTTGAAAAGCGCATCAAACTCGGAACATCGAGGATGTCTTGATATTTGAAGTTTTGACATTTTCTTTAAGATGTTGATATTTTAGTTGTAAATTAAAATGCTCAACCTCTAGTTTAGAAAAATGTTTAACCAAATTGTCGTGATCATCGGTTCAATTTTCTCATTTAGTTTAGAATTAGTCTTTTCAAGCTCAATGACACGATCATGGGAGACTTTCGAGGCAACAGATAATTCATGAAATTGAGAAGCATTAATGGAACAATTTGTAGCGATGAAAAACACATCTTGAGCAACACATTCGATAATAAGAGTCTCATTCAATGTATGCAAGTTCTTCCTCTCAATCTCATTATATTTTAGTGCTCGCTCATAGTCACTAACCTCAACTATCATTGCATCAAATTCCTTTTCCATTTCTTTAATGTCTAAATTCATTCCCTTTTAAGACTTTCAAAATGATCTTTTAGTTGTTTAAAGAAAGGCATGACTTGATTAAATAACATTCTTTCGTTTGCTCAAAACCCTTTCCCTTGATTATACCGTGGGTGTGATCCTTTTCTTACAAGTTTTCTCAAAATCAACAAATAGTTGAAAAATAACATATTGGTGATTAAGGTCTTGCTTTTAGTGGCAATAGTCCTAGGAACTAAATGCATTGGTGTATTGGGAGGATACACGATCGTGAAGGCATTTTCCTAAAGGGGGGTTAGTTACAACAAGATTCTCTGCTTTTGCTTATCTAAATCCTTTTTCGAACACTTGTTGGGTGTTAACAATGTCTGAGGCTTAAACATGTTCAAGGAAATCCAATTCTCCTTCTTGTAATCATGGGGTGTGATATTTATTTTCTTCTCTTTACATTTAGGATCATCTAGTTTCTTGTTCATCTTTTCCTAGTGACTTCATCGATTTCTTATCTTCCTTAGTGCACTCAACGCAACTAGGTTTTTGTCTAGGCTTAAGGATTTCATTGCCATCATAAAGAACCTTATGAGCATTTCTAGCCTTCTTAATGACCTCTGGATTTGGTTCCTCAACAAGGGAATGCTATGCTTATCGCTTAAGACTCTATGCTTAGTGATTAAGTGAGCGATCTGAATGGTAT